>OY744483.1:295323747-295711215 GCA_963556165.1 Tipula helvola | reverse complement strand
AATTCAGATCCCCAAAAATCGAAAATCTGCAATTGAGCTCCGATTTTGATAATTAATACCTCAATTAATAGGTGTTGGGACCTGTAATTGCTATGCCAATGGGTATTTAGATCGCCCGAATATTTCTGCACAATTTGTACAAAATTCAATTTTATTGAAAATCAACTGAACTATAGCCCACTAATTCAGATCCCCAAAAATCGAAAATCTGCAATTGTGCTCCGATTTCGATAATTAATACCTCTATCAATAGGTGTTGAGACCTGTTATTGCTATGCCAATGGGTATTTAGATCGCCCGAATATTTCTACACAATTTGTAGAAAATTCAATTTTATTGAAAATCAACTGAACTATAGCCCACTAATTCAGATCCCCAAAAATCGAAAATCTGCAATTGTGCTCCGATTTCGATAATTAATACCTCTATCAATAGGTGTTGAGACCTGTAATTGTCATGCGAGTGGGTATTTAGATCGCCCGAATATTTCTACACAATTTGTACAAAATTCAATTGTATTGAAAATCAACTGAACTATAGCCCACTAATTCAGATCCCCAAAAATCGAAAATCTGCAATTGTGCTCCGATTTCGATAATTAATACCTCTATCAATAGGTGTTGACACCTGTAATTGTCATGCGAGTGGGTATTTAGATCGCCCGAATATTTCTACACAATTTGTAGAAAATTCAATTTTATTGAAAATCAACTGAACTAAAGTCCACTAATTCAGATCCCCAAAAATCGAAAATCTGCAACTGTGCTCCGATTTCGATAATTAATACCTCAATTAATAGGTGTTGAGACCTGTAATTGTCATGCCAACGGGTATTTAGATCGCCCGAATATTTCTACACAATTTGTACAAAATTCAATTTTATTGAAAATCAACTGAACTATAGCCCGCTAATTCAGATCCCCAAAAATCGAAAATCTGCAATTGTGCTCCGATTTCGATAATTAATACCTCTATCAATAGGTGTTGACACCTGTAATTGTCATGCGAGTGGGTATTTAGATCGCCCGAATATTTCTACACAATTTGTAGAAAATTCAATTTTATTGAAAATCAACTGAACTAAAGTCCACTAATTCAGATCCCCAAAAATCGAAAATCTGCAATTGTGCTCCAATTTCAATTTTTAATACCTCAATTAATAGGTGTTGAGACCTGTAATTGTCATGCCAACGGGTATTTAGATCGCCCGAATATTTCTACACAATTTGTAGAAAATTCAATTTTATTGAAAATCAACTGAACTATAGTCCACTAATTCAGATCCCCAAAAATCGAAAATCTGCAATTGTGCTCCAATTTCAATAATTAATACCTCAATTAATAGGTGTTGAGACCTGTAATTGTCATGCCAACGGGTATTTAGATCGCCCGAATATTTCTACACAATTTGTAGAAAACTCAATTTTATTGAAAATCAACTGAACTATAGCCAACTAATTCAGATCCCCAAAAATCGAAAATCTGCAATTGTGCTCCGATTTCGATAATTAATACCTCTATCAATAGGTGTTGAGACCTGTAATTGTCATGCGAGTGGGTATTTAGATCGCCCGAATATTTCTACACAATTTGTACAAAATTCAATTTTATTGAAAATCAACTGAACTATAGCCCACTAATTCAGATCCCCAAAAGTCGAAAATCTGCAATTGTGCTCCGATTTCGATAATTAATACCTCAATTAATAGGTGTTGGGACCTGTAATTGCTATGCCAATGGGTATTTAGATCGCCCGAATATTTCTACACAATTTGTACAAAATTCAATTTTATTGAAAATCAACTGAACTATAGCCCACTAATTCAGATCCCCAAAAATCGAAAATCTGCAATTGTGCTCCGATTTCGATAATTAATACATCTATCAATAGGTGTTGAGACCTGTAATTGTCATGCCAACGGGTATTTAGATCGCCCGAATATTTCTACACAATTTGTAGAAAACTCAATTTTATTGAAAATCAACTGAACTATAGCCAACTAATTCAGATCCCCAAAAATCGAAAATCTGCAATTGTGCTCCGATTTCGATAACTAATACCTCTATCAATAGGTGTTGAGACCTGTAATTGTCATGCGAGTGGGTATTTAGATCGCCCGAATATTTCTACACAATTTGTAGAAAATTCAATTTTATTGAAAATCAACTGAACTATAGCCCACTAATTCAGATCCCCAAAAATCGAAAATCTGCAATTGTGCTCCGATTTCGATAATTAATACCTCTATCCATAGGTGTTGAGACCTGTAATTGCTATGCCAATGGGTATTTAGATCGCCCGAATATTTCTACACAATTTGTAGAAAATTCAATTTTATTCAAAATCAACTGAACTATAGCCAACTAATTCAGATCCCCAAAAATCGAAAATCTGCAATTGTGCTCCGATTTCGATAATTAATACCTCTATCAATAGGTGTTGAGACCTGTAATTGCTATGCCAATGGGTATTTAGATCGCCCGAATATTTCTACACAATTTGTACAAAATTCAATTTTATTGAAAATCAACTGAACTATAGCCCACTAATTCAGATCCCTAAAAATCGAAAATCTGCAATTGTGCTCCGATTTCGATAATTAATACCTCTATCAATAGGTGTTGAGACCTGTAATTGTCATGCGAGTGGGTATTTAGATCGCCCGAATATTTCTACACAATTTGTACAAAATTCAATTTTATTGAAAATCAACTGAACTATAGCCCACTAATTCAGATCCCCAAAAATCGAAAATCTGCAATTGTGCTCCGATTTCGATAATTAATACCTCTATCAATAGGTGTCGAGACCTGTAATTGTCATGCGAGTGGGTATTTAGATCGCCCGAATATTTCTACACAATTTGTAGAAAATTCAATTTTATTGAAAATCAACTGAACTATAGTCCACTAATTCAGATCCCCAAAGATCGAAAATCTGCAATTGTGCTCCAATTTCAATAATTAATACCTCAATTAATAGGTGTTGAGACCTGTAATTGTCATGCCAACGGGTATTTAGATCGCCCGAATATTTCTACACAATTTGTAGAAAATTCAATTTTATTGAAAATCAACTGAACTATAGCCCACTAATTCAGATCCCCAAAAATCGAAAATCTGCAATTGTGCTCCGATTTCGATAATTAATACCTCTATCAATAGGTGTTGAGACCTGTAATTGTCATGCGAGTGGGTATTTAGATCGCCCGAATATTTCTACACAATTTGTACAAAATTCAATTTTATTGAAAATCAACTGAACTATAGCCCACTAATTCAGATCCCCAAAAATCGAAAATCTGCAATTGTGCTCCGATTTCGATAATTAATATCCCAATTAATAGGTGTTGAGACCTGTAATTGTCATGCCAACGGGTATTTAGATCGCCCGAATATTTCTACACAATTTGTAGAAAATTCAATTTTATTGAAAATCAACTGAACTATAGCCCACTAATTCAGATCCCCAAAAATCGAAAATCTGCAATTGTGCTCCGATTTCGATAATTAATACCTCTATCAATAGGTGTTGACACCTGTAATTGTCATGCGAGTGGGTATTTAGATCGCCCGAATATTTCTACACAATTTGTAGAAAATTCAATTTTATTGAAAATCAACTGAACTATAGCCCACTAATTCAGATCCCCAAAAATCGAAAATCTGCAATTGTGCTCCGATTTCGATAACTAATACCCCAATTAATAGGTGTTGAGACCTGTAATTGTCATGCGAGTGGGTATTTAGATCGCCCGAATATTTCTACACAATTTGTAGAAAATTCAATTTTATTGAAAATCAACTGAACTATAGCCCACTAATTCAGATCCCCAAAAATCGAAAATCTGCAATTGTGCTCCAATTTCAATAATTAATACCTCAATTAATAGGTGTTGAGACCTGTAATTGTCATGCCAACGGGTATTTAGATCGCCCGAATATTTCTACACAATTTGTAGAAAATTCAATTTTATTGAAAATCAACTGAACTATAGCCCACTAATTCAGATCCCCAAAAATCGAAAATCTGCAATTGTGCTCCGATTTCGATAATTAATACCTCTATCAATAGGTGTTGACACCTGTAATTGTCATGCGAGTGGGTATTTAGATCGCCCGAATATTTCTACACAATTTGTAGAAAATTCAATTTTATTGAAAATCAACTGAACTATAGCCCACTAATTCAGATCCCCAAAAATCGAAAATCTGCAATTGTGCTCCAATTTCAATAATTAATACCTCAATTAATAGGTGTTGAGACCTGTAATTGTCATGCCAACGGGTATTTAGATCGCCCGAATATTTCTACACAATTTGTAGAAAATTCAATTTTATTGAAAATCAACTGAACTATAGCCCACTAATTCAGATCCCCAAAAATCGAAAATCTGCAATTGTGCTCCGATTTCGATAATTAATACCTCTATCAATAGGTGTTGACACCTGTAATTGTCATGCGAGTGGGTATTTAGATCGCCCGAATATTTCTACACAATTTGTACAAAATTCAATTTTATTGAAAATCAACTGAACTATAGCCCACTAATTCAGATCCCCAAAAATCGAAAATCTGCAATTGTGCTCCGATTTCGATAATTAATATCCCAATTAATAGGTGTTGAGACCTGTAATTGTCATGCCAACGGGTATTTAGATCGCCCGAATATTTCTACACAATTTGTAGAAAATTCAATTTTATTGAAAATCAACTGAACTATAGCCCACTAATTCAGATCCCCAAAAATCGAAAATCTGCAATTGTGCTCCGATTTCGATAATTAATACCTCTATCAATAGGTGTTGACACCTGTAATTGTCATGCGAGTGGGTATTTAGATCGCCCGAATATTTCTACACAATTTGTAGAAAATTCAATTTTATTGAAAATCAACTGAACTATAGCCCACTAATTCAGATCCCCAAAAATCGAAAATCTGCAATTGTGCTCCGATTTCGATAACTAATACCCCAATTAATAGGTGTTGAGACCTGTAATTGTCATGCGAGTGGGTATTTAGATCGCCCGAATATTTCTACACAATTTGTAGAAAATTCAATTTTATTGAAAATCAACTGAACTATAGCCCACTAATTCAGATCCCCAAAAATCGAAAATCTGCAATTGTGCTCCAATTTCAATAATTAATACCTCAATTAATAGGTGTTGAGACCTGTAATTGTCATGCCAACGGGTATTTAGATCGCCCGAATATTTCTACACAATTTGTAGAAAATTCAATTTTATTGAAAATCAACTGAACTATAGCCCACTAATTCAGATCCCCAAAAATCGAAAATCTGCAATTGTGCTCCGATTTCGATAATTAATACCTCTATCAATAGGTGTTGACACCTGTAATTGTCATGCGAGTGGGTATTTAGATCGCCCGAATATTTCTACACAATTTGTAGAAAATTCAATTTTATTGAAAATCAACTGAACTATAGCCCACTAATTCAGATCCCCAAAAATCGAAAATCTGCAATTGTGCTCCAATTTCAATAATTAATACCTCAATTAATAGGTGTTGAGACCTGTAATTGTCATGCCAACGGGTATTTAGATCGCCCGAATATTTCTACACAATTTGTAGAAAATTCAATTTTATTGAAAATCAACTGAACTATAGCCCACTAATTCAGATCCCCAAAAGTCGAAAATCTGCAATTGTGCTCCGATTTCGATAATTAATACCTCAATTAATAGGTGTTGGTACCTGTAATTGCTATGCCAATGGGTATTTAGATCGCCCGAATATTTCTACACAATTTGTACAAAATTCAATTTTATTGAAAATCAACTGAACTATAGCCCACTAATTCAGATCCCCAAAAATCGAAAATCTGCAATTGTGCTCCGATTTCGATAACTAATACCTCTATCAATAGGTGTTGACACCTGTAATTGTCATGCGAGTGGGTATTTAGATCGCCCGAATATTTCTACACTATTTACACAACTGAACTATAGCCCACTAATTCAGATCCCCAAAAATCGAAAATCCGCAATTGTGCTCCGATTTCGATAATTAATACCTCTATCAATAGGTGTTGAGACCTGTAATTGTCATGCGAGTGGGTATTTAGATCGCCCGAATATTTCTACACTATTTGTAGAAAATTCAATTTTATTGAAAATCAACTGAACTATAGCCCACTAATTCAGATCCCCAAAAACCGAAAATCTGCAATTGTGCTCCGAATTCGATAATTAATACCTCAATTAATAGGTGTTGGGACCTGTAATTGCTATGCCAATGGGTATTTAGATCGCCCGAATATTTCTACACAATTTGTACGAAATTCAATTTTATTGAAAATCAACTGAACTATAGCCCACTAATTCAGATCCCCAAAAATCGAAAATCTGCAATTGTGCTCCGATTTCGATAATTAATACCTCAATTAATAGGTGTTGGGACCTGTAATTGTCATGCCAATGGGTATTTAGATCGCCCGAATATTTCTACACAATTTGTACAAAATTCAATTTTATTGAAAATCAACTGAACTATAGCCCACTAATTCAGATCACCAAAAATCGAAAATCTGCAATTGTGCTCCGATTTCGATAATTAATACCTCTATCAATAGGTGTTGACACCTGTAATTGTCATGCGAGTGGGTATTTAGATCGCCCGAATATTTCTACACTATTTACACAACTGAACTATAGCCCACTAATTCAGATCCCCAAAAATCGAAAATCCGCAATTGTGCTCCGATTTCGATAATTAATACCTCTATCAATAGGTGTTGAGACCTGTAATTGTCATGCGAGTGGGTATTTAGATCGCCCGAATATTTCTACACTATTTGTAGAAAATTCAATTTTATTGAAAATCAACTGAACTATAGCCCACTAATTCAGATCCCCAAAAACCGAAAATCTGCAATTGTGCTCCGAATTCGATAATTAATACCTCAATTAATAGGTGTTGGGACCTGTAATTGCTATGCCAATGGGTATTTAGATCGCCCGAATATTTCTACACAATTTGTACAAAATTCAATTTTATTGAAAATCAACTGAACTATAGCCCACTAATTCAGATCCCCAAAAATCGAAAATCTGCAATTGTGCTCCGATTTCGATAATTAATACCTCAATTAATAGGTGTTGGGACCTGTAATTGTCATGCCAATGGGTATTTAGATCGCCCGAATATTTCTACACAATTTGTACAAAATTCAATTTTATTGAAAATCAACTGAACTATAGCCCACTAATTCAGATCCCCAAAAATCGAAAATCTGCAATTGTGCTCCGAATTCGATAATTAATACCTCAATTAATAGGTGTTGGGACCTGTAATTGCTATGCCAATGGGTATTTAGATCGCCCGAATATTTCTACACAATTTGTACAAAATTCAATTTTATTGAAAATCAACTGAACTATAGCCCACTAATTCAGATCCCCAAAAATCGAAAATCTGCAATTGTGCTCCGAATTCGATAATTAATACCTCAATTAATAGGTGTTGGGACCTGTAATTGCTATGCCAATGGGTATTTAGATCGCCCGAATATTTCTACACAATTTGTACAAAATTCAATTTTATTGAAAATCAACTGAACTATAGCCCACTAATTCAGATCCCCAAAAATCGAAAATCTGCAATTGTGCTCCGATTTCGATAATTAATACCTCAATTAATAGGTGTTGGGACCTGTAATTGTCATGCCAATGGGTATTTAGATCGCCCGAATATTTCTACACAATTTGTAGAAAATTCAATTTTATTGAAAATCAACTGAACTATAGCCCACGAATTCAGATCCCCAAAAACCGAAAATCTGCAATTGTGCTCCGAATTCGATAATTAATACCTCAATTAATAGGTGTTGGGACCTGTAATTGCTATGCCAATGGGTATTTAGATCGCCCGAATATTTCTACACAATTTGTACAAAATTCAATTTTATTGAAAATCAACTGAACTATAGCCCACTAATTCAGATCACCAAAAATCGAAAATCTGCAATTGTGCTCCGATTTCGATAATTAATACCTCTATCAATAGGTGTTGACACCTGTAATTGTCATGCGAGTGGGTATTTAGATCGCCCGAATATTTCTACACTATTTACACAACTGAACTATAGCCCACTAATTCAGATCCCAAAAATCGAAAATCCGCAATTGTGCTCCGATTTCGATAATTAATACCTCTATCAATAGGTGTTGAGACCTGTAATTGTCATGCGAGTGGGTATTTAGATCGCCCGAATATTTCTACACTATTTGTAGAAAATTCAATTTTATTGAAAATCAACTGAACTATAGCCCACTAATTCAGATCCCCAAAAACCGAAAATCTGCAATTGTGCTCCGAATTCGATAATTAATACCTCAATTAATAGGTGTTGGGACCTGTAATTGCTATGCCAATGGGTATTTAGATCGCCCGAATATTTCTACACAATTTGTACAAAATTCAATTTTATTGAAAATCAACTGAACTATAGCCCACTAATTCAGATCCCCAAAAATCGAAAATCTGCAATTGTGCTCCGATTTCGATAATTAATACCTCAATTAATAGGTGTTGGGACCTGTAATTGTCATGCCAATGGGTATTTAGATCGCCCGAATATTTCTACACAATTTGTACAAAATTCAATTTTATTGAAAATCAACTGAACTATAGCCCACTAATTCAGATCCCCAAAAATCGAAAATCTGCAATTGTGCTCCGAATTCGATAATTAATACCTCAATTAATAGGTGTTGGGACCTGTAATTGCTATGCCAATGGGTATTTAGATCGCCCGAATATTTCTACACAATTTGTACAAAATTCAATTTTATTGAAAATCAACTGAACTATAGCCCACTAATTCAGATCCCCAAAAATCGAAAATCTGCAATTGTGCTCCGAATTCGATAATTAATACCTCAATTAATAGGTGTTGGGACCTGTAATTGCTATGCCAATGGGTATTTAGATCGCCCGAATATTTCTACACAATTTGTACAAAATTCAATTTTATTGAAAATCAACTGAACTATAGCCCACTAATTCAGATCCCCAAAAATCGAAAATCTGCAATTGTGCTCCGATTTCGATAATTAATACCTCAATTAATAGGTGTTGGGACCTGTAATTGTCATGCCAATGGGTATTTAGATCGCCCGAATATTTCTACACAATTTGTAGAAAATTCAATTTTATTGAAAATCAACTGAACTATAGCCCACGAATTCAGATCCCCAAAAACCGAAAATCTGCAATTGTGCTCCGAATTCGATAATTAATACCTCAATTAATAGGTGTTGGGACCTGTAATTGCTATGCCAATGGGTATTTAGATCGCCCGAATATTTCTACACAATTTGTACAAAATTCAATTTTATTGAAAATCAACTGAACTATAGCCCACTAATTCAGATCCCCAAAAATCGAAAATCTGCAATTGTGCTCCGATTTCGATAATTAATACCTCAATTAATAGGTGTTGGGACCTGTAATTGTCATGCCAATGGGTATTTAGATCGCCCGAATATTTCTACACAATTTGTACAAAATTCAATTTTATTGAAAATCAACTGAACTATAGCCCACTAATTCAGATCACCAAAAATCGAAAATCTGCAATTGTGCTCCGATTTCGATAATTAATACCTCTATCAATAGGTGTTGACACCTGTAATTGTCATGCGAGTGGGTATTTAGATCGCCCGAATATTTCTACACAATTTGTACAAAATTCAATTTTATTGAAAATCAACTGAACTATAGCCCACTAATTCAGATCCCCAAAAATCGAAAATCTGCAATTGTGCTCCGATTTCGATAATTAATACCCCAATTAATAGGTGTTGAGACCTGTAATTGTCATGCCAACGGGTATTTAGATCGCCCGAATATTTCTACACAATTTGTAGAAAATTCAATTTTATTGAAAATCAACTGAACTATAGTCCACTAATTCAGATCCCCAAAAATCGAAAATCTGCAATTGTGCTCCAATTTCAATAATTAATACCTCAATTAATAGGTGTTGAGACCTGTAATTGTCATGCCAACGGGTATTCAGATCGCCCGAATATTTCTACACAATTTGTAGAAAATTCAATTTTATTGAAAGTCAACTGAACTATAGCCTACTAATTCAGATCCCCAAAAATCGAAAATCTGCAATTGTGCTCCGATTTCGATAATTAATACCTCTATCAATAGGTGTTGACACCTGTAATTGTCATGCGAGTGGGTATTTAGATCGCCCGAATATTTCTACACAATTTGTAGAAAATTCAATTTTATTGAAAATCAACTGAACTATAGCCCACTAATTCAGATCCCCAAAAGTCGAAAATCTGCAATTGTGCTCCGATTTCGATAATTAATACCTCAATTAATAGGTGTTGGTACCTGTAATTGCTATGCCAATGGGTATTTAGATCGCCCGAATATTTCTACACAATTTGTAACAAAAATTCAATTTTATTGAAAATCAACTGAACTATAGCCCACTAATTCAGATCCCCAAAAATCGAAAATCTGCAATTGTGCTCCGATTTCGATAACTAATACCTCTATCAATAGGTGTTGACACCTGTAATTGTCATGCGAGTGGGTATTTAGATCGCCCGAATATTTCTACACTATTTACACAACTGAACTATAGCCCACTAATTCAGATCCCCAAAAATCGAAAATCCGCAATTGTGCTCCGATTTCGATAATTAATACCTCTATCAATAGGTGTTGAGACCTGTAATTGTCATGCGAGTGGGTATTTAGATCGCCCGAATATTTCTACACTATTTGTAGAAAATTCAATTTTATTGAAAATCAACTGAACTATAGCCCACTAATTCAGATCCCCAAAAACCGAAAATCTGCAATTGTGCTCCGAATTCGATAATTAATACCTCAATTAATAGGTGTTGGGACCTGTAATTGTCATGCCAATGGGTATTTAGATCGCCCGAATATTTCTACACAATTTGTACAAAATTCAATTTTATTGAAAATCAACCGAACTATAGTCCACTAATTCAGATCCCCAAAAATCGAAAATCTGCAATTGTGCTCCGATTTCGATAATTAATACCTCAATTAATAGGTGTTGGGACCTGTAATTGTCATGCCAATGGGTATTTAGATCGCCCGAATATTTCTACACAATTTGTACAAAATTCAATTTTATTGAAAATCAACTGAACTATAGCCCACTAATTCAGATCCCCAAAAGTCGAAAATCGGCAATTGTGCTCCGATTTCGATAATTAATACCTCTATCAATAGGTGTTGACAGCTGTATGCGAGTGGGTATCTAGATCGGCCGAATATTTCTACACAATTTGTAGAAAATTCAATTTTATTGAAAATCAACCGAACTATAGTCCACTAATTCAGATCCCCAAAAATCGAAAATCTGCAATTGTGCTCCGAATTCGATAATTAATACCTCTATCAATAGGTGTTGAGACCTGTAATTGTCATGCGAGTGGGTATTTAGATTGCCCGAATATTTCTACACAATTTGTACAAAATTCAATTTTATTGAAAATCAACTGAACTATAGCCCACTAATTCAGATCCCCAAAAATCGAAAATCCGCAATTGTGCTCCGATTTCGATAATTAATACCTCTATCAATAGGTGTTGACACCTGTATGCGAGTGGGTATCTAGATCGCCCGAATATTTCTACACAATTTGTAGAAAATTCAATTTTATTGAAAATCAACCGAACTATAGTCCACTAATTCAGATCCCCAAAAATCGAAAATCTGCAATTGTGCTCCGAATTCGATAATTAATACCTCAATTAATAGGTGTTGGGACCTGTAATTGTCATGCGAGTGGGTATTTAGATCGCCCGAATATTTCTACACAATTTGTAAAAAATTCAATTTTATTGAAAATCAACTGAACTATGGCCCACTAATTCAGATCCCCAAAAATCGAAAATCCGCAATTGTGCTCCGATTTCGATAATTAATACCTCTATCAATAGGTGTTGACACCTGTATGCGAGTGGGTATCTAGATCGCCCGAATATTTCTACACAATTTGTAGAAAATTCAATTTTATTGAAAATCAACTGAACTATAGCCCACTAATTCAGATCCCCAAAAACCGAAAATCTGCAATTGTGCTCCGAATTCGATAATTAATACCTCAATTAATAGGTGTTGGGACCTGTAATTGCTATGCCAATGGGTATTTAGATCGCCCGAATATTTCTACACAATTTGTACAAAATTCAATTTTATTGAAAATCAACTGAACTATAGCCCACTAATTCAGATCCCCAAAAATCGAAAATCTGCAATTGTGCTCCGATTTCGATAATTAATACCTCAATTAATAGGTGTTGGGACCTGTAATTGCTATGCCAATGGGTATTTAGATCGCCCGAATATTTCTACACAATTTGTTCAAAATTCAATTTTATTGAAAATCAATTGAACTATAGCCCACTAATTCAGATCCCCAAAAATCGAAAATCTGTAATTGTGCTCCGATTTCGATAATTAATACCTCTATCAATAGGTGTTGACACCTGTAATTGTCATGCGAGTGGGTATTTAGATCGCCCGAATATTTCTACACAATTTGTAAAAAATTCAATTTTATTGAAAATCAACTGAACTATAGCCCACTAATTCAGATCCCCAAAAATCGAAAATCCGCAATTGTGCTCCGATTTCGATAATTAATACCGCTATCAATAGGTGTTGAGACCTGTAATTGTCATGCCAACGGGTATTTAAATCGCCCGAATATTTCTACACAATTTGTACAAAATTCAATTTTATTGAAAATCAACTGAACTATAGCCCACTAATTCAGATCCACAAAAATCGAAAATCTGCAATTGTGCTCCGATTTCGATAATTAATACCTCTATCAATAGGTGTTGACACCTGTAATTGTCATGCGAGTGGGTATTTAGATCGCCCGAATATTTCTACACAATTTGTACAAAATTCAATTTTATTGAAAATCAACTGAACTATAGCCCACTAATTCAGATCCCCAAAAATCGAAAATCCGCAATTGTGCTCCGATTTCGATAATTAATACCTCTATCAATAGGTGTTGAGACCTGTAATTGTCATGCCAACGGGTATTTAAATCGCCCGAATATTTCTACACAATTTGTAGAAAATTCAATTTTATTGAAAATCAACTGAACTATAGCCCACTAATGCAGATCCCCAAAAATCGAAAATCTGCAATTGTGCTCCGATTTCGATAATTAATACCTCTGCTCTATCAATAGGTGTTGACACCTGTAATTGTCATGCGAGTGGGTATTTAGATCGCCCGAATATTTCTACACAATTTGTACAAAATTCAATTTTATTGAAAATCAACTGAACTATAGCCCACAAATTCAGAGCTTTAAAAATCGAAAATCTGCAATTGTGCTCCGATTTCGATAATTGATACCTCTATCAATAGGTGTTGATACCTGTAATGGTCCTGCCAACGGGTATTCAGATCGCCCGAATATTTCTACACAATTTGTAGAAAATTCAATTTTATTGAAAGTCAACTGAACTATAGCCTACTAATTCAGATCCCCAAAAATCGAAAATCCGCAATTGTGCTCCGATTTCGATAATTAATACCTCAATTAATAGGTGTTGGGACCTGTAATTGATATGGCAATGGGTATTTAGATCGCCCGAATTATTTCTACACAATTTGTACAAAATTCAATTTTATTGAAAATCAACTGAACTATAGCCCACTAATTCAGATCCCCAAAAATCGAAAATCTGCAATTGTGCTCCGATTTCGATAATTAATACATCTATCAATAGGTGTTGAGACCTGTAATTGTCATGCGAGTGGGTATTTAGATCGCCCGAATATTTCTACACAATTTGTACAAAATTCAATTTTATTGAAAATCAACTGAACTATAGTCCACTAATTCAGATCCCCAAAAGTCGAAAATCTGCAATTGTGCTCCGATTTCGATAATTGATACCTCAATTAATAGGTGTTGGGACCTGTAATTGCTATGCCAATGGGTATTTAGATCGCCCGAATATTTCTACACAATTTGTACAAAATTCAATTTTATTGAAAATCAACTGAACTTTAGCCCACTAATTCAGATCCCCAAAAGTCGAAAATCTGCAATTGTGATCCGATTTCGATAATTGATACCTCAATTAATAGGTGTTGGGACCTGTAATTGCTATGCCAATGGGTATTTAGATCGCCCGAATATTTCTACACAATTTGTACAAAATTCAATTTTATTGAAAATCAACTGAACTATAGCCCACTAATTCAGATCCCCAAAAATCGAAAATCTGCAATTGTGCTCCGATTTCGATAATTAATACATCTATCAATAGGTGTTGAGACCTGTAATTGTCACGCGAGTGGGTATTTAGATCGCCCGAATATTTCTACACAATTTGTAGAAAATTCAATTTTATTGAAAATCAACTGAACTATAGCCCACTAATTCAGATTCTCAAAAATCAAAAATCTGCAACTGTGCTTCGATTTCGATAATTAATACCTCAATTAATAGGTGTTGAGACCTGTAATTGTCATGCCAACGGGTGTTTAGATCGCCCGAATATTTCTACACAATTTGTACAAAATTCAATTTTATTGAAAATCAACTGAACTATAGCCCACTAATTCAGATCCCCAAAAATCGAAAATCTGCAATTGTGCTCCGATTTCGATATTTAATACCTCTATCAATAGGTGTTGAGACCTGTAATTGCCATGCCAATAGGTATTTAGATCGCCCGAATATTTCTACTCAATTTGTACAAAATTCAATTTTATTGAAAATCAACTGAACTATAGCCAACTAATTCAGATTCCCAAAAATCGAAAATCTGCAATTGTGCTCCGATTTCGATATTTAATACCTCTATCAATAGGTGTTGAGACCTGTAATTGCTATGCCAATGGGTATTTAGATCGCCCGAATATTTCTACACAATTTGTACATAATTCAATTTTATTGAAAATCAACTGAACTATAGCCCACTAATTCAGATCCCCAAAAGTCGAAAATCTGCAATTGTGCTCCGATTTCGATAATTAATACCTCAATTAATAGGTGTTGGGACCTGTAATTGCTATGCCAATGGGTATTTAGATCGCCCGAATATTTCTACACAATTTGTTCAAAATTCAATTTTATTGAAAATCAACTGAACTATAGCCCAAAGCCCACTAATTCAGATCCCCAAAAGTCGAAAATCTGCAATTGTGCTCCGATTTCGATATTTAATACCTCTATCAATAGGTGTTGAGACCTGTAATTGTCATGCGAGTGGGTATTTAGATCGCCCGAATATTTCTACACAATTTGTACAAAATTCAATTTTATTGAAAATCAACTGAACTATAGCCCACTAATTCAGATCCCCAAAAATCGAAAATCTGCAATTGTGCTCCGATTTCGATATTTAATACCTCTATGCTCTATCAATAGGTGTTGAGACCTGTAATTGTCATGCGAGTGGGTATTTAGATCGCCCGAATATTTCTACACAATTTGTACAAAATTCAATTTTATTGAAAATCAACTGAACTATAGCCCACTAATTCAGATCCCCAAAAATCGAAAATCTGCAATTGTGCTCCGATTTCGATATTTAATACCTCAATTAATAGGTGTTGAGACCTGTAATTGTCATGCGAGTGGGTATTTAGATCGCCCGAATATTTCTACACAATTTGTACAAAATTCAATTTTATTGAAAATCAACTGAACTATAGCCAACTAATTCAGATTCCCAAAAATCGAAAATCTGCAATTGTGCTCCGATTTCGATATTTAATACCTCTATCAATAGGTGTTGAGACCTGTAATTGCTATGCCAATGGGTATTTAGATCGCCCGAATATTTCTACACAATTTGTAGAAAATTCAATTTTATTGAAAATCAACTGAACTATAGCCCACTAATTCAGATCCCCAAAAGTCGAAAATCTGCAATTGTGCTCCGATTTCGATAATTAATACCTCAATTAATAGGTGTTGGGACCTGTAATTGCTATGCCAATGGGTATTTAGATCGCCCGAATATTTCTACACAATTTGTACAAAATTCAATTTTATTGAAAATCAACTGAACTATAGCCCACTAATTCAGATTCTCAAAAATCAAAAATCTGCAACTGTGCTTCGATTTCGATAATTAATACCTCTATCAATAGGTGTTGAGACCTGTAATTGCTATGCCAATGGGTATTTAGATCGCCCGAATATTTCTACATAATTTGTACAAAATTCAATTTTATTGAAAATCAACTGAACTATAGCCCACTAATTCAGATCCCCAAAAATCGAAAATCTACAATTGTGCTCCGATTTCGATAATTAATACATCTATCAATAGGTATTGAGACCTGTAATTGTCATGCGAGTGGGTATTTAGATCGCCCGAATATTTCTACACAATTTGTACAAAATTCAATTTTATTGAAAATCAACTGAACTATAGCCCACTAATTCAGATTCTCAAAAATCAAAAATCTGCAACTGTGCTTCGATTTCGATAATTAATACCTCTATCAATAGGTGTTGAGACCTGTAATTGCTATGCCAATGGGTATTTAGATCGCCCGAATATTTCTACATAATTTGTACAAAATTCAATTTTATTGAAAATCAACTGAACTATAGCCCACTAATTCAGATCCCCAAAAATCGAAAATCTACAATTGTGCTCCGATTTCGATATTTAATACCTCTATCAATAGGTGTTGAGACCTGTAATTGCTATGCCAATGGGTATTTAGATCGCCCGAATATTTCTACATAATTTGTACAAAATTCAATTTTATTGAAAATCAACTGAACTATAGCCCACTAATTCAGATTCTCAAAAATCAAAAATCTGCAACTGTGCTTCGATTTCGATAATTAATACATCTATCAATAGGTGTTGAGACCTGTAATTGTCATGCGAGTGGGTATTTAGATCGCCCGAATATTTCTACACAATTTGTAGAAAATTCAATTTTATTGAAAATCAACTGAACTATAGTCCACTAATTCAGATCCCCACAAATCGAAAATCTGCAATTGTGCTCCGATTTCGATATTTAATACCTCAATTAATAGGTGTTGAGACCTGTAATTGTCATGCCAACGGGTATTTAGATCGCCCGAATATTTCTACACAATTTGTAGAAAATTCAATTTTATTGAAAATCAACTGAACTATAGCCCACTAATTCAGATCCCCAAAAATCGAAAATCTGCAATTGTGCTCCGATTTCGATAATTAATACCTCAATTAATAGGTGTTGGGACCTGTAATTGTCATGCCAACGGGTATTTAGATCGCCCGAATATTTATACACATTTCGTAGAAAATTCAGTTTTATTGAAAATCAACTGTGCAATACCCTTGTTAATTTTTTCAAATCCTGATAGCATGTACACGGTAGGCCGAGTATTTACAATCTGTGCTCTCTCTCAAATGCCAAAAAAGTTTGGTATCCAACCTTTACAATTTCTTCTGCAGCGGCAGTCAAATTAAAAAATTGTCAGGAATTTTTAAATTAAATTCCGATCGGTTGAGCCATTCTCTTACTACAGTGGTTCCAGCATTTAAACCGCTCGAAATCAATGTTTCGCGGCGCGGGTTTCCTTACCGCCGCATATTATGCGCGAGGCATGAAGTCTAAGGACCAACCTAAACAATGATATAATAAAATTAAAGGTAATGCTTATTTTTGATGTGTAATCTTGCCCACGACCAAGGGTAAAATTTCGTTTCACTCACTTTCTGAACATTTGGCGTAAGACGTTATCTCGTCAAAAATAAACACTGTCTTTCAGTTTTATCTGCTTTAATACAGATTATATTTAATAAAAATATTTATCACCAAAAAAATAAGCAAAACATTTTTTTTTTTTTTCAGGATGTGCTGTCCAAAAATACGCCGTAGGACTGATGTCTAAAATTGCATTGAGATAACATTGTTGTCATTGGTTTTATATATTGATTGCATAAAACGTAAAAATTTTGTGTATGCAGTAAAAATTAAATGTTTGATATTTGTAAGAAACTATAAATTATTTCAATACGATCAAAAATAAAATTATCACAGATAACGAGAAGAAAAAATAAATTTTTGGAAATTTTAGTGCTATAAAAATGTTAAAAAAACACCGAACAAGTTTTGAAAATCGAACCTTAGACATTTTGCACAAAAGTACAACGCACGCCATCTTTTAAGCTATAACAAAAACTTTTAGAACTTTTAGCAGAAATACTTTGTACTAAATTTAGTACGTATGCCCTAACAGAGATGTCACCATATCCATATTATAGAAACGTTTTTTTTTTTGCTTTGCATGTTGCATAAAACAAACAGTTTTGATTGAACAAATATTGATCTGTATATGATGTGGTAGCTGATGTGGTAAGGCGATGAACTGGAGTGATGAATGTACGGAAGTTTATTTTTTGGAAAAAAATTATATGAATCGGGAATAATCGGAAACATGCACGATCATCGATCGTGACAGAAAAAATTGCAATAAAATTAAAATAAATCGGAAAATTGTGAGAAACTGAAAATACAGAAAATCTCAAATTTTCAAATAAGACCTTCAGGACTTGAGTCTATCATTTTACCATTCAACCAATTTCTCAAACTCACTGGTTAAAAAAAAACAAGACGATGATGTGGTGTATATTTCAACTACTGAACTTTTATACTAAAGCCCATTGCGCTAACAACTGTGCTACCATCATATACTATTTATAGTTGTTTTATTCAATCATGAGACGCAAAATATTTGACTTTAAGCTTAACAAATTTTCTCGTTATGTGTGGTACTTATTGACCGGAAATTAAACAAAATTTTAATGTCATTCGGCATAAGATGTAGTAGCTCAAGTGATAGCATAATGGATTATTGTGTAGTGGGTGTCGAGTTCGATTCTACGAAAAGACGAATACAATTTTTTTTTTTGCATTTTAATATTTTACCATACTTTAGAGATGAGAATATAATGCGGTATCGAAAAGAAAATGGTAGGTATTTGAGGTAAGATTTAAGTTAAAAATATATTTCGAAAATCGACGTTGTTGTAAATAAGCAACGAAAAATTTATCTGCATTTTCTGTTTGACGTTATAAGCCCCTAAATGATTATAGTCCCCTAAATGTTGATTTTAAATACAAAACAAATAAAGTATGTGCCATATATCATATAGGTGATGGTCTAGGTGTTAGCGCTGTAGACAATAGAACAGATTTTCTCAAGTTCGAATCTCACCGCAGGTACGTTTATTTTTTAACCATAAATGGTTTGAGAAAAAAAAAATACAAATTGTTAATTGCAGAGTTAAAAAAAAATGGTTAACTGTTGAGTAAAAAAATTATCTGGCGAGTAAAATTCTGAAATGTGGTTTGCATCAAACACGGTAATATATCTACCTTTAAAAATCGGTCCCAATGTCTAGCTTGAAAATATTTTAGATCAAAGTTATTTTTTCGCTAAGTCCAAAATACAGAGTATTTATACGATAAATTGAGTACTATATATATGAAGGCGAATGGTCGGGTGGTAAAATGATGGATTGATGTCCCAAAGGTCCCGAGTTCGATTCTACCAAATTCCCATGTTTTTTTCCAAAAATCTGAAATTTCTGTTTTTTTTTCGAATTTCGCCAAATTTTGATTTTTTTTCTGGCGGATCTCCAGATCCGCCGATTTTCTCGGTCCGCGGTCCCCTATTCAAATTTTTTCTAAAAACAAACATTGACTTGGCTTGGCATCGAACTCGATACCTTCATTTCTGCAGTCCATCACCTTACTCCATCAGCTATCACATCATATAATAATGTACACCAATTTGTTTGTATTGTGCAATCATTCAGCAAAATTGTCTCCAATATATGGATATGGTGACATCTCTTTTAGGGCATATGTACTATATTTAGTACAGACATCTCTGTTAGGGCATACGTACTATATTTAGTACAGATTGTTTCTGCGCTAAAAGTGCTAGTATATTTGATTTTGCTTAAAAGAGGGCGTGGGTTGTACTTTTGTGCAAAATGTCTGAGGTTCGATTTTAAGAATTAGCGCGCATTTTTTTTTATTAATTATTTAACATTATTATTACATTAAAATTTTCAAAAATTATTTTTGTTTCTCGATATTTGTGAGAAATTGATCCAGTTTCAGATATTTTTTAAATTGGGAACTTACAAATATTAAAAAGTTCAATGTTTACTGAATACATTACTTAGCATCGAACTCGGTATCTTGCATTCTGTAGGAATTATTCCTACTACTTCGGCCATCACATGTTATATAAGTTAGACTCAATTTCTTTGTGTTAAGCAGTTTATTTATAAAAACAATCGATGTTAGATCGATGACACCAACGTAAAAAAAATTTGACAGCTATAAAAGCGACTACAAATTTTTTAAATTTATTTTTCAATTTTTTGCGTTTTTTTTTGATTAATTTATATTATATTAAGTAATATTGTGTTACTTGAAGCACACATTCCTGAGCTCGATTTAGGGCCTCGCCGATTGTTTTGCCATTGCCGATTAGGACAAAATCATCTGCAAATTGTGAGATGACTTTATCGGGAGAATTATACCAAATATTCAAATTTTTTCTTTTGTTCTCCATATTTGTCCGGTTTTTTTTTTTGGGATTCGCAATGTCGGCAATTTTAGAATTTGACGGTTGATCGTATTGAAATAATTTCGTCTTATATATATATATCTAAAATTAGCTTTTTCACTGCAACAAATTAACAGAGGATCGAACTCGGTATTTTGCGTACTAGATCATCTCGTGCCACCACTTATGCTATCAAATGTTATGCTATTACGATAAATTTCTACCTTTTACGCAATCAGCGATGTTAGATCGAAAACAACAAAAATATTTGTACTTACCCTTATCGCAATTTCTCAAAATTCTCAAATAAATTAAAACCACGGTCGATCATATTTAGATTATCTACAAGAACGGGACATTTTTAGCGGTTTTTTTAACTGAAATTTTCTCATCAAAAATCTGTTTTCTTTTAAATGCCGCTGCCCTTTTAATAAATCCGATTTAAATTTTCTTTTTTAACAAGCGAGCAGAATTTAAAAGTAAACTGATTTTTGATGAGAAAATTTCATAGGAAATATTTTTGTGTTGTAAAAGGCAAACCACCTCTCTTAATTTTTCTTTTTTTGTTTTCTCGTATGTTTGGTTACAAAATAGATCGACAATAAATAGAAAATTCAACATCGATTATTTGTCATGTGATGGTATTTCATCGTGCCAATACTTCTCTTTTCAATCCTGTGTTGGAGTTTCTCTCTGTAAGGCTTCCCACACAATTTTTTAAAAATATACAGTAATATATAACTGTCGCCGATTTAACGGTATTCAGATAAACCGGAAAAAGGATCAAAATATGGTCAAATATAGAACGGTGAAGCAAAATATGTATTTTGATTATTTAACATCTACTAATTTGCTACTTTCGAGTAATGTTTGCAAGATATAACAAAAATAGAGCCTAGACATTTTCTGCTGAAGCTTATTTGTTCCTTCCTTCCTTCTACTGGCGCTACATTCCATAAAGGGATTTGGCCGCTTCAATGAAACTGGTTCAATTAGTTTAATCCCCTGTAAGAGAACGGAACGATAGACACAGTTACCACGCGTGTTTAAGTCATTTTAGCGCCAGCCATAAATCGAGTAGATGGTTAACTACGAGGGCCTACTTTCGTTGGTGCCAACTCCAAGGCCTGTTTGATACGAACGAAGAACGTATATCCGATGAGGCCCTGTAGGAGGACCCCTCACAATATGCTATTCCTGTAACGATAGCAGTTCTTGATAGATCTAAAGATAGGTTTCGGCACCTGAAATTATTGTGAAAATTAGAACATACATTGCTTGATTCTTTCCAGACATTTAATGGAAAATTCGATTTATTTGAAAATCACGAAATTCTGAACAAAAAATCCAAAATCTGCAATTGTGCTCCGATTGCCGTTCCAGATACCTATAAAGATAGATTTCAGCTCCTGAAATTATTTCAAAAATTACCATTTACATTGCTTGATTATTTCATAAAAAATTCGATTTTTTTGGAAATCGCGAAATTCTGAGCAAATAATCGAAAATCTGCAATTGATCTCCGATTGTGGTTCTGACTACCTCTAAAAATAGACTCTATGGCCTGAAATTTTTGTGAAAATTAGAATTTACATTGCGCGATTATTTCTAGACAATTTATAGAAAATTCGATGTGTTTGAAAATCACGAATTTCTGAGCAAAAAAAACCAAAATCTGCAACTCCCATCGCGGTTTCTGGGTACTTCTAAAAATAGGTTTCTACACCGGAAATTATTGTGAAAATTGGCATTTACATTGCTTAATTATTTCATATAAAATTCGAGTTTTTTGAAATCACGAAATTCAGAGCCATAAAAATTTAAAATCTGAAATTGTGCTTCGATTGCGGTTCTTGATACCTAGAATATAGGCGCATGGCAGGCCGCTTGATTACTTTTATACATTTATTAAAAAAAATTCGATTTTTTTGAAAATCACCGTACTATAAATTACGAATTTTTCAGTCCAACAATTCAAAATCTGCAATTGTGTTTTAATTACTTGATACCTACCTCTAAAGATAGGTTTTGGTACCTGTAATTATTATGAAAATGCGCATGTAGATTGTTTTATAGGTTAGTTGTGGCTTGGGTTGGATTGGGGGTTGGGTTGTGTTTGAGTTTTGGATTGTGTTAAAGGTTGAGTTGCGGTCGAATTGAGTTTGAGTCGAGTTTGAGTTGAAGAGTTGGATTTGAGTGAGTGGTTCAGTTGGGGATTCATTTGGAGGCGAATTGAGTGTTTAGTGGCAGGTTAAATTGAGTTGAGTTCATACATGCATACAGTTTTCGATTCGAGTTGATTTCGTGATTGAATTGGCCGTTGAGCTTGGAGTTGAGGTTTTAGCCCTTTACATTTTTGATATTTTTAATTTTGATATTAATAATAATTAAAATTACAACAATTTTTGGCAGATGGGGTGTTTGTTTATGTCTTGACACGCTAAGCCTTTTTTGTTGTAACAATAGGTGACAATAGTTAATATTTGCTTATTGTTAGAAGAACATAAATTTATATGTTTTAGTATTATATTATATCACATTTTTTTTAATCTATGTTTATTAAATATAGGTAAAATTTTAAATTTTAATTTTGTCTTCTAGAACGACGATTTGTGGTTTCTAACCAATGTTGCTGTTGAGACTTTTAACCCCAAATTACGAAAGTGTCTTCTTCATAACAAAATTTTAACATAAAGATTAGTTTATATTATTTCAGGAAAGAAGGCTAAAGCTTTATTTTCAATTTTTAAGTTTTCAGGACAACCAAAAGCTCATTATGTTTGCTATTACCACAGATTTATTTATCGGAAATATTTTAATGTATTATATGGTAACTATTAACCTTTATAAATTCATTCATTGATCCATTGATTCATTGATTTTACGAAATAAAATTAGAACGTTTCCTTCAATAAATCAAGGAAAGCTCCAAATTTTTGTTTAGTTTTAGATTATTAATACATTAATAAAAACCTCCAGATCTAAAAACGCAAAATCTCGTAAACGTTTACAATATCACATTTAATTTTTAATATTAGTACTTTATATCGGAAGCACTATTTTGCGAATTTTAATTACCAAGAATTTTTTCATTCTTATTATTGTGATATGCAGCGTTACTGTAACGCTCCTAAAACTATTAACAACTTTTTTTCCTTTGTTTTTAATTTAAAGCTGATACTTACGAATCAAAATAACTAAAGCTCAAATAGTACTTGGTAAATGTTACAATTATTTATGATTTAGTATAAATTGTGTAGGAGCTTTCAAGGTTTCAAATCACTTTTTCACATTCTGTGGCTTTTGTGTAATGTTTTACTTTACTGTTTTAAAGCAAGCTTTCTGAAAAACAGAAAAAAAAAATTATTTTGAGGATTTATTTAAGAAAACTGAAATTTCGAGTTTTGGCGTGAAAGCTTCGAATAGCAGAAAATAAATATTGTAAAGTTTTATAAAATATTCTAATTTTTAGTAGGATTTTTATACTGTGGACACGCAGATGTGAAGTGTTAAACATCCCCCAACACATGATGAACCGGAATCTAACCTAAAAAATATAGAAAACACAAATTAGTATTATTTAAATCTAATTGTAATTATGTATATTTAAAAACAAAACTTATCTTGTTTACAATCCGTATTCCGTATAATGTCACAATCAATAACTGTTTACATATTTGACATTTTTACTGCTTTTAAAACTTTTTTTTTTTGTAACTCATTAATTTGTAGAGTAAAACTTTTGTTTGTAATTCATTAATTTAGTAGTTCAATTTAAATATGAATCTCGGATAACTTTAAGTCATCTACTCGTTGTCTAAGTCATCTCTTTAAGTCATCTACTCGCTTATAAATTAGAGATGGCATAAGAAAAATTTGTTGAACTTGTGTTCAGTGGCTTGCAATTTTTATTTTGGAAAAGAATAGTGGCGCAACTTGGATTTTTATTATTATCAAAAAGACAGTGAGAGAGATTGTACGCGAAATAAAGTAATCATCAGTGAAATAAAACAAATTGTTATTTTTTGTAAATTTATACCGGCATTTTTTATTGGCTTTGGAGATACCGCTACGACAATTTTGACCCTGCTAACATTGGACACGACATATTTGGCCCCACATATTTTGAGCACCGCTTTTCAACACGGAATATCTTACAAACATTTTTTTTTTGGCGCACGCAATCGGAACCGGCATCTTAATATACAATGTTAAAAGTGAACTGAGGCATTGAAATTTATCCTGCGATTTGCACTAAACATAATATACACGGAGAAATGAGTCAGTGCTTATAATAATTTTTTCAACCAGGTTCATTGGCAGATTTTACATGGTCCTTCGAGCCGGATTGGCGCCAAATACCACGCTGTTATAAAACTGTGAGTAAAAGCTTTAATAATTTATAAGTTGATAAGAGGGAATCAAACATTAATTGAAAGAATCAATACTGAAACAGTGAGCTTTAAACGGTTATTTTAATAATATCGTGAAATTCGGTGTATATAACAGTGAAATCATTACCGCTTTTTTCTACAACCGTTTGTATTTGGTGAAATTATTAAAATGGCGGAAAACAGAGCACTAAAGCGTATATTGAAAACTTACGAAACAATCAAAGCACAGGTTTTAACATACAATAAAGATACTCGCATGAATGAAATTCGTGCTTGCTTGGCCATGTTATCTGATGAATGGAAAGAGTTTAAAACTCTCGAGAAAACGCTCAAGGGAAAATTCGATGAAGCAAATTTGGAATCAGTGGAAAAGATCGAAAGCAGCCATTTGGATTTAAGGCAGAAACTTTTTCGGTGGGAAAAATTAATCGAGGAAGACAATATTCAAGAGAATAACACCATGGAGGAATTGTTACTAAATCAAAGCAACTTTATACAAGAACTATCCTCTATAAATAAGAGAGAAAGTGAAGTGCGCTTGCCGCGTGTTAATATTCCGGTATTTAGTGGGCAATACTCAGAATTTCCATCATTCCGTGATCTTTTTGAGGCATCAATTCACAACAACAAAAATATTTCGAAGGTACATAAGCTGCAATATTTAAAAGGCCTACTGAAAGGAGATGTATATGCCTTGATCAATCACACTACAGTCACAGACGCTAATTATGATGTAGCATGGGAAAAAATCAAGGCAAGATACGATAAACGTAAACATGTTGTGCACACCCTGTTGAAACAGTTTATGGAGCAACCAAACGTATTACAAAACTGCGCAAAATCACTTCGTCATTTGTCCGATATTTCCGATGAAGTTATAAGGGGGCTGAAGGTGCTTGGAGATAAAGCTGAAGGTCGTGATCCATGGCTAATTTATATTATAATAAATAAATTGGATTCAGATACAAAAGAGGCATGGGCTCTTGAGACTGCTGAGATTGATTTTTGCACTGTTGAACAATTATTCAAATTTCTAAACAAGAGGAGTGATGCTTTAGAAAGTCTCAATTCAGGACAATTAAAAAAATCGAATACTACCAAGCGAGTTAATTCTTTGGTGTCACAATCGTACACAAGTGTGTGTCCGTTATATTCAGGAGAACATTATCTCGGTAAATGCGAAACATTTTTGGGGCTGCCAAGCTCCGAGCGAAAACAAGTAGCCGTAGACAAAAAAATATGTTTTAATTGTTTGTCATCTACTCACCAGTCAACAGTTTGCCAATCCAGATATAGTTGCAGAATTTGCAGACGCAGGCATCATCAGACATTACATCCTGAGGCTACTGCTGTGAACGTAGAGAAAATTGCAGAGGCTAATTCCGTTAAGCCATCAGAATCTACAAGGTACAGTGCGACGTTGAAAACGAAATCTTTACTAATTGAGCAACATCAAGCGATCCTACCAACCGCGAATGTTTTAGTAAAAGATAGATTTGGAAAGCAGCATAGATGTCGAATTCTGCTTGATTCTGGATCTCAGTGTTCTTTTGTTTCTGAGAATTGCGTTCAAAGGCTGCAAATACAACGGCAAAGGTCGAATGTGAATATAACTGGTATAACACCTGGTTCTGTGATCTCGAGAGGAAAGGCGTGTATAATGATGGGATCATTATACAATTCTAATGTACAAATAGAGGTGAATGCGTTAATAATCAGCAATTACCATCCAATCTACCAAGATATCTTATTAATATACAGGATAGACGATTAGTTCAGAATATGGAACTGGCTGATCCCGATTTTGATAAACCAGCTCCCATAGACTTTCTAATCGGAGCAGGTCAATTCTTTGCAGTGCTTGAGGATGGTAAGAGACAATTAAACTCCATTATGTTACAGAAAACTGTGTTTGGTTGGATAGTGTCTGGCCAGCCTAACTCAAAATCAAATCAGATCACTACGTGTTATATGTCGCTAAACATTCAAACCGATATGAATATAGACCAGACCCTTAAATGCTTTTGGGAGATTGAAGAGATGCCAAACACAAATAACGCTTCCCCAGAAGATGCCGAATGCGAAGACATTTACAACCACACGCATCAAAGGCAGAAAGACAGTAGGTATATGGTTAAACTTCCGTTTAAAAAGGGATCAAAAACACTAGGGAATTCATTAACTGTGGCCACACAGCGTTTCCTATCGCTGGAACGCAAGTTATCCAATCATGCAATATTAAAGGAGCAGTACATACGTCCAACAAATCAGAGAATATATTGAAATGGGGCATATGATGGAAATTTCTCAACGTGACACTTTAAATGATTCGCATTTATACTATTTGCCACATCATGCTGTGGTTAAAGAAGCTAGTGATACTACAAAGGTTGGAGTGGTCTTTGACGGTTCCAGCAAGACATCGACAGGTGTTTCTCTAAACGAAACATTGATGGTTGGACCGACCGTTCAGCCAACGTTATGGGCAACACTTTTGAGGTTTAGACGACACCGGATTGCAATAGCTGCCGATATAGAAAAAATGTATAAGCAAGTCCTGGTTTTTCCTGAAGACACAAATTATCAACGGATCTTGTGGCGAGAACGTTAATTCAAATCGTGCGGGACCCATTTACCGAGTTTATTGATGTTCCCCATTGCTCGTAAACGTCTCCTGATTATTTCTTATGCCATATGTAATGCTTCTGCTAATTGCCGTTGATTTGGAGATGGGACATCATCCAATAACTACTTCAATTGCTTGTCTTCGCATTTTTTTGGTCTACCAGAGCGCTCATTGCCTTTTACATTGAAATCACCAATTTTAAGTTGACGAAACCATGTCTCACATGTTCTAATCGATGGAGCTTGTTCACCATATATTTCTACCAGCAAACGATGACATTCAACAGCCTTTTTCTTTTGATTAAATAAGAAAATCACTGTGTGCCGCAAATATTCTTTTTCAGGCACAAAACTCGACATGATCACTGAACGATAAATCAAAGACGCTAATTTTTGGCGGACTAAACTTGTGTGTGTTTGTAGTTTAAATGTAATTTAGATGTTTCATTTTTAATTAGTTCTAAATTTTAGGGCTAAACTCTTTACTTTGTTATCCACGTAATATAAATGGTACGTGTCGTATTTAGCATTGGTTTCTTGTTAAATATTTGATCTAAAGAAAAAATGTTCTGAGTTTCCTCTTCCATCAGAACATTTTTCTGGCTCAAAATCACATTGGCAAATAGCAGTTTTAAAATTTGATCTAAACTTTGGGGGTTTATCTCGCACCTCCGGAACGATATATCCTAGGGTATACCTCGCTCGGCTTAGTATTTAACATTAATTAGGCAGTAACTGCAGGAAATATTCATAAAGGCTGATTTATATTATCCGTTCAGTTCAGTACCTACATGTACAGACACGGACAATATTGTTGAAAAAAATGTTTTGTCTGATATCTGAAGGCGAAAAAATACGAAAGGATAATAGCGAAATAAATCGAATGCATTTATTTTCAGTTACACAATATTCCCGGGAAAAGGGAATACTTTCTTAAATTCCCGAGAATTCCCGAGACGTAAGCCCTAGTTCATAGGAGTTCTGATATGGTCGTTAGTAGTAAAAAAACATAAATTCTGAAACTGCTTTATCTGAAATTCTAGACGTTGCTCTCTGCTCTAAAACACCGTAGCCTTCAACTTTCAATCGGAATGTGCTCATATATTTAAACATTTTTGGTCTTAAAAAATTTCTTAATTAATTTATTAATAGTAAAAGGGGTCGTTAGCAGAATAAAACCTCTTCTTATAGTATATTATGTGCCTTTGAATATACTTTAAATTCGAAAGCTAATTTATAATGAGAAAGCGATTACTTAATAAATTTCGAATGGGTTTCTAAAAGCTGCCACATGTAGAGTTCGTGAAACCTAACAAAGTTGCATAAAATTCCCCAAAACTTTCAATCTAGTTATAAAGGACAATTTAAACTGATTGGTGCGAGTACAATTAAAACTTTAGAAAAGTGTGGTCACCCTTGTGCTTCTATTCGTGGACTTCCTATTACCGTAAGTTTAAACATTGTTTGGGTTGGCGGGGGAAAAATGAATTTAGAAATTTAAATTTTATTATTTACAAAATCTGAAAGATTGGGACTTAAGATTTTCAGAAATTTGGCTACTTACAAAATTAAGGCAAATTAAGAAGGAGTAATTTGGAACTAGACTTTAAGAACTGATCTATGGTCGTTTGTATCTGGGTTGGTTTGTCTTCATCTGGGATGAAGCTGTTTATTATTCAAACACAATTAAGGCTTATCCATTTTACAACATTTAGAACATGACAATAACAAGTTATAATATTCTAAAAATGGTTCTATACACTTTTTAAGACATAAGCCGGATAAAAAAAAATCAAAATCAAAGATAATATGATTATTAGAAACGTACTCAAGATTAACATTCTGCTAATCCTCCTCTAGCATCTGAATTAGCTTATCGTTCAATGTCTAGTTCTTCTTCAAACTTTAATATAAATACATAATAAAATTTTTCGAAGGTTCAACAATTTTACCAACAGCGTTAGTGATGATTGAAAATGGTAATGGTAAACTTTTTCAATGTAGAGTACTATATTGGATTCTGGTAGCGAGTTATTTGCAAAAATTCTCAACTTGAAACATAGCAAAGGCAATCACATTACAGTAACTAATTTGAACAATTCAACATTGCAGGTTTTACAGAGTATCAGAACTAAAATCGATTCAACTTGCAAACCGTTTTCTGTTCAACTTGAGTTTCCAATAAAAAACCACATTCCAAATCGAATTCCGTATAATACTTTTAACAATTCTCGATTGCAAATTTCACAACATGTCAATCTTTCCGATCCTTATTTTAATGTTGTGCAACCGATTCATATATTGTTAGGTGTTTTTGGTTGGTTAGTGCTGGGAAAATTTGAGCAACAGATTGAACATAACGTTGACAACGAAACATATTTCATCCAAACAACAACTCGTGAACTAATAGAAGATTTGTTGTATCGATTCAATTTATCTAAATCAGCTCACTACATGCTACACCATGCAGTTGAGTGGCCTTCTAGTTCTTCCACAAAACTCGTTACCACGAAAAAATGTTTGTGGGTCCGACGGTTCAGGACAATTTGTTCGATATCATTCTTCGATTTAGAACCTACAAGTACCTCATTACGAGTGACATTTTGAAAATGTATCGTCAAATAAAAATCAACAAAAAACAAACCTTTCTCCAAAGAATTCTTTGGTCAAAACAGTTAAACCAACCAATTCAGGCATACGAGTTACAAACAGTCATTTATGGAATGGCTTTGGTCTACCGATCTATGTCTTAAAATTGTGTACAAAATATTTTTGTGGTTTTCTGATTTTATATTCAAAAAATCAATCGTAGGTACTAAGCATTAAGCACACAAACAAAAATGTTGAAACGACAGATAGTATAAATTCATAATGTCTGACACGGTAAATGTAGAAACTGAACTGAACGGATAATATAAATCAGCTTTAACACGGTTGTCACATCCACAGCACAATCTCGATTAGCTAGATGTTAGCAGTTCCAAATTTTACTTTGGTAGTTACTTTTATTTAAATTTAGTTACCAATCACGTGGCATTGAAAAAACTCGCATATGAAGACAAATTTTATCATTATTTCCTGAAATTTTGGTTTAGACAAATTAATTAAATATCGATAAATTAAAACTAACATTTATCTTTATAAACTACAATGTAAGTATTATAATATGTATTCTAGTATACTAGAAGCTAATATCTTTAAAGATATATTTTTGACATAATGTACAAGTAAATTACAATACATAAATTGTATTTGGTTCGGCTTTCAATTCAACAAAAAAAATATAAAATCGATGAAAATAAATTGAAAATATATATCTTCCAATTTTAAGATAAAAACTGGAAAAAATAAAACGATGAAGAATAAAACGATCAAGAAGACAAAATATTATTATCGTATTTTCCAAATTACAATCCAGAAAAGGTGAATAAATTTTATTTTTTTATATACAACACACAAAATAAAAAGAAGAAAAATCTGAAAAAAAATGTTCTACAAATTTTCTTCAATTTATATTTGAATACAATTCGGATATTCGTCTTTTATAGAAAATAACAACAAAAAAATACTTGATCGAATCAAATTCTGGTGTATCTATTCAGTATATGCAAGATTTTGTTGTACTTAGATTTTATTTTTTTGTTGCTGTCAATTTATTTCTGTAAATTGGTTATTTATTACTTTAGATGAGTGCGCAAAAAATTTTTTTTTTTGTACTGACAATTGTATTGTTTTTACTTCCCATTGTGCATATTCTGTTTAGTTCTAATAAATTGCCAGTGCTTGAGTGACAATTTTTGTTTGCTGAGTTATTTATGACGTACCAAGATTTTTGTATTGGCGAAAAATATTTATATTCCATTAATACATCTTCAGTCCCCCAGTTTGCTTATTAAACTTTACTTCGAGCTTAATTATCTGTTCCATAAGTGTATATTTCAGTACTCCATCAAATTGAATATCTCCTCGTTTTCTTCAAATATGTCCTCGTCCTATCTTAATTCTCTTTATCCGGTTGATTTAAGTCTCAAGAATTGCAAGGTGTCAAACTGTACCATTTTTACTAGATCTGAGGCATTGTTGAATTCTATCTTCAATGTCATTTATCTATTTAGTGATTTTGTATAGTCCTTCCCAACTCTGTTGTAACTTTGGAGATTGCTCGTCTTTTGAGATAATAGATAATCTGTTCTTCATTATAGACGAATATAATAACGGCTCGGTTTATTTTTGGACTTTGGTATAAAAGCACATAAATTAATAGCCGTTAACAAAATTCTCTAGCTTATGTTTGATGACGCAGCACATTTTCCAGATTAAGACTTCAGAGAGAAATGAGCGTTGTTTTTGTCACCAAAACTGCGTAGAGCTAGATAGTGCTGCGTGAATTGTATTATTAAAACAATTAAAGCTTGGAACAATTCATTTGTTACAAACAATTCTACTCTTTTAATGGCGCCACTTACAGCATATTGTTTGGCAATACAATTTCAGTAAATAATTCAAATAAAAATTAAAAATTAAAAGTAAAAATTAAACTTAGAATAAAAATAAAAATAAATTTAAACTCAAAAATATAAAATAAAAAATAAAAATACAAAATAAAAAATAAAAAATTAAAAATTAAATGTTTCCTTTATACAGTCTCTTTAAATCTCGTTTTGGAAAATAACTAAGATGTGATAGTATTCAGTATTTATGCTTTTATAACATAAATGCTATAAGGGTATACAAAAATAATCATGTATGCCCATGCTATCAGGAGAAGCTAATATACTTTTTGTTCGTAATCACTTCGAAAGTTAATAATTATAATAATTTCATTGATAACTATTTAAACGGCCTTAATTTCAGTGCGCTAGCATAACCCGATTGGTAGAAATAGCTGTTCTTAGTATACTTTTTGTGCACTAGAGATGAATGGACATATCTTCAAAACTAGATCGAATTTTTACAATCTGATTAAAGCATATGATAGCTAATAAAATTTTCTATTAAATATATTGAATCTGAAATTTATAGCCCCTATAGTATTTTCTACAAAAATTATTAAATCAAAAATAACCATGTATAGTATAGTCCATGCTATCTGGAGAGGCTAAAATACTTTTTGTTCGTAATCATTTTAAAAGTTAATAATTATGATAATATAATTTATAACTATTTAGACGGCCTTAATTTTAGTGCGCTAGCATAACCCGTTTGGTAGAAATAGCTGTTCTTAGTATACTTTTTGTACACTACAGATGAATCGACATATCTTCGAAACTAGATCAAATTTTTACAATCTAATTAAAGCATATGATAGCTAATACAATTTTCTATTAAATATATTGAATTTGAAATTTATAGTCCCTATAGTATTTTCTACAAAAATTATTAAATCAAAAATAACCATGTATAGTATAGTCCATGCTATCTGGAGAGGCTAAAATACTTTTGGTTCGTAATCATTTTAAAAGTTAATAATTATGATAATATAATTTATAACTATTTAAACGGCCTTAATTTTAGTGCGCTAGCATAACCCGTTTGGTAGAAAGAGCTGTTCTTAGTATACTTTTTGTACACTACAGATGAATCGACATATCTTCAAAACTAGATCGAATTTTTACAATCTGATTAAAGCATATGATAGCTAATACAATTTTCTATTAAATATATTGAATTTGAAATTTATAGTCCCTATAGTATTTTCTACAAAAATTATTAAATCAAAAATAACCATGTATAGTATAGTCCATGCTATCTGGAGAGGCTAAAATACTTTTGGTTCGTAATCATTTTAAAAGTTAATAATTATGATAATATAATTTATAACTATTTAAACGGCCTTAATTTTAGTGCGCTAGCATAACCCGTTTGGTAGAAAGAGCTGTTCTTAGTATACTTTTTGTACACTACAGATGAATGGACATATCTTCAAAACTAGATCGAATTTTTACAATCTGATTAAAGCATATGATAGCTAATAAAATTTCCTATTAAATGTATTGAATCTGAAATTTATAGTCCCTATAGTATTTTCTACAAAAATTATTAAATCAAAAATAACCATGTATAGTATAGTCCATGCTATCTGGAGAGGCTAAAATACTTTTTGTTCGTAATCATTTTAAAAGTTAATAATTATGATAATATAATTTATAACTATTTAGGCGGCCTTAATTTTAGTGCGCTAGCATAACCCGTTTGGTAGAAATAGCTGTTCTTAGTATACTTTTTGTACACTACAGATGAATCGACATATCTTCAAAACTAGATCGAATTTTTACAATCTGATTAAAGCATATGATAGCTAATAAAATTTCCTATTAAATGTATTGAATCTGAAATTTATAGTCCCTATAGTATTTTCTACAAAAATTATTAAATCAAAAATAACCATGTATAGTATAGTCCATGCTATCTGGAGAGGCTAAAATACTTTTTGTTCGTAATCATTTTAAAAGTTAATAATTATGATAATATAATTTATAACTATTTAAACGGCCTTAATTTTAGTGCACTAGCATAACCCGTTTGATAGAAATAGCTGTTCTTAGCACACTTTTCGTACACTACAGATGAATGGACATATCCTTGAAACTAGATGGAATTTTTACAATCTGATTAAAGCATATGATAGCTAATAAAATTTTCTATTAAATATATTGAATCTGAAATTTATAGTCCCTATAGTATTTTCTACAAAAATTATTAAATCAAAAATAACCATGTATAGTATAGTCCATGCTATCTGGAGAGGCTAAAATACTTTTTGTTCGTAATCATGTTAAAAGTTAATAATTATGATAATATAATTTATAACTATTTAGACGGCCTTGATTTTAGTGCGCTAGCATAACCCGTTTGGTAGAAATAGCTGTTCTTAGTACACTTTTCGTACACTACAGATGAATGGACATATCTTCGAAACTAGATCGAATTTTTACAATCTGACTAAAGCATATGATAGCTAATAAAATTTCCTATTAAATATATTGAATCTGAAATTTATAGTCCCTATAGTATTTTCTACAAAAATTATTAAATCAAAAATAACCATGTATAGTATAGTCCATGCTATCTGGAGAGGCTAAAATACTTTTTGTTCGTAATCATTTTAAAAGTTAATAATTATGATAATATAATTTATAACTATTTAGACGGCCTTAATTTTAGTGCGCTATCATAACCCGTTTGGTTGAAATAGCTGTTCTTAGTATACTTTTTGTACACTACAGATGAATGGACATATCTTCGAAACTAGATCGAATTTTTACAATCTGACTAAAGCATATGATAGCTAATAAAATTTCCTATTAAATATATTGAATCTGAAATTTATAGTCCCTACAGTATTTTCTACAAAAATTATTAAATCAAAAATAACCATGTATAGTATAGTCCATGCTATCTGGAGAGGCTAAAATACTTTTTGTTCGTAATCATGTTAAAAGTTAATAATTATGATAATATAATTTATAACTATTTAGACGGCCTTAATTTTAGTGCGCTATCATAACCCGTTTGGTTGAAATAGCTGTTCTTAGTATACTTTTTGTACACTACAGATGAATGGACATATCTTCGAAACTAGATCGAATTTTTACAATCTGACTAAAGCATATGATAGCTAATAAAATTTTCTATTAAATATATTGAATCTGAAATTTATAGTCCCTATAGTATTTTCTACAAAAATTATTAAATCAAAAATAACCATGTATAGTATAGTCCATGCTATCTGGAGAGGCTAAAATACTTTTTGTTCGTAATCATGTTAAAAGTTAATAATTATGATAATATAATTTATAACTATTTAGACGGCCTTAATTTTAGTGCGCTAGCATAACCCGTTTGGTAGAAATAGCTGTTCTTAGTATACTTTTTGTACACTACAGATGAATGGACATATCTTCGAAACTAGATCAAATTTTTACAATCTGACTAAAGCATATGATAGCTAATAAAATTTTCTATTAAATATATTGAATCTGAAATTTATAGTCCCTATAGTATTTTCTACAAAAATTATTAAATCAAAAATAACCATGTATAGTATAGTCCATGCTATCTGGAGAGGCTAAAATATTTTTTGTTCGTAATCATTTTAAAAGTTAATAATTATGATAATATAATTTATAACTATTTAGACGGCCTTAATTTTAGTGCGCTAGCATAACCCGTTTGGTAGAAATAGCTGTTCTTAGTATACTTTTTGTACACTACAGATGAATGGACATATCTTCGAAAGTAGATCATATTTTTACAATCTGACTAAAGCATATGATAGCTAATAAAATTTTCTATTAAATATATTGAATCTGAAATTTATAGCCCCTATAGTATTTTCTACAAAAATTATTAAATCAAAAATAACCATGTATAGTATAGTCCATGCTATCTGGAGAGGCTAAAATACTTTTTGTTCGTAATCATTTTAAAAGTTAATAATTATGATAATATAATTTATAACTATTTAAACGGCCTTAATTTTAGTGCACTAGCATAACCCGTTTGGTAGAAATAGCTGTTCTTAGTATACTTTTTGTACACTACAGATGAATCGACATATCTTCAAAACTAGATCGAATTTTTACAATCTGATTAAAGCATATGATAGCTAATAAAATTTCCTATTAAATGTATTTAATCTGAAATTTATAGTCCCTATAGTATTTTCTACAAAAATTATTAAATCAAAAATAACCATGTATAGTATAGTCCATGCTATCTGGAGCGGCTAAAATACTTTTTGTTCGTAATCATTTTAAAAGTTAATAATTATGATAATATAATTTATAACTATTAAAACGGCCTTGATTTCATTGCGCTAGCATAACCCGTTTGGTAGAAATAGCTGTTCTTAGTATACTTTTTGTACACTACAGATGAATGGACATATCTTCGAAACTAGATCGAATTTTTACAATCTGATTAAAGCATATGATAGCTAATAAAATTTCCTATTAAATGTATTGAATCTGAAATTTATAGTCCTTATAGTATTTTCTACAAAAATTATTAAATCAAAAATAACCATGTATAGTATAGTCCATGCTATCTGGAGAGGCTAAAATACTTTTTGTTCGTAATCATGTTAAAAGTTAATAATTATGATAATATAATTTATAACTATTTAGACGGCCTTAATTTTAGTGCGCTATCATAACCCGTTTGGTTGAAATAGCTGTTCTTAGTATACTTTTTGTACACTACAGATGAATGGACATATCTTCGAAACTAGATCGAATTTTTACAATCTGACTAAAGCATATGATAGCTAATAAAATTTCCTATTAAATATATTGAATCTGAAATTTATAGTCCCTACAGTATTTTCTACAAAAATTATTAAATCAAAAATAACCATGTATAGTATAGTCCATGCTATCTGGAGAGGCTAAAATACTTTTTGTTCGTAATCATGTTAAAAGTTAATAATTATGATAATATAATTTATAACTATTTAGACGGCCTTAATTTTAGTGCGCTATCATAACCCGTTTGGTTGAAATAGCTGTTCTTAGTATACTTTTTGTACACTACAGATGAATGGACATATCTTCGAAACTAGATCGAATTTTTACAATCTGACTAAAGCATATGATAGCTAATAAAATTTTCTATTAAATATATTGAATCTGAAATTTATAGTCCCTATAGTATTTTCTACAAAAATTATTAAATCAAAAATAACCATGTATAGTATAGTCCATGCTATCTGGAGAGGCTAAAATACTTTTTGTTCGTAATCATGTTAAAAGTTAATAATTATGATAATATAATTTATAACTATTTAGACGGCCTTAATTTTAGTGCGCTAGCATAACCCGTTTGGTAGAAATAGCTGTTCTTAGTATACTTTTTGTACACTACAGATGAATGGACATATCTTCGAAACTAGAACGAATTTTTACAATCTGACTAAAGCATATGATAGCTAATAAAATTTCCTATTAAATATATTGAATCTGAAATTTATAGTCCCTACAGTATTTTCTACAAAAATTATTAAATCAAAAATAACCATGTATAGTATAGTCCATGCTATCTGGAGAGGCTAAAATACTTTTTGTTCGTAATCATGTTAAAAGTTAATAATTATGATAATATAATTTATAACTATTTAGACGGCCTTAATTTTAGTGCGCTATCATAACCCGTTTGGTTGAAATAGCTGTTCTTAGTATACTTTTTGTACACTACAGATGAATGGACATATCTTCGAAACTAGATCGAATTTTTACAATCTGACTAAAGCATATGATAGCTAATAAAATTTTCTATTAAATATATTGAATCTGAAATTTATAGTCCCTATAGTATTTTCTACAAAAATTATTAAATCAAAAATAACCATGTATAGTATAGTCCATGCTATCTGGAGAGGCTAAAATACTTTTTGTTCGTAATCATGTTAAAAGTTAATAATTATGATAATATAATTTATAACTATTTAGACGGCCTTAATTTTAGTGCGCTAGCATAACCCGTTTGGTAGAAATAGCTGTTCTTAGTATACTTTTTGTACACTACAGATGAATGGACATATCTTCGAAACTAGATCGAATTTTTACAATCTGACTAAAGCATATGATAGCTAATAAAATTTCCTATTAAATATATTGAATCTGAAATTTATAGTCCCTATAGTATTTTCTACAAAAATTATTAAATCAAAAATAACCATGTATAGTATAGTCCATTCTATCTGGAGAGGCTAAAATACTTTTTGTTCGTAATCATGTTAAAAGTTAATAATTATGATAATATAATTTATAACTATTTAGACGGCCTTAATTTTAGTGCGCTAGCATAACCCGTTTGGTTGAAATAGCTGTTCTTAGTATACTTTTTGTACACTACAGATGAATCGACATATCTTCAAAACTAGATCGAATTTTTACAATCTGATTAAAGCATATGATAGCTAATAAAATTTCCTATTAAATGAATTGAATCTGAAATGTATAGTCCCTATAGTATTTTCTACAAAAATTATTAAATCAAAAATAACCATGTATAGTATAGTCCATGCTATCTGGAGCGGCTAAAATACTTTTTGTTCGTAATCATTTTAAAAGTTAATAATTATGATAATATAATTTATAACTATTTAGACGGCCTTGATTTCATTGCGCTAGCATAACCCGTTTGGTAGAAATAGCTGTTCTTAGTATACTTTTTGTACACTACATATGAATGGACATATCTTCAAAACTAGATCGAATTTTTACAATCTGACTAAAGCATATGATAGCTAATAAAATTTTCTATCTGAAATTTATAGTCCCTATAGTATTTTCTACAAAAATTATTAAATCAAAAATAACCATGTATAGTATAGTCCATGCTATCTGGAGAGGCTAAAATACTTTTTGTTCGTAATCATGTTAAAAGTTAATAATTATGATAATATAATTTATAACTATTTAGACGGCCTTAATTTTAGTGCGCTATCATAACCCGTTTGGTTGAAATAGCTGTTCTTAGTATACTTTTTGTACACTACAGATGAATGGACATATCTTCGAAACTAGATCGAATTTTTACAATCTGACTAAAGCATATGATAGCTAATAAAATTTTCTATTAAATATATTGAATCTGAAATTTATAGTCCCTATAGTATTTTCTACAAAAATTATTAAATCAAAAATAACCATGTATAGTATAGTCCATGCTATCTGGAGAGGCTAAAATACTTTTTGTTCGTAATCATGTTAAAAGTTAATAATTATGATAATATAATTTATAACTATTTAGACGGCCTTAATTTTAGTGCGCTAGCATAACCCGTTTGGTAGAAATAGCTGTTCTTAGTATACTTTTTGTACACTACAGATGAATGGACATATCTTCGAAACTAGATCGAATTTTTACAATCTGACTAAAGCATATGATAGCTAATAAAATTTCCTATTAAATATATTGAATCTGAAATTTATAGTCCCTACAGTATTTTCTACAAAAATTATTAAATCAAAAATAACCATGTATAGTATAGTCCATGCTATCTGGAGCGGCTAAAATACTTTTTGTTCGTAATCATTTTAAAAGTTAATACTTATGATAATATAATTTATAACTATTTAGACGGCCTTGATTTCATTGCGCTAGCATAACCCGTTTGGTAGAAATAGCTGTTCTTAGTATACTTTTTGTACACTACATATGAATGGACATATCTTCAAAACTAGATCGAATTTTTACAATCTGACTAAAGCATATGATAGCTAATAAAATTTTCTATCTGAAATTTATAGTCCCTATAGTATTTTCTACAAAAATTATTAAATCAAAAATAACCATGTATAGTATAGTCCATGCTATCTGGAGAGGCTAAAATACTTTTTGTTCGTAATCATTTTAAAAGTTAATAATTATGATAATATAATTTATAACTATTAAAACGGCCTTGATTTCATTGCGCTAGCATAACCCGTTTGGTAGAAATAGCTGTTCTTAGTATACTTTTTGTACACTACAGATGAATGGACATATCTTCGAAACTAGATCGAATTTTTACAATCTGACTAAAGCATATGATATCTAATAAAATTTCCTATTTAATATATTGAATCTGAAATTTATAGTACCCATAGTATTTTCTACAAAAATTATTAAATCAAAATTTAATTAAAAAATTCCACAAATTTTTTTAATTTGTCTGCCGCTGCAGCAGAACTGGTAAAGGTTGGATAATGTATACTAGCTATATTATAAGCTATCATATGCTTCAAACAGATTGTAAATATTCGAGCTTATTTTGGAGCTATCCCTATTCAACTGTGCGTATATATTCAGTTTGTTCATTCAATATTTTCATCAGACAAATATTTATAAAATAAAATAAATTTTAGCTTATTACTTTATCAACATAAGTTGAATATTATGAACCGCAGCATAAAATTGATACATGCTACATATATTCCGGTTCAATACACCATTCATCAATATGTATATATATTTGCAAATACAAATAACAATTTACAAAAAAAAAAAAAAATTTTTTTTTTAAATATTGACATTGGATTATTTATGTTCCAATATTTATTTGATATGAGTGATAAAGTTAAAGTTAAATTTGTATTTAGTTGTCGGTTAGACCATATAGAATTGTGTAAAACATTGTGTGCCCTACTTTTCAATAATCAAAATTATTATTTTTTTTTTATGATGATAAGTTTTATTATTATTAATCGATTTGTATTTAATATGCATTGCAGATGTTAAGCTTTATCTTCCGACAACTTAAAAAAATTTAACTGCATTAAGCACCATCAATTTGAGTTTGTGTACGATAAGGGAGCCAATAAACAACAAATAAATTTATTTATTTCAAAATGTGTATGTGTGCTGAATCATCTTTAATATTGTAAAACTCATAGTATTTTTTTGGTACACCCTTGCTATATACAATTTTCTCTTCGGTTTGGGACGGCAAACCCCATTAATATTGTTTACGACACACAATAATCCTAAAATAACTATTAAAAGCTTGTTATTGTTGTTAGAATTTTTTTTTGTTGTTGTTATTAATATTTTTATCTTTTGTTGAAAAAAGAATGTTTCCACATTATTTACCGTACAGTTCACTCGTACGTAATGTGTTTAGTTTCAATATATATGTATAACACTAAACCAGGAAATGGAAAGCAAGCAAAATAAGGAACCGAAGAAAAATCTTAACAATTATTTTTAGTAATATGTATATGAAAATATGTGTAAGTAGGAACGAATTTATCTAAAAAATTTATAAAAGGATAAATGTTGTATGTTGTCTGTTGGACTTAATGTTCGCACAAAGCAAAAATGGTATCTTAATAAAAATAAATTGAGAAGTTTAATTAAAAAAGCTTATCGGGTGTAAACAAACATAATATATATACATATACAGAAATAATGATACTTTGGCATATCTATAAAGCTGAATGTTTACATGTGTATCAGGATATTTGGGATATTATTTTTGATATTATTAATTTCGGATGTAAATGGTCAGAGGTGTTGTAGATGTTGGATACTCATTATAGAAAAATAACTGTACATTTTATTGTACTTCCTCAAAAACAGAATATACACTAACTTTTATAATATTCTATCTTTGTGGTCAATTTTAGAATGGCAACGCAAATTATATCACAAATAAACATCAGAATTTTATATTTTATGCTAAGTAGTTGCTATATTTTAAATTTAGCTATACCAGCCAAATTTAACACATAAGTTTCATTAACTACCGAATTACGATATTACCCGGTGAACTTATTTAATTGACACCATTTAGCAAATTGATTCTGTAGATGTTGGCAAAGGGAAAGTCACCTTTGGTACTATTCGTAATCAGCATCATATTTTATTTACATATAGAAACCACGGTAACTCTAACTTACATGAATTTGTCTGTTTGTATTTGCAATTAAATTATTTTTTAATACATACATACGAGTGTATGCCTACATATTTTTTAGGAACATACATACCACGGCACGATATACATATTAAACCGTGCTGTGCGATTTAGTAAAGAAAACCAAAATGCCAATTCTGATATAGCAAGATTTTTTTCTGGCACGGAACATGATCATCTAACGCTCAGTTATGCCGAAGACGATAGACTACCAGGCTGATGTTTTCAGCAAGTTAACGACCCAAAGAATACCTCGAGATAAACAAAACATTAGTTTAATGATTATAAAGTAAAAGTAGCTACTAACGAGAAACACAAAATTTTGCAATTTCTGGAACTCAAATTTCCAGAAGATCATACGACCAACACTATTCAATAAAAACGCAATTCGGTTTATTCATTCACAAATAATATTAAAAATGAATTTTGAAATTAAGTGTGCAATTATTTTGAACGGCCTATTTGTAAAATAAAAAATCTATCTTGCAACCAAATATATTAATAATAATAGATGAAGCCTTCTATATAAATTTGATTAAAAACATGAATCATATCATGAAGCTAGCCTGGAACAGCGAAATTTCATGCCTCCTATAGCTACACCCGGTCAATAAGGATCAAGGACTCCCATGATAAATAATAAAAAATATTCAAAAATTCAAAAAAATTGATGAGGCCCGCGAGTTCTTCTTTCGACTTTAATTTTGTAAGACCGGGTGTTTTTTTTGCCGACTCATTAAAATCTAAAACTCGGGCGAGCAATATTTTGACCAATTACACTAATTTCAAAAATTTCGGTAATAATACGGGAGGTCAAAGTGTACCAGGACCAATAGAAGGGAATCATTTCCACGAATCAAGTAGTCTTCTGGGAGAGTTTTTCTCAAAGTTTCAGCAGCTGTTTGGAATACACTTCACCTTATTCACAGAAAATATAACGGAGTTCATGCGGCGATTAAATCAGGTGCCCGACATTAACACACAAAAGAGTATGTACTTCAACTTCGTGTGCCAATATATCTCAAATTAAGATCCTCAGTCTAAACTGCAACAGCCTAGTTAGTCTGACAGTCTAAATCAATAAACGCCAGCCACATATTGCCTACCTCAACGAGACACAAATGGCAGCATCGCACAAATTTTACATGAAAACTACAAAATTCACAAAACTAACCCCAAAACAGGCAGATCGGGAGTCACGGCCATACTTGTGCGAGAGGACATGAACCACACAATCCCAAAAGCCTTTGTGGATGAAAACTTCACAGCCACATCGCTGATTATTGGAGAAGGCAGAGACGCATATAGAGTTCTCCTTTGTGGAGGCTTCAATACCAACCACCACTATTGGGACCTCACAACAGAAAATTCGAATGGCACATAACTAAATAGCTTTTGTGCGGAAAATGAAACACAGGTTTACTTCCCAAGCTCCGGCACTCGGAGGAAATCGATCATCGACCTTGCAGTTGCAACAAACTTAAACATAGAAAAAATTTGGACATTAAATGAATTCTGTTCGGACCATGTGCCATTCAAAATTAAATTAGAGGGAAATTATAACGCATACCAAAATTTCAGACACCGTGAAGCCCCTGACTACGGTAAAGCAGACTGGAAAGGATTTAGGCGGTACATGCACTTCAAGTTAGATATGCACGACAATAAATAAATTGAGTCTACCACGGAGATTGAATCAAGAGTCAAGATGCTTGCGCATCTAATCAGGATGGCTAAGGGCAAATATGTGGCCCACATTGGTCCTACTGCAAACTCCAGACAGCTTCCGCCAAACACCATAAAAATGACCAAGTTTCGAAACTACTATCGTAACATGCACCGCAAGATCCTAACACTTTTTAGTCCCACTCTCATAAACCGGACCGCCAAAACTATCCACAAAAACATAAAGTAACACGTCCAGACAGTGTTTCGCAAATATATTTTACTTTGCTAAAATAATCGAGTAGTTTACGCAAGCAAATTTTCGATTAGCAAATCCGCCATATTTGCACAGTTGCGAATTGCTAGAGTATCGAGTATCTGGCCCATTATGCCCGACAAATCAAATTAATTCAGCTATATAAGACGAATCTAACCAAAAAGCAGAGGAAAAATTGTTCTGGAGGAAGAGGGAGTGCAGAAAAATGATCCAGTCGTAATATCAAACAAAATTTCAGACCACAATGAAGCTGTTTTTCAAGGTACTACATGCACCTGCGAAAATAATGACGAAGAAAAAACCCGACCTGGTCGTGGAGTCTAACGTCGTGGATAACTTCTCGAAACAACAAAGTCTCCCATACGACGTCGCCGAAACGACGGTGTCACCAACAGGGCCATACAAAATTTGCTTAAAGCAGGATTTCGGTAGATGGAAAGCTGGAAAACGGTGAAGGTGATTGTAATCCCAAAAAGCAGCAAGTCATGCAGCCCTGAAAACACAAGGCCAATTAGTCTGCTGAGTAGACTCAGCAAAATTGCAGAAAGGATCGTAGCACGCAAGCTGCTAGATGCCGTCCATCACTTGATACCGGAGGAACAGTTTGGCTTTGTTCACAACAGATCAACGACTGACGCCCGATGAGGCTAATAAACCATATAAAATCGGAAAAAGACTCCACAAAACAGATGCAGCCGTATTTATTGATATGCAAAAGACCTTTGACTCTGTCTGGCACGACACGGACTGGTACACAAGCTGATTGTGGGGCGAGTATCTCCAGCATTTCCAACAGTTATAAAGTCATACCTAGATAATAGGCGATTCTTCGTAGAATTAGAAAACTTATATAAATCAACAACCAAAAGGGCGGCCGCAAGTGTTCCGCAAGGCTCCGTGCTTGGGCCATTATTATACATTTTTTTATATTCACGACATCCCAAAACCCACCTCTTAGGGCTTTTTTGCGGATGATACGGCGGTGCTCTGCACAAACCGCAGCGGATTTCAATGCACAAACAGAATGCAAAACTACCTGAACACTCTTGCTGAGTACCTACTATGAAAGGTGGAAAATTGAAATAAATAACACAAAAACCCAGATGGCTCCTTTTTACCCAAAAAAAGGATACGAGAATAAGTGGAAACCTGCAGGAGAGGTAATAATAAACGACAAAAAATTCAACGTTACTAAACCCGTAAAGTACTAGGGATCCACTTGGCAAATAGATTAGATTTCTTCACCCATGTGGGGGCTTTATAGCATTCAAGACGCTGCACCCCATCCTAAATCTAAATAGCGGACTAGACGAAAAAAATAAACTATCTACATTATATAAAATAAAATGATTTTTAATCTTAGTCTTCGGTCTGGAGTTGTCCCCAAAGTATGGAAAATATCATCGATTATTCCAATTTTTAAGTCTGGTTCACGTAGCGATGTTCGAAATTATCGTGAAATTTCTTTACTTTCAAGAATCCCGAAACTCTTTGAAAGTCTAATTAATTCCCGATTAATTTTTATAGTTGAAAACGTTATAACGACAAAACAAAAAGGCTTCTATAAAGGTCGATCTACGGTACAAACCTCGCAACCTTTAATAATTATGTTTCAGGGGCGCTTGAGTTATCAAACTGATATCAATAATTTCGCTGAATGGTGTAGTACAAACTCCTTATGCCATAACATTTCCAAATGAAAAACTATGACATTTAGAAGATGCCGAAATGATGTTTTAACCGATCGCTCAAATAAGAATGAACAACACAACACCAGAATTGGAAAACTTGTTATAACTTTAACTTTTGAAGCAAAAGGACATGATTAACACAATTAAACACTTTAAAAAGTCTAATAGGACTAAAATTGCAAATATGATGATCTATATGCTAAACTACCATATACATAGATCATCAACAATATTTACAAGTGCAGTAGTAGTACTATGGCCAGATTTGTATCCAGATTGGAATTTGCATAGAAATTGCGTATTGCATAGAAAAGCTATTGCGTTACTCAAGAATTTGAAGTTATATAATTTTTCCTAGGACATTGAATGTGGCAGGTAGAATACTAATTGGGCGAATATCACCAATATTAGAAATCAAATTCTTTTTAGTTAGAGGAATAATCGACGAAACTTCCCAAAAATTAGGAAATACTAATTTTGTCAAACATGTGATATCAAAATAATTTTACTATTTTGAAGTTTACCATGTCAAATGCCATCGAATCCGACTTAACTGTACGAATTGCATTCAATACCTTGAATTTATGTTCATCGACACAATCAAAAATAAAAGCATAACTGTCAGAATTAATAAAATCAAATCGGGTAAAGACAAAACACCTAAGGATTCGTTAAGTTTACTGATTCCTGCTAAAATTTCATCAGCAGAAAAGTCAATGAGTGCTTCAGTCGTCTTACACGAAATACCTAGTTTTTTTAAATTGCTCCACGTTTTTTTAGCGTTATGCAAATTCCCAAAATAAAAAGTACTTTTAGCTTGATTGATGCATTTGTTGGTTTTATTTATAAAATATTTAAATTATTCAAAATCGACCACTAATCCAAATATTTTATATTTTTTATAAGCCAAATCTCTACGTTGCATTAAACTCTAAATATTTGTATTTAACACGGAGCACGGAGGACATTTATTTATACTTGGTTTACGAGGCACACAAATAGTATCTAACTTTAAGAAATTTGCATTGAATTCTTCAAGTAAATCATTCACATCAGGATAAAAATAAAGATTTAACCAGTCTAATGAAAAGAAATAAGTGTCATATAAAATACTCATGATTGATTGATTTATAATCAGGAACAGCAGTATAACAAATTGTATCTCTGGTATTACTGAACTTATAGCAGGCAAAAATCAAGTCATGATTAGAAATAGCAGGAACAGCAAGCTGTCCAAATGAAAGTAATAGTATGCTTATCAGCCTCATACAAAGTCGCTTTATAAGGCAAATAAAATAAATTATGTAAACTCAAGCAAGCACTTAGTATATTGCTAAACAACATATTAAAGTTAAAATCACCACAACAAATAATTTTTTCATATACTGTGATAAATATTCAGAAAAAATTGGTTGCAAATTATTAACATGACCGAAAATAAATACCAACACCATCCCATCGCGTATTATTAATACGATCAATATACCATAAGTTCCAATTTAACATGTTGCACTGTTGGCTGCAGCGGTTCCCGAAATTTCACTCGTGGAGGCAATGTTGTCCGGAAATTTGTATTACTAAATTCCCGAATGTGTACCCCGATCGGCCAAGTATTTGGATTAAGCACCCTTACCCGTAAATCAGCTTTAATGTCCAATTTGTAACAAACAAATTCCAACACCATTCAATGTTGCTTGGTTTGGGAATAACTTTAAATCTTCTGATGTACATTTTTATTTTTTCTGGGATGGAATCCTGGGATAACGTTACATGCTTCTTAAACTGACACTATAAATTTATTTATTTTGGCTTTGACTTAAATCTGAGATGTATAAGAAAAATTATTACTGTTGTTAAAATTTATATTCGAAACGATACAAATCAGTACATAGCCCAATTGCAATAAACTGGAATTTAATATCATATTTCAACCCAACAACTAACTACTATTACAATCCTTCAGTAGAATTATAAACTATTTTCATTTATTACCTCTTTTATGTTTTTATATCCTATACCATATGTCCTATATAGTTATGCTTATAATTTATCCTTTATAATCATATTATAACCTCTATAGTAAAAAATGTATTTTTAAATTTTATTTTTGCTGTTTTCAATGTTGAGATTTTTAAATAAACTTTAGATCTGTGACATGTATTTCAAAAAAAAGGTACGGGCAGAATAGATTTTGGTTTATGTAGATTCCATCGTTTAAATTAACATACCACCAGAAATTATACAGCGAAAACGCAAACGAACCAGGAGATTTAAATAATTTCAAATGCTTGTTGGTACTATAAAGCTTTAGTATGGAAGTATGCTTAATCAAACAAAACATTTATTTTGTGTTTTAAAGCACATGCAAAAGATTTTTATTACGAAATTATTTGAAATCTTTATCAAAATGATGACGAATATAAAATTGTATGGAAATTTTCGAAAATAATTGATTTCTATAATTTTTTCTGTTGTTGGTAGTAAATTTTCTGGACAAATCTGAAGATTTAGTTCACTGTCCCATCGAAAGGGAAGACCCCAATAAATTTTTGATAATTGAAATATGAAAACAAAAGAAATCTACATAATTTCATGTCATCCTCGCGCGGAAAGGACCAATACTAAGCGTCTTTGAGGAGTCTTTATTTTAGTATGTGAAATACAAACATAAATATTTTTCCAAATGTTAATATTTTAGAAATTAGATTTCCTGTCATAATTGCGCAAAGGGTCCAATGCTAAGCGGCTTTAGGGATTTGTCTATTTTAGTATGAGAATTATTATTAAAAAATATAAATTTTTCAAAAATGGTTCAATCACTATGAATATTACAATACAACTTCAAAAAATCATCAGGACGGGGGTTTGGGGGCGGAAGCCCCATCCTCCAAAGTATAAAACGAATTAAAATAACATTGTAAAAATTTGATATTTTTAAAAAATTTGTTTTTTTGGGATATTTTTATTTTGGATAACGATACCAACACGAAAATATCGGGCATGGCACAGTTAGCAGAAAGTTATTTCGCAAATAGGCATCTATCCTAATGACGTTTCACAAAAAAATAAAAATACAAAAATACATTTAACAAAAAATTAAAATATTTAATCAAATTACAGTTCACAAATAGATTCTTGGCAAATGGAGCTTGGAGCTTTGGAGCAAATGGATCTATTTGTGAACTGTAATTTGATTAAATAATTTTTAACTAATAATAATAACTCTCCTTTCAATACATTCAATTATTTTAAATTTAAATTTTCAGCTATAGCACACAATAATTCATGTTTTGCATATTATGTAACTTTTTTGTAAAATTAACGCATTGACTCGTACTGTACACAATTGCGTACATTAACTTTAAACATATTTTTTAGGATTCAATGCACTAATAATGTATTTTTTAAGTGTTACTTTATTGGCTCTTAGCCTTATGATACCAAAAAAGGTTATTTAGCGCGAAAAATATTACACAATTTCAGAATTACTCAGATACTTAAGCAAAACAACCGGCGTTTTAAAATAAATGACGACTCAAAGGGTTAATTTAATTCATAAATCCATTTGGAAATATTTTATTTCTTTATAATTTTTCAATTTCAGCCTTTACGAAAGAAATTTTTTGCTGGAACTCTGCTATCAGTCTGTAGACCAAAATGTGTTCAGCTGGTTTGTGGATTCTACGGTGCCACGATTTCGCATAGTTTTTTTGTGTGTATATGGAATGTTTTTTAAATCAAGTTCAAAGCAGCTCCTAAAATTTGACAGAATTAAAGATGGGATTTTCCGCATATATAAACTTCTTTAAACCAAATACCAACTTTCTACCCGCCTTCGGAAATATCATCGGGCGGCAAAAAACCCAGAGACAAAACTGTTCGCATTTGCAAAGAAAACTCTTCATTTCGGCCGTATTTCGATTGTAGTCCAAATTTTTGTTGTTTTCTTTAAATGATTTGTCCTAAATGAAAGTGACAATCTATGCACGCAATGTCAGGAAAAAACTTTTCACGTTATTTAATGTAGCTTTCTGGAGCATCTGGAGCAATCTTTCACACGTTTCTTAACTTTTTCCTGAACATAAGGCAAACACCAGTGGGCATACTTTTGAGTCATTACTTATGTTTGAGTGAATTGTGTACAATTTTTTAAAAATTGATGGTACTACTTGAAATGTACCATCCATCATCCAGCAATTTACCCGAATCAATATTTTAATGAATTGTAATGTCGTTATCATAATATTTCGATGCTTATCGAATATACAATCTTCTACCTCAAAATTTTCATTCACTTTCTCTTTATGTATAGATTGAATTTAATTCGAAAAATTAATTATCCGACTCGGTAATATGACTTTTGAATTTACTTTTTGCTCTACTTACGATTTTTTGCATGGAAGCAGTTGATGGTAAATTTCGTGCCACCATAGCATCAGCATTCGGTGCTGCAATTGTACAATTCGATAACATCTTTTATAAAAAATTTTAAAAGCATCGGTTTTTAATTCTTACAGTACAGAACTTTTGACAGCCTTGGGTTCATGGTTATGTTTATTTGTTTTTTTTACATCGTGCTTTCCTGATTCCTCAAAGGTAGGGACACAAGGAACTTTTATGGGTCCACTACTCTAAGATCACAACCCCAGTAAAAGATTCTTTCAATTTATTACTTAAATTAAAAGAAAATCCTTCCATTCTTCTTTTCTTTCTGAGTCACATCTTAAACATCAGTTAAGTCCGCTTCTACCACAAGTAATCTGGTTAAGGAAGAATAATTTTCACTGTAAGAAAATGTAGGTGAAATACACAAATTTTCCAGGTGAATGTTTCTAACTTGAGCGATACTTATGTTAATTTTTCTGGTTTTGTTTGATTATTGTTGTAAAGCTTCTGATCGTATGGCTACTAGAGAACGGAAACAAGCGTAAAATTTCGACCAGAAATAAACAAAAATTTATTATGGCAAGAACAAGCAAAATCATAACATCAAATTTCAAGTAAATCTAGTTGTTCAACTCGGAAATTTTTTTTGTTTTACTTGCAAGAAATCTTTGATTTTTCTCGAAATTTCGAAATTGTTCGGAATTTGTTTCGTTTTGAATTTTGTTAGTTTTTATTTATATTTATTAAAATCACTGAATATTTTAGATAATATATAATTAAACTCAAAATAAATATTATATCTCTTAAATGGTACAAAGTGTTATGAAAAATGTTACCTATTTAGAATGGTGGTAATTAAGATAATCAAGGTTAAGATGTAAATTTTATGCTCCGATTTTCAGAGATAATTCAAAAATTGCTATTCCTAGACTATTCCTCATTTTAGAAAGGATTTTTCTTTTTTTTTCTTTTTTTTTTTCAAAATAAACTGAAAAACAAAAAAAATGCAAAATAAATTAAAATTATAATAAAATTATGATAGGAGAAGTTTCAATAATTTTTTCTGAATTCTCGTTTAAAATATTTAGATTTTGACATATTCAAAAAATCATATTTTAAAAATGAAAGGCATCACTCGCGTTTTTATTTTTCTACTTGCCTACAAAATGAATAAGCTTTAAAAAAAAAATTAAAAAATCGGTAACTCGTTTAATTTCAACATAACGGTAAATCATATTTTCAAAAAACACACGTTTTTTCTTTAAGATCAAATTTTTATAAAATTAAAATTGTACCGCTATTAATAAGATCCATTCATTCCCTTTCATTTGAGATATAAATTGTTAAAATCGGTTAAGTGGTTCTCGCGACAGGCCTCTGTCCAAAATTAGAATTTTTCAGCAAAATTAGAAAAAACATTAAACGCCGAACGCCTTTTTTTTCAAAAAACAGTGCCGCAGATATAGATCATTTTTGGGGAGTTTCCTAAAAATCTAAAGGGGTCAATATTCGTATGGAATCGTTGCTACAAAAAAAAAACAATTTGGTTGGTATGTTGGGTACAGATGATCCAATTTGTTTGGTGCGATTTTGACGTTTGTTTGAAAAACAAAACACTTGATCAACAAATAACAACACTTTTTTTCTAGCTTCGCTATCTATGAAATTTGACTGCATTAGAAAAATATGGACCGATAACTACAATACACATGATCCAATTTAGTTGATTGATCGGATGGAAATTTACATCCAACACATCCGACTTTATTTTTCAACCAACATGCATACACACGTACCAATTTCCAACCAAATTGGACCAACCGAACGAAATTGAGCGCTCTACTTAGGAATATCTAGTTCAACTTGTTTACGTTTAAGCACTTCTTTTTGGTATGTGTTCTGTTTTATTGGTTGGAGTGAAAAATATAAATGTAGCCTAAGGCCAATGGGGAGGTTTGAACCCCTACCTCCCCTCCCCCCCTTCGATACACCACTGTCAGGAAGATTGGCCGTCATACGATAATGTTTACATTTCTGTGTTAAACACGATAAAAACCCCATATTAATTTATTAAAAATGGTTTCTTATAAGCTATTGAATTAGATTCTGGAATGACAACGTGACTGCTTCCTTTATAAATTTCTAATAAATAACAAAAAATAAAAATATCAAAATATAAAATTTTAGTAATTAGAATTGGTCTCACAATAAGTCTTAATTTATTTTGCTTTACTACCTAAAATATTTCTTTTTCCTCATTTTCGAAATTTAAGCAAGGCACTTCACGAATTAAACGCAACAGCTTTAACCAATGTGCCGTTTGGTTGGTGGTAAGAAAATCACTAAATGTTACCTTAAAACCCCCTCCTAAACTATTTAAATTTTCTCCATCTCCTTAAATAAACACAAATACCGGCAGGCATAGACGTAGTTTTACGTAAACAGGTCGTATCTCCCAACCTGTTGCAAAATAATTCACCAAAATAAATAAATAAGCTTTTAAAAAATGTTTTAATATCCCAAACGGTTAATGTTGCGCATGTTAGCTAGCGTATTAGTCGTTTTTGTCTATTAATTTCCAGCCCTATTAATTCCAAAATTTGTTCATTCACAGCAATATCAATAATTATAATCATATACGAGTACTGTACTAGTGGAATTTCTATTTTTAAAATAAACAAACCAAAATTTTTAAAATCGCTAATTAGTAATTAGGTATTTAAAGCGATGACTTATTTAAGACATATTCACAAACAGAAAATATTCATATAACAATTTAATTATGATCTACTTATTCCCGTCTGATATATGTACACACCAGCGATCAGACAATAGCAAAGTAAATAAACAGATCGATTTTTTTTTGTTTTGGTTTCAAATTGTTATCAAGGATATTTGTTATTATTTGGTTAATTAATAATCGATATAATTAAAAAAATCTGAAACCAGCTGTGTATTAAACATTAAATTAACTAATTTTGTATAGACCGCAGACGATTAAAAATAATTAATTTGTTTTGATTAATACTTTTGATGTGATCGATCAATTATGTGCGCCGGTTTATAAACTAAAACAAAATATTGATAGAAACATAAGTAAATAACGTCTGTGAGGGAAGGCCAAACATTATTTAATAATTGTTAAATGTGTTTGTTACTCGTATTGTAAAACACTATGTCACTAAAATAAAAACGTTTTTTATCATCATCTACAGCGTTAACCGTTGTGCTGTTGGAACACTTAATTATAGATTGATATGTAAAAAGTGGAGTTCAGAACGAGTATATCATTGAAAGCCTTCACTATCTCTGAGCATATCCATATCTAAATCCAATGTTTTTACATCCATTGCAGTTCATTTCTTTTATTAATAGCTAAGGCGTTTTAATTAAAAAATGACTATACAAACTTGTACAGAGCTACTTCTTTCTTACTTTGTCTTCCATCAAGGGGCCGCTGCCTTATTGTATTTTCTGGCCCTCAAGAGAATAAATTGTCAGCACCTACGACCAATTGCTGGGCAAACTTTTCCTTGTATCCTTTAAATATTGTAATTCACACGAAAACAACACGCAATTGAAAATACGTCCAATTCTAGATTAAAATTCAAAGTCACTTATCTAAGCTAAGATGATTCAAACATTTTTCTGATATGTTCATAAGGCTATTCAAATACATACATGTATCTTCCAAAAGTAGAAATACTTGCCAGTGGCTACTCACATCATTAAATCATTGACTCGCATCGAGCGGACCATCTTTAGACCACTCTTCTTTTAATTAAGACAACGATTTTCATAATTTTAAAAATCTTCCTGCCATTTTACGATTCGGAATGTTTTGTTTTAAATTATGGACTTATTCGGAAGACACAGAAATTATCTTATAAATTACTTAGAATGAGAGTTACAGGAAAATAGATTACTTAACTAGTCAGATTAAATACGGTTATCAGGTCTAAGAGAAGGAATTAATTTTCTAAGTAATTTGATTTGAATCCAATATTATAAAATTTGTATTCATTAAAATAGATACGATTCAAATAAATCAATCAAGCAACAAGCACCTACCTACATATACACACTATACCCTTATCAAATTGACCACGATAACAGAAGGTACATACATCCAGACCAAAATAGATTTCACCTCAACCCGTATACTCGTACATCTTCTTGCCACACACCAATACTGAATAAATTACTACAATTGAACATAATTGCTGTTTAATTTTTTTGCTTTCATTTGATTTTATCGTCATAAGGTAATTTCTAATTTCCGCACCCGCCCAACATCTGCTGTCATTCCACAAGGTATATATATTTATTGCAAATTTTTATAGTGTTGTTGAGAAAATCTGGAACTAGCAATCTATTTTCCATACCAACAAATAAAATCTCTGTAATAATAATAAAACTTTTTTTACTTTGAAATGGGCAAAACAGTACAGAGCTTTTATATTTATGTATATAGGGGGGAGAAAAAAAAAACTTAACGATGGAAAATTATAGAAAAGTTTTTGTAATTTTTTTTTTGTGCTTCACTCTTGAATACGTACGTATGTATTTATTTTTATATATCCAAGAGTCGAAGACAGAAGTTTTTGTATATAGGAATGGATAATTGGTTTTCTCGATTTTTTTTGTCTGCAATTAAAATAAATAAGATAATGGAATAATACAGAAAGAAATAAAAAATAGAAAATTAGTTTTCCATAATTGGAATTGCAAAGTTTTTGCTCTTGATGAATCTGTTTAGATTGAAGCGATATATTATATTAACAGGTTTAGTCGAAACTATAAAGTGTCACAAATAAATTTTTTGTATACCAATTATCTAATTTAATATAATACGAAATTCGAGTTGCTTATTTATATTGAAAAAATGTTGCTTTACAATAACATACTAACTCGAATTATTTATTTCAATGAGCCACCAAATTCCAAAGACAAAACCCAGCTGAAAGTGAATTGGATTTATAAATAAAAATGATTACTATACATGGTTGACTAAAGTATGGACTCTGTTACTCAAATGCAACAACATTGGTTGTAATCCTCGGCTAGCTTGAGTTCAATTTTTGTAAGGCCAGGTCTGTAGCAGCCATAGTCTAACAATGATCGACAATAATATGAGGTTACTTTAAAGGCTGTTCGTAGGATTGGCTGCAGCATTATCACCGCTGCATATTTTGATTTATTAGTTGAAAGATTGGTAGTGAAATTTACCACTACCTTAGATATGAAGCATGTCTTACAGCAGTAGCCAGTAGATATAGCTCACAGAAGATTCTCAAATTATACGCATCGACTGAATGGTTATAATTGAATAATCGAATTTTATTACTCGGCTTCCGTCTCTGAGCAGATTTAATTATTTGCAACTCTTGTTCATCCAATCGATCTCCATTGCCAACCTTTGTTAATAATCATGATAATTCAGCATTTTCCTGACGCATAACTTCAGTAAATTCATGAAAAACAATTCCCTTCCATAACTGTTGACAATCGATCCGCTGTATTTTTTGCTTCTAAATGGGAGTGGCTCTAGCCGGTGGCAACTGCTCCAAATGACCAATACAAATGATATGCAATCCACCAAAATCGGCATCATAATATCTCGTTATTTCTTTCAGTCTCAAATCGACGCATTCTAACATTTCCGCCCCAATTATGCTGACTTCATCGATGAGTACCATCGTGATTCGTGACATACTTGAATACAGATCTATATAAACCCTTGACTTCGTTCGATAATAGCGTTTGGAAACTCAAAAGATTGATTTTAAACTTAATACAAACAGTCGTGCCTCCTATAACAACTGCAGCTTGCCCTGTGGATGCACATGCAAGAAAGGCATTACAATAACCATCTGCATCTGTGAATCAATTACCAATTTCCATGCTGAGTTTGATCAGAAAGTCTTCCCACATCCAGCAGGACCAGTCAAGAACAGGTATAACGGAAGTGGGTTTTTTGAGGTTATAACAACCATATAATATATTTTATAAGCTCAAATTGCTTTGCGTTTGCAAGCTCGTGAAACTCTGGAGTCTCCATCATGTTGCCTGTCTTCATATGTACATATTGCCCCGAGCTTATTTATCATCGCTGATACTACGTCACCGTTGATTGCTGAATTCGGATCTTAAAGAAGCAGTTGATACGGACCAGGAATTTTCTGGACATTTACCTGATTCCGATCAATTTTATCTGCCAGTGAATCAGTAATCTCCATATCTTCCCGACATAACCGCGCATAAATTTCCATCGTTTAGCCATATTTAAATTGGATTCGAATTATTTTCTCCGCTCCATTATAAGGCCTTGATTTTCATCGGAAATACGCAGAAACTTAATACATTCTTCTTTAGTGTATTATTCAACCATAAAAGTATATGGGCATGTGGTTATAATGGCATGCGTTTGAAGTAATTAAAAACTCTATATTTTCCAAAAGGACTAAATCTCTTTGATTTTAAAATAAGGACGATGTCATTAACCAAATTATTCAAGTAAATTGCGCAAGTAACAGCTCTTCTTGTTGATTTTTGAATTTATGTAGAATCCTCAGAAATTCGGCCACCCTATCTCCTGATCGTAAAAAAATGGTTGGCCTTCCTAACTGGCGCATCATTGCAAATAGATACCGCAAAAAGCTGAAGAATTCTGTATTTACTTCATGAAAGCTAAGCTGCTCTCTAAACAGGTGTTAATATAATCTTTAGATAACATGCGCTCTTTATGCGTATCGTTATTCTTGCCGATGTTTGAACCCAATCTTCAAACTATCGCAAACTCTTAGACGAAATATTTTCATCACAGTGAAGCTTATTTTTGACCACTCCGCCCCCCTTCTATTGTATCTGAACGACGCAATTCCCTTGTTGCCATCATAGATGGTGTAACTGTAATTTCATCTTGGAATACACAAAAGTCTCTATGGTAAATAGCTAAAAACGACAATTCTTCTGCAAAATTGTCGAACAACAAACTCTCTGTAACTTTATTTTGACAAGACTTTAAACAATTGGGTACATTGGGTGGTTTTTTTTTGCGCAAGGCTTTAAACAATTGGGTACATTAATTATTTGTCCGGTTATAGGGCATTGACCCTTAATATGTCGCAATTTACGTATCTGCATAAACGGAAGCTTTATCGAAATGAGTCTTTAAGCAATTATGTCTAATTCGGGCAAATCCTCTGGTCTCTTTGGATATTTTAAGCCGTTATATGTGGTCAAAGACAGAATATTGCCTTTTCTAACGTTGACTTACTTCAGAAACGTTTCCAAAGGTTTGAAAAATATCGAACGATAAGATTCAGTAAGGTGTCGAGCAAATATAAATTATAAAATACAGCTTCGACACACCGTGATTTGATTAAGTAGATTTTCTTCATCAGGTGTTTCACTTTTCAGATCTCCCAAAAATCGCAGGCGATCACAAATAATACAGATGTGTTTAAAAAAAATTTCACGAACAAGTTTTTGAACAGTTTATGCACGGATTGATGCGAGCGATAGTCGATGTATAGATAACTCGAATCGTCATCCGATAGTGACTCCACAACCATATTGAAATTATCTTCATGTTCAGTGTGTTTACCTTCAATGGCTGGCTCTAAATGTTCGCCGTCATCACCATCATAAAAGTCTTGAGGTTGTATCAGCTCGTCAAATTTTAAATTTTCCACATGCATTTCGAACTTCACTAACATTTTTGAGCTCCTCTTGTGCTTTAATTTTTCGTTCTGCAGTTGTAAATTCTATGGTTTCTATAATTGCTTCGTGCTGTATAATCATAGGCCCTGTATCAGGACCAAATGGCATCAACTGTGCCATAGTTACAGGTGCCAGATACCCGGAAGGTCCCGCTTCTTCGGAATCATTTCAGCAGAAGCATATAGTTCAACTCTGGTTTGAGTTTTATCGTTAACCTGTATTCTCGCTGATAATCAGCTCTAGACTTTTAGGCTTATCTTCATTAATGTTTTGTGTTTTTTTCAGTTTATTTTCAAGTCTGTATTGTAGCTGATATTCTATTTTATTTTTTAGAGTTTTTTAGTTCTCATCAGAATTGTTTAGTATTTTCTGTTTTTGTCGGAGTCTGTACTTCACTGAGGGTATTGGTTTGAAGAAATAATATTATAATGTATAATTTCAAATCTGTTGTGAATGGTGATGTTTCTTAATATAAATGTTTGCCAAAATTAATCTTTTATTGAAATTTTGCTCCTTATCAAGTATTTTAGCGTCACTATAAATAATGGGTGACTTTTCAAGGCAAATCGTTTAATAATGCGCTGTATTACGGTTTAAATACTTATGTGAAATCGTAAATATGTTGATAAAGTCTTTTTTTTTTTTTTATTTGGTTTTATTTGACCAAAAATATTTTAATTTACGTAAATTTGATTGTAAATCTTTAAACTACCCAGTCTTGAGCTATGAACTAGTGGTGAGCCCCCACGGCATATTTTTGTAAATATCTAACGTTCTATTTATTAAAACATAAATATTTCGTTGATGGGGAATTCCCTAATTATCTATTCTCCAATTGTTGCTCTTCTTATTGTAATTTTTATTCATTTAGTCTTGTGAGTTCAAGTGGTATAGACCGATTTTGTGCATTTTATGAAATATCGGTTTTTCTAACGAAAATTCTTAAGAAAGCATACCGTTAAAAGTTTCAGGTGAGTGCATTTACTTGATTTGTATTATTATATCATATATTTATATTAAAAATTAATATTTTGTTTAATATAATTCACAGTTTTTTTGCATAAATATTTAATATTTATCATAATTAATTAGAGGCGCATTACTGGGTTGACGAAATTTCATACATCGAATAAAGAGCCGGGTGGAGGCTCATCATTGGATCACATAAAAAACCGTTGATCCGGTACTAAGCCTGTGTTTGTTTTTGTGCTAAAAAATTAGGTAATTAAAATTTGTATTTGTATTTGATATATTTATGCTTTATTTATTACGATGAAGATTTTAAATCTATTATTAGACCAACCCAAATGCCTTCTAAACGAAGATATAACGTAGAAGACATAGAAAGAGCGCTGGAAAATATTAAAAATGAAACCCCTATTCATAGATCCGTGAAGATGTTTAATTTCCCAAGAGCAACGCTCCAAAACAGAATCCACAATCGCTCGAGAAAGAGTATAATGGGACCAGCACCAGTTTTAACAATTTCTAAGGAACGTCAAAGACGAGAAAAAACATATTTATTAATAACCTACCAGGCAATAAATGGTACAAAACATTTTTAAATAGGCACCCCGAGTTGGCTTTAAGAATACCAGAGGATGTAACTAGTGCTAGTGCATGTGTATCGGAAAACGATATTAGAGGCTGGTTTAAGCAAATAGAGGATTACTTTACTTCCAAGAATCTAACTGATGACGTACTTAAAGATCCATCAAGAATATTTAATGGTGACGAGTCTGGGTTTCTGTTATGCCACAAAGGTGGGGCCGTGCTGGCACCCAAGGGAGCAAACAATGTCTACGAGACGGATAAAGGTCGAGCCAAAGAAAGTATAACTGTAATGTTCAGTTTCTCTGCTGATGATGTTGTCCTTCCACCGATGATAGTTTTCCATTATAAAAGAACACCGAAGGATATTATGGACTCAATTCCGGAGGGAATAGTATTCACAAAGACGGATTCGGGGTGGATGACTTTGGAAGCCTTTCTATTTTACATAAAAGAAGTTTTTTATCCTACACTGGTTTCGAAAAAAAATTAAATTTCCAGTAGTGCTATATGTTGATGGTCATACTCATAAGACACATCTGACCTACTCACTATCCAAATTACGCGAGGAGCTCAAAATAATATTGATATGTCTGTATCCGAATTCAACACGAATTCTTCAACCAGCGGATGTGTCAATATTCAGACCAATAAAATTAGGCTGGACAAAGGAAGTGCAGATGTGGAGAAGCAGTAACCTCGATTTAGGATACCCCGACGACTACCAGTAGTAACGTTCAAGTCAATCCAAACGGTGAAGAACCAAATATGGTAAGACCAGGTGTTTTTCATTATTTTCTGGATGCCTCCTTAATTACCTAAATTTAAATTCAAGATACTATAAATATAATAGCCTTATCTGAATTGGAAATTGGACAAGAGGTGGACATTTTTGAGACTGAAGAAGTAGAGAGCTTTATGCCTGATGTAAGTATGAGTAATGTTCATTAAGATACACAATTTAAAATTATATGTATTCTTTAGATAAATCAAGCTCCTATGCAAATATTTCACCAAGAGAATATCCCGACGTTTTTAATTGCAAACGGAAACGATATCAGTAACAAAATTGAAATTCAAAGCTATTTAAAAGTCATTAAAACACCAGCTCGGAAAGGAATACGAAATGTACAAAGGCAAAGCTTCATTATAACGTCAAACTCGTTCTAGGATGCTATCAAAACAAAAATTGATGAGAAGGCGGCCATAGAACAACAAAAATTAGACAGGAAAAACGAAAGGCTAGCAAAGAAAATTTTAAAAGAACAATCGAAAGAGAATAATCTTAAAAAAAAATCTACAGTTTCAAAGAAACGTCCATCTACCAAATCAAATCCCCAAATCGTCAATAATCAAAGCAAAGTTACAAAAGTTCGGGATAATCCGAAGATTTTAAAAGGTAGGTACCTATTTATTATAACGCATTATATTTTCAATATATTAAACCTAATTATGTACCTAATCCTTATATTATCATTGATAAGAAATTGGACATATTATCTTTTAGTTCAACAAAATTTAAAGAACCTCATGTGCGAAACCTTATTAGAAATTTTAGTGATCCTCAAGATGATGAAAATCCTATATATGAAAAAATTATCATAGGGCTCTGCTACACTTGTGCTGGAAACATTTCAAAAACAGCAAATGGGATTGTATATTTTGTCTGCAACAAGGCTTACCATATGAAGTGTGCATCAAAGTTTTGTTCAAATTTTGATTATTTTAAATGCAGCAGATATATGTTAGATATAACTTATGTAGTTAAGTACCTTTTGTTCAGACAACGAAGTATTAAGTATTGGTTACTAAAAGTTGAATCGAAATTATCTTTGTGCAATTTATTTTTATTTAAGATAGAAAAGTTTGTTATGTTTACGCTTAAGAATTATAAATCAAACAAATTTTTGAGTTTAATCACGATAAGTTATAGAGGGCTCATCACTGGCTCATTCCCGGCTCTGAACTGGATAAAATAGAGCTCACCACTGGAAAATTGATGTTTATTTTGTAAATACAATTTAATAAATTATCTTCAACCTTTAATAAAAAATTAATAAATTAATTTTATTTAAAATCAATCAATGCATCTTATGGCAGAAACATATTTTTAAATATTACAGAACTAAACTTTACAGTCCGATTTAAATGAAAAATCTTGTTAAAGGGGCTCACGACTGGGTAGTTTACTATTTGTCTTTAAATTTAATGAATAAAACTATACCAAACTTTAAAATGCTCTACCAAGTTGTATATCATAATTTTGCTGAAAAATAATTCTTATTATTTCAAAAAGATTTGCGATCATTTTCAAAGACTAAAATATTTTCCGAATTGCTATGGTATCACAAGCCTTTCTAGTAAAAACGGTGTTGTTTTTAAAATATCGACTCACATTTTCAACTTTCAGTATGAAAAATCACATCTGACAATCCCAAAATTGTTTCGAATTTTGTTTAGAAGTATACCGGTTGTTTTGTGTAAGATGATGAAAACCATGATTTATAAGTTAGATACCTTCCTAACGTTGAAGGATTGAAATTCTACAGGTCCCTAAATGTTAAAAACTTGGGATTCTTTAAGAGGATGCACTATAGAAAATATGAAATAACTATTTGATCTAGGTCTGCAAGGTTGTCGAAGTAATGCATAGGATTAGGTTATACATATGGCTTTACAAGTTTACCGATAATTTTATATTTTTGGTATTATTCCAAAAAATTTTAAAATATTTTGAAACTTCGATTTTTATTATAGAGGATTTGCAAATTATTTTTGAATTACGTATTGTTATAGTTTATTTGATGTTCTCGAGGTCTTTGATCTTAGTGGTTGGATTGCATGGAAAAATTGCATCGATTTAAAAAAAAGTTGTGACCAACTTATTTTTTTCTCTTAAACGGACATAAATCCGTCGAATGGTTCGCTGTTCAGCTCATAATTTAACTTGACTCCGTCCTTGCATAGGGAAATTGAAAATTGAAATATAGAACTGCAAACCTATATTTTTGTGGAATGCCAGCACATTTCCGGTGATCTATGAAACCTCGAAAAAATTCGAAAATTTTTTTTGGTCTTATTTCTCTGTGCTGATGTATAACTGATCACCAAAAAAAAACACTTACATCATTTTTGGGATATCTGGATTAATCATGAGAAAACTAAAAAAAACAAATCCGCAGCGGATGTTTTTGAAAGCACATGAGCAAATTCAACCGCTATAGTTAGTTGTCGGATTTTATAAGATTGATATAATTTTGTTAATTTAAAAAATAAAACCTAAATATTTTTTAATATATTAATCCAATTATTTGCATGATATGCTTTCTGAAATTGTATGCAATCCAATCATACCAATATCAAAGACTTCGAAAACCTCTAACAAACTATTGCATTAATTCAACACTAAGCAAATTTCTAAACATCCCAAAAAAAAAACATAAACTTCATCATAAACAAAAAATAATTCGAAAATTATTAATAAGAAAAATCGAAGTTTCAAAGTGTTTTAATAATTTTAAAAAATTATCAAAAATTGTAAACAAAAATAACTTAATTCTATGCACTAATCACCGCCATTTAGAACTTAATTTAGCTGGATATTCTGGATTTCCAATTTCAAATAATGTCTGTCAATTCGAGCTTTAAGATAATTATAAATTTCTAAGCGTTTTTCAAGTGATTGTGCAACGACATTTGTATAACAAATCGTTTTTAGCCAGCCACAATTACTTTTGCATAAATACAAGGTTGACCATTGCTGCTTTATCTTTCATTTCGTGAGTAGTCGCTTGCATCGTGGAAATTAAAGGTTTATTTTCAGAACTGAGTAGAAATACAACATACACACGGTAATCATGGATCCCGAAGCGTTTTTAGATATCGCCAATCAGGTGACCAAATTAAAAATGTTCCCATACTTTGATATTGCACACAGTTTATTGTGTGCCTTATCAGTTAGAGAGGATTTAGGATCCGGCGCTCAAGCATTTTCACGAAAACATCCTCTCGCTTGCTGGTTATCTACCATGCTGGTGATATTTGCCGGTGGCATGGTTGCCAATGGTTTATTGGGCGAACCGATACTAGCGCCCTTAAAAAATAAACCACAACTATTGGTCGCCACGGCAACATGGTACCTCGTATTCTATACACCATTCGACATTGGCTACAAAGTTGGTAAATTTCTACCAATCAAAATAGCGGCCAGTGCAATGAAGGAAATTTATCGGGCGAAAAAAATTCACGACGGTGTCACACATGCTGCTAAATTGTATCCAAATGCTTATATCATTATGATTATAATTGGTACACTAAAGGGCAATGGTGCCGGATTTACAAAACTATTTGAACGACTAATTCGCGGTGCATGGACACCAACAGCCATGGAATTTATGCAACCAACCTTCTACACAAAGGCTTCCATTGTTGCGTCCATTATTTTCGTTTTGGATAAAAAGACTGATTTAATTTCGGCTCCACATGCACTTGTCTATTTAGGAATTGTTATATTCCTCGTCTACTTTAAACTCTCATCAATTCTCTTGGGAATCCATGATCCGTTCATCCCATTCGAAAATCTATCGTGTGCCCTATTCTTTGGCGGCATTTGGGATAGCCTTGCAAAATTATTCGGCCGGGGCCAAACAAAAGAAGAGTCTAAAGATACTAAAAAAACTAATTAGATATACGAACTTCCTGTACTTTTTATAGCAAAGTACTTTTAACCTTTATCCGGCTGAAGAAAAATACAACATATATCGGCTGAATAGGTACAATTGTACCTTTATATAATTTATATGGGAAATGATAATAACTTGTATTTTAATGTTGCATAAAATTGCATAAAATATAAAAATATGATATTTTATTATGTTTACATACAAATTTATTATGTTAAAAGTAAATGCGCATATAAAATAACATAACGGTACTGCTGTAGACAGTGACAGTGCAATTAGTTAATCCTTCATACTCATATTGTTTTGATTGTTTCTGAGTGTATCAGATTTCTGACTCCGGCTTATGATTAAGTATAGAAAAAAATAAATTTTTGTATATTGTAACGGTAATTAGTAAAATAATATTACAACTAGGATATTCATCAGTAGTAAGCGCAATTTTGTTTTGTAAAGTCTAAAAGAAAAATATACATGGATTTTTATATTACCAATAGTGATGCTGGATCAAATAGCGAGTCTTCGCGAAGAAGACAGAATCAAAGGTATAACAAATATTTTGTTTATAGTTTTGTAAAAAATTAAATAAAAATTATTGTTATTTGTATATTATGGGCTTACGTCTGCTGTACTGCGAAATTTATTAGAATAGTCTGATAGTTCTGAAGTTGGAGAAGAACCATACAATGCATCAGACGAAGATGAATATATTCCAGAACTCCAAGATTGTAGACAACGAAGAATCGGATAATGAACAGGAATTTGTTATAGAAATGGTCGAACCATTTGACTCTGACGAAAGTCTTGAAATTGAACAATCATTTGTGGAAGAAAATGAAATTATTGTTGCAAAGAATTGAACTACATGGCACACCGCTCCGTTACCCTGTGCACAAACACTGTCACGTAATATTCTACGACGAAAAGGTGGCGCTGCAAATTTCAGCAAATTATATACGGCGAAAGATACCCTGAAATCGATTTTGTCTTGCAAAATTGTGTGACATTATTTTGCGAGAAACCAATAGGAAAGGAAAACGAGTGGTGGAGGAATATAACAATCAATTAAAAAAAAAGTACCCTGACGTTTCGAAGCGGCCATCAACCAAAGAATTTATACCATTTAACGATCAAGACACATACACATTTTTGGGAATATTGATTGTCGCTGGTGTTCACAGAAACAATAAGGAGAATATTGACGAAATGTGGGCATTAAATTCCTTACCACTCAATAGAGCAGCTATGCGTCGTGATAAATTTAAATTATTGCTTTGATTTATTAGATTCGACAATCAAAATAAAAGAAGTGAACGTCTTAAAACTGACAAAGCTGCTTCAATTAGAAATATTTGGTCGATGATGAATAAAAACCTCGAAAAAGGTTACATCCCATTCGAATCTATAACTATAGATGAGCAGTTGTTCCATTTCAGGGGACACATGAGATTTACGCAGTACATTCCATCCAAACCGGCTAAGTAAGGGATAAACATTTTCTGGGCTTGTGACTCAGCTAACGCTTACCCTCTGCAAGGGCAGCTCTACACTGGAAAGCTACCCGATTGTCCTCGTCAAACAATTGTTGGTGAGCGTACTGTTTTGGATTTGGTTGCATTATACAAAGGATCTGGAAGGAAGATCACCACCGATAACTTTTTTACAAGTGTGCAGTTGGCTAAAACATTGAGCTCATGGAGTATGACATTAGTAGGAACGGTTCGAAGAAACAAACATTATTACCTGCTAATATCCAGCCTGCGAAACAAAGAGTATGTGGTTGGACTAATTTTGCATTCAACAAAGATGCAAGAGTGTGCTTATATGTTCCAAAGAAGAACAAATGAGTGATTCTTCTGCCATCGATGCATAGAACAAGTGAGATTCACGAGACCCACAATGGAAAACGGAAAACATTAAATTTTATAATAAAACTAAAGGCGGGGTTGACACGATGGACAAGATGCTGAGTGAATGCACAGTGAAACGGAAAACAAAACGATGGCTTTAGCGATTTTTTACAACATGGTCGATGTGGCTGCATTAGCAGCATGCCTAATCCATCGGGAACATAGTCCAAGATTTCGAGCGAATGATCACCGACGAAAATTTTTAAAGGATCTAGCACATGAACTATGCTTGCCTGCAGTTGAATCGCGCAGCAAAAATCAACAAATGACGAAGAATCATTACGTAAAATCAGCGATTGAAATGGTCCTTCACCGACGCCTAACAGTTATAGAAAATCCAACTAGCAGCCAAAAGCTTCATGGAAGCCGAGGATCCAGCCATATTTGCGGTAGTTGCTATATCTGCCGAGAATTAAACCAAAAACAACGAAAAACGAGAAAAATATGCGTTTATTGTGCAAAACTCACATGTGATGAACACAGTATACCCAATAAGATTACATGTATTTACTGCAACCAAAAAGCCTAAAACTCACCTTCCACAGAACAATGCATTTTTCCTTATGAATAATAAATAAAAAATGAAATTATTATTGAAAAACACTTTTTATTTTATCTCTATTCGCAGTATTTTCATATAAATTACATGGAGGTACAATTGTACCTATCCAGCCGAAATATGCTGTAAAAACCACTTGAGCCATTTTCACTGGGAAAACGAGAATTTTTTTTTATGAAAATTATGTTAAAATAATCTATTCCAAAAACGTAGAGATGTCACGGAGTTCTGGCCCCCGGCGCTTCATAAAAAAAAAGTTCTCGCAAATTTAAAACGCAAAAGTTACAATTGTACCTATTCAGCCGTTTAAAGGTTAAATATTCGGCACACAAAAATCGGGTGCAATGCAATGATTTATTTTTATTTTTAATCGACCAATGATAATATTTTATATATTGTTAATCTAGTCATGTAATTTTTTATTAACTAATTTTTATATATTTATTATATATTTTATGAACGAAAATGCATGTAACATCCTATAATTCAAAGAACTTCAATGCGTAATGAAAGTGGGTTACAAAAATAGTATACAAAACAATTTGATGATTTCTTTGATTTTTATTTTGTGAGTAAAAAAAATAAATGTATAAGAATTTATATTTGAAATACAAGTGATTTAAATAATATTCTGGAATAATGTTGGATAACCTAGAAAAATTCGTCGAAGAAACTTGAAATGTCGAAAATGTTGAATATTCTCGGAAAACTAATGATTGAAATTTGTACGTGCTTCTTTTAAGCCTATAACAGATACCGCTACTCAAAACTAAGTTCAAAACAATGTCAAGCGGAATTTGAATAAAACCGGTAGTTTAGAAAAATCACCAATTATCTCGAAAATGTCGAAAATCTACGAAATTTAGAATAAATTGGAATAATCTCGATTACCTCAGAAAGATTCAAATAATATATTTATTGCAAGTCAAATGATTTGGAGTTACTTCAATAAAATCGAAAATCTTGTTATTTTTATGACTAATTTAGGAAGGTGTGTAAATTTGTTTGAAAAGTCTATAAGCCGTGAATTTATCGAATTATTTGAGGAACTTTAATTGTGAAATATAAAGGGCTGAAAAAACCTCTTGAGGTGATCAGAACTTTGGTCACTACAACTCCCGAATCAATCCCTAACTGAACCTCTTAAATCAATTTTCAGCTCAAACTTCAATTTGATTTATAACTTAACCTCCAATCCAATCGCAATCACCAAATTAACCACTAGCCCAACCCACAACTCAATCATCAAATCAACCCAAATTACTTCCAAATAAACCCTTAACCCAACCCGAAATCAACCCTTATATAATTCTCCAACCGAGCAACTCACCTAACCCCAATGCAAGCTAATTAAACCCTAACTCAACTTTAGCTCAACCAAGCTCAAATCAAATTTTAACCATCTGATAAACTCGGCACTTAATGGCCAACCCAAACCCAAAATCAACTAGATTCGAAAGCTACATCCGTGTATGAACTAAGCTCAATCTAGCCTCTCAATAAACCCTAAATTTGGCCGTACATTAATCCCTGACCGAATTTCTAGTTAAAATCAAACTCAATTTTAACTCAAACCCTATTCACCACCATACCATAATAGCAACGTACATTCGTAAACCAATCATTCCATCATACCATTATTGTATTATACCATCATACTATCAAGAAGTTATACTATTAAATCGTCATACACTCATACCAACTTACCAAAGTAACGTCGAACCATCACACCATCAACAGATTGATGGAAAGATGTACCTTCAAGATGATATATCTTACCATCAATCCACCAAACCTTGGTATCATTATACTATCGTAACATTGTACCATCGTACCATCTATATTACCATCATATTGTCAGCCCATGATATCATCACACCATCCAACCGTCTTATAATTTACTGTCATATCATCATATTATAACGCTATCATTCTAGAATAGATACCACCAAAGTACTATCATTATACAAACGGCTACATGAATTAAAAAAGGCTGAATTAAAAAAAGGGAATTAAAAATGGTGATTTTTGCATGAACACCTGATACTTTTTTTAATTCATTTGTTTCACAAATATTCTGAAATAAAAAAGTCTTCCTTTTTCATACAATATTCGCTTTTTTTATTTCATTAACGAATACTTTTTTTAATTCCGCCTTTTTTAACCCTGTACCACTATACAAACATACCATCATACAATAATACCAAAACATCGTACCACCACATCATAACATCACACAATTATCATATGTACCACCTTACTAAATTACTATTATGTCATCACGCAATTACTATTATGTCATCAATATAAATTTGATCAATTTAAACTTCGTAAGAGAATAGTTCAGAATTTTAAAGAACTGTGCTATGAGGAATTCTAGTCCTTTTACTGATTATTGGTAAATGGAAATTCAACGCAAAGATATATTTCTATCATGTTATGCATTTTGATTATTATACTCCAATATTGCAAATGAAAATTGTGATAAATGAATTTATAAAATATTTGATTTATATCAACAATAACAAAATCAAAGAATGCCAATATTTACGAGTTCACGATTCAGAAGAATAATCAGTCAGAAGTAGAGTTCACAAAAACCCAGGTTTTACCCAGGTACCCGGATTTTAGGATTTTCAAACCTAAAAACTAGGATTTTTGCAAACCCTAATTTTGAATAGAATTTATTTTGAAATATAAATCCGGGTTTTAAGTAAAAACCCGGGTTTTCGGGTTTATCACATTAACTTGATAAATATGAAATGAAAATTTAGTAAATTTGCAATAGTGCAACAACCAATCCGAAGAATTCGTAATTTTGGAAATGAGGGTCCTCACAGAAGCATAGAAAAAGAGCGGTGTACTCCACATACTACAATAGTCCTTGCAACGTCATATTCGAAAACCTTTTTATAGTTTCGCGTTGACTAATAGAGTTGTACAGTGCTGAATATAGGATTTCACTATTTTTATTCGATTCTGATAAATCAGTAGAAATTTGAATATTTAAAATTATTGAAAGGAGTCCAGGAATGATTTTGAAGGTTTTTTAGAATGTTGACAATGAAAACCTTTAAAAGCCAACAATATTTAAAAAAATGTATAATCTGAAAATTCTGAAAATTGAATTTGAAATTAAATTGAAAAATCGAAACTTTTTGAAAAAATTGTAAAGAATTTGTAGAATGGAATGAATTTGGAAAATCATTAAATTTCACTAGTTTTAAGAATTTGAAGAATACGAAGCTTTTAGGAAGATTTTGAATAACCTTAAAATATTTAAAATTTAATGATTTAGGTATTTTAATTTTAAAGCTACTGAAATTTTTCGACTATCCGTCGCATTTAAAAAATTTAGTGATACAAAAGAATCGGGGTATGAAGAGAATGAAATTGAAAATTATAAATTTAAAAGAACTGAACAAAAATGAAATAATCTGAAGAATTTAAAATTTCTAAAGAATGTGAAAATTTTTAAAAATTAAATTTTAATCGTAGATTGGTAATAATTTTAAAACTAATAAGCTTTTGAAGACATGAAGAAATTGAAGCACTTTGAAATTTATAAATTTCATGAATTTTAACCAAGTGTTCTGACCAAGTGAGACTCTTCATTAGGCATTCGGAAATTTCGAAGAATCTAAACCTATAAAAACTCAATTTTAATATTGTGCAGAAGAGAGAACTTAAATAGAAACTTAAATAATTTGAAAATTTGAAAATTCTGTATGATTTGAAGCTTACAAAAAATATGCTGAATCTGAAGCTTTTCAAAAATCTGAAACTTCAGGTGAATCTGAACAATCAAAACATAACTAGTAGCTTTTACAAGATTTGAAATATTACTAGAATTTTATGAATCTAAAACTTTTGAACAATTGAATTATAAAATTTTAAACATTTTGTAGAACGCCAATAATTTCAAGAATCTTAAAAATTTAAAAATTATTGAACGATTTTTGATTATTCTAAAACCACGTAAAATATCGAAAGTATTATTAGAAGTAAGACCACTGGAACTTCGTAGGAATATCAAGAATTTGAAGAATTCTAAAAACTTCATAATTTTCAATAGTTTGAAACAGGTTTAAGAATTTTAATAATCTGTAATTTTGGAAAAACAGAAAATTTCTAAGATTTTGAATAATCTGAAATTTTTGACGAACTTTATAATGAATGTAACGATTAATAATTTGAAATTTTTGGATTATGGATAATTAAATTAGAAATTAAAAAGAGAAATATATAACAATAACGAATTAAATAATCATGAAACATTTCAAGAGTTAGAATAATCTGAAGCTTTTTGAAGAATGAAAAGTTTTAACATTTGATTAGTTAAAAATATTGAAGAAGTTGAGGCAACTAAAATATTTGAAGAAATGAAGCAACCTTAAAACTGTATAGGTTTTTGCGAACTTGGAAAACCTGAACCTTATTAAAAATTTTTAGAGTTTGGAAATGTTTGAAGATTTTGAGCTACCAAAAATATAATTCAAAAAATTATGGATTTTGAATTTGAAGAATCTGAAACTTTCCAAGACTCTTTAAAAAATCTGAATCATATGAAAAAATTGAGAATTTTTAAAAGCTGAAACCGCATTTTAAGAAATGGAACCTTTAAGAGTTTCAAGAATATCAAGCTTTTGAACATGTTTAAATTGAAGAATTTATAGAATTTGAAGAATCTGAAGCTTTCCAAAAATATTAAGAATGCAAGGAAAATCGAGAATATGAAAATATTAAAGTATTTTTTGGATCTAAAAGTTTCTTAGAATTTGATTAATCTGAAATTTTTGAAAAATTTTAAATAATTTGTAGAACGGGAAGAATTTGAAGCTTCAGTGTGAATAATTACAAAAAAAAAATTGTAGTTTTTGAAGGAGCTCAAGTTTTTCAGAATTTCGTGAATCTGAATCTATTGAATAGCTGAATTTTAAGGTCGTAAGGATTTTGTACGATGGCAATAATTTGAAGAATCTTAGAAACTTTAATAATATGAAATTTTTCAAGAATTTGAAAAATCTGAAAATTTTTCAGAACGAACATTGTTTAAATTTGTATATTTAAACATATTGGTTAAGATGATTGCCCAATAAGGTTCCCTTAAAACGGAGTTTTGCTCAGTGATCAGTATCTGCTGAAATGAAGTCTCCGCGCGGTTGCCTTTAAACCGTAATAATTTATAGATTTTCCGAATCTGTATAACCTGAAGTACCTTATGAAGAATATGTAGAAATCTGAGAATTTCTAGAATTTGGCGTTTATAAAGCTTTTGTAGATGTTTGAGAATCTAAAGCTTCTGAGGAGTTCAATGAATTTGAAGACTTTGGAAATCGAGAAAAATTTAAAAAATCTGATATTTCTGATGAATTAAGTTTTGATATACTTTGAATAACCTGAAATTTTTTATGATTGCCTTGTTTTAAAGTATATGAATCTTTTTAAGATTCTGTAGATTGAAAGAAACTGGATCTGATCTTTATCATTTAAGATTGTTAAAAATTTGAAGCTCCTGAACCAACAAATTTAACAAAATGTAAAATTTTGAAAATTGAATTTGATATTAATTTGAAGGAGTCACTTTCTAAGCGTGAAACCCTATATGAAATGTTTTTGGTTTTCAAAAGTTGAACTTAGCTCAAGAGCACTTATAATAACCCCAACATAGTTTTTGAAAACTACAATAATTGAAAACTATTTATGGCTATAATACGGGAAGTTGAAAGGCTGGTTGAGACTCTGCATTATACGTGTCACGGTAATTTCTTCAAGGAAAGCTAACCAACGACCCCAGGCGTTAATCCTACTTTAAAAAATAGATTATAGTATAGTCGCAATACAATTGTAATGCTACAGCAAGCCAATTAGCAAAATGATAAATGACGATTAGTAAAATGTTTCTTGTAAATTTAGAATAGAAATTGGTTGTACCAAGTAGAAATAGACAAAGAAGTTAATGCAACAATTTACAGAAGGCATTTACTGGGCCCTTGTATATTTTGGCGAAAATATTATGTGACGATTATTTGGTTTTGACGATATTAAAAGCTTAAGTGGAGTATTTCATCAACTATGTAACCGTCAAACTGAATTTTTATTTTGGTTATTGTAATCTGTACATACATTTTTTTAAATGTAGCAAATGTTTTCATTTTTTTTTTTTAAATTACATGAGTCCAAGAGACTCATCGCATGCCTTTACGCAAGTAAAATAACCCATGCTGATTAGGGTTAATAGAAAAATCTTAGAAGCGCACCATTAATATTCCATCATACTCCAATTATAATAATTGGCCATTCTTTAATGTTACCCTATTTACATTTGTAACAGTATATTGTAACACTAGTGCGGAAAGGCACTATTGCAAAACGATTATAAAAATTTGAGAAAATGTATTGTATCACGATTTCAAGATCTTTTCTACCTTATTTTAAACCAAAAATCATACTCAAAATCATCACTTTAGACACTTCAAGATAATGTATAATCAGGCTAAGCCTGATCAGATTTAATGTCAATTTTAAAGTGTTAAGGTAATTTATTGGGTGCGAATGATCGAAAAAAAATAAATAAAACTAAAAATAATTGCTTCAGTCGGAATAATTTGTCAAATGCGGATGGATGATCATGTAACGACTTATTAATTTTTTTTCTGGTTGCATGCATAATTAATTTTGTTATGTAAAACAAAAAAAAATTGAAAAACCCATAAAACTATAAGAATGTAAAATTAGTTTTATGTATACGCGAACACGGTCTTTTCTCAGTTTTCATCTAGAAACGTGAAAGATTTGTATTACTCGCGCGTATATATCTTAAAATTTTTTTTGTTTTTGTCTTTTTTATCGTACACACAAATTTATCTTTAAGTGTGTATCTTCTCTCGTATATTATATTGTAAATATTTTGACATTCGCCGAGGAGAAAAATGAGTGAGATATTTTTTTTTAACTTTTTTATTTTGTTGTTTGTGTTTTTGTACGCGTCGCTATTCTTATTATTATTATTATTATGATTTTTGATGAGAAGAAAAACTTTTTTAAAATTTCAAAAAAAAAAAAAAATGAAAATTGATTGATTTCGAAAACACAGTGTTTTTCATCTCTCGCACATATTATACACACATATTATGGTTGTAAATGGATTAGAACTCATTATTTAGAAGAAAAAAACTAATTTTTCATTGTGCCAAGCAAATATTATAAATTGGAATTTTATTTTTTGTTGTTGTTGTTGCGGTTGTGAATAACAAAAAAAAAAATAAAAAATTATTATTATTTATTTGCATTTGTAATTTTGTGAAAATTAACAAAAAAAAAAATAAATAAATTTTTTATAATAAAAATCTCCTGTTAAAATTTCATTAAAAAATAAAAATTAAAAATTTTGGCTTAATTCCAATAAGAGAAATTTCACTTTGTGATCATTCTGAATTGACTTAAGTTTTTGTTTTTATATTAGAGGAATTAAAAAAAAAATAAAAATAATAATAAAAATGTAAAAAAGCAAAATAAAAAAACTACATATTGATGTTTTTAGTCAACGGTAGATTTAAAGTGTGTGATCAGTGAAAAATTGTTTTTCTTGGTTTTCATTTAATTTTTTTTTGGTATTTGGTATTTCAAATTAATTTCGTGTATTTTTGTGCTTGTGTATGTGTTTTATAATAAGGCCGTGAAATTATTATAATTTAAAATAAATTATTTTGTAGAGAGTGATAGAGTGGTCGCATCAAATCAATCAACACAAAATAAATTGTGTCAGTGCTGTTCATATTTTGGAGAGCTCTTAGTCCGCCGTAAGATTTTTTTTTTTTCTAAAATACTTTTACTACAGATACTTTAATATTTCGTATTTACACATACAGTTTGCTTAACCATGAGTTGTGAAGGTGACGGCGGTGACGAAGGCAGTGAAAATTACTATGAATGTGAGTAAATGACAAAAATATATGATTTTATACCACGTGGTACATGAAATATTGTTAATTCATAAAAATATGTTGCCATAAATCAAATTTCGATACTATATATTTACTATATACTGTATGGGGTACACAGAGAATTCCCGCTGATTCTCGAACCAAATTATTAACCTCTTATGAAATTAAACACTCAGTGTGGGTGGAGATGAGATGAAAATTTATAAAACAAAACAAAAAAAAATGTATTTTGTGATGTCGTGCCAATTTATTATTATTATAAAGTTAAGCTAGTGAATTGTTTATATGCGGCTAAGATGACAATGGATAATTTTTTTGGCAAAGTGTCATCTGCAAAGAAGAATTATTATTAATATTTTGGATCAAACATTACAAACAAGTGGTTAAACGCGTATTTTTTTTTTTTTTTGCACGAGTAAATTCTAATACATATTATGAGCTAGAGCCAAAAAATACTGCAAAATTTATTAATATTCATAAACATATGCACATCCTGTTTATATCTAGTAGATATGTAAGACATATTTCAAGATCGCTTTATTATTAAAAAAAAAAATAAAAATATGAAGTTGATATGATTGCAGTCTCATATGGAGTTTTATTTATTTACATTTAGCATACAAAAATATTTGAACACATTGTGACAACTGTTGCAAAAAAAAAACTATTATGTTCGTATAAACATATACATTATAATAAAATGCCAAAGACATCCGAAAAATATAAATCGAATTAATTTTATAGACGCGTTTCGTTGGCTGAATATGTTTATCCAATATAAAACTGCCTGTATTTATAGAACCAGGCTAATCAATTGTTTTGATACGTATGGATGAGTCTGATAATTAAAAACAAAAAAAATATTATGTTTTACGATAACGTTATATCGAGTTTCTACAATAATTATTACTAGTTTTTCAATTATTTGTACAACAAACTAACCATCTCGAATCTCTCTCTACAATAATATAATCGATATATAAGAGAATTGAGTTTATTTATACATGAATTGCTTAATTTTAAGTAATAAAAATAAAATACACAATAAGTTAAAAATTGTATTGCTTAAGAATTGAATCAGAAAAAAAAACGAAATATTTATTATCCAATCATTTTTATTTATAACGACAAAACGATAAAAATGTGAAAATTTTTATTTTTATTTTTTGGTTAAGTGGAATGGTTTGTACAAATCCAACAAGTTCAGTATTAATTAGTAGGTCAATATTATGAATATTACAGCTGCAATTTAGTGATTAACACTTAGCATCTTTTTAAAAGCGCCTTGTGCCTCTAAGCTTTCTTGCTGTACACAGGCGGACTGAATTGAACCGCATTTAAATAAATGTTAAATTCACAAGATTCGGGCTCTGAATAAAGAAACACCTTAAAAGTACATTTTTGTCTATTTATTTAAAAGTTTTGGGCCGAATTAACATCAGAGTAATTGGGAATAGGGCCGAAAGGCCGAATATCGCAAAGTCTAATGTCGAAAACAGATTGTGGCGAAAGGCCGAATGAACATTTTCAAAAAATTTATTTTTATGAAAACAAAAATTTATATTTTTGGGTTGTTACCTTATCTAGGAAAAATAATACAGAAACTAAAAATCCCGAAAAAAATCCAGAAAACTAAAATCCAGAAACACAATTCAGAAGCACAAAGTGCAGACCAAATTAAAATTAAAATTTATAAAATGTGGACCGAAATTGACTTTTTCCCTAAAGTTCTTAATATTTACAATAATGGAAATTGCATCGTCAACCATTCAGATACAGATCAAAGGAATTGTTTCGCTTATATCGCTTCTACTGATAGATGTACCACAAATGTGTGTCGGCCTTTTGACCCATTAGGCTTTTCGACATTCGGCCTTTCGACACATTTGGCCTTTCGACCCATTCGCCTTTTCGGTATTTGACCTTACGACGCATTGAGCCATTCGACATTTAGCTTTTCGACATTCGGCCTTCCGACCCATTTATCCTTTTGGCGTTCGGTCTTCCGACATTCGGCCTTTCAACATCGAACGAGTAATTGCTTATTAGTACTTTCGTTCGGAAGGTGTACTGTACAGTATACCATAGATGGGTTATTGAGAACATATCGGTGTTTTCCGATCCAACGCTGCTTCGGATTACGTATTTCTGTTATTAATTGCTAAAACTTGTTATTAATTATTATTGCGATCGATTTTTGTTTCAACCATCAACTTTTCTTATGAAGGGTTGGCTATTTAAATCAGTGAAAATACTGTTTCACCTTCCCCCTTTTTATAGGGAAACATAAAAACGTTGATTTTATCATTTTAAGGGCCTAAAGTCTTTTATATGAAGATTACAGATAGGGCAACTGACAAGGCCGTGTACTTTTTCTTTCGTGATCGTCTATTATATAAGAATTTGTTAAGCCCTTGTTCCTGATTTGATATGAAAATTTAACCAATATTGATTAATATCAGCGCAAAGATATATTTAGCTCTAAACTGGCCCATTGATTTGATTCCAGGTGCTCAACCTTCATCTTTAGTCGCTTGAATTTTTTCCAGTTAACTTATAAAACGTCTTGCTGCACCACTCACAAAAAATATTGATGGGTGCTCTAAAAACACATATTGTCCAAATGGCGTACCAAATGAAGTGTATTTGATTAAATCAGTTGCTATCAGTACGTAAAAGATAGATTGCTCAAATCAATGGCAGATGATAAAGATCTATGAACACTATTGCATTTAATTTTGTAATCGACGCGTAATCGTTTTGAGCCACACTTCTTATTTGCTAATAATACTAGGCTTGCATATTCCGACATATAAAATGAGCTACTGTTACCCTCAGCCAATTATCAATTGGCTCCCTGACTACCTCTAATTTCAATGGCCCCTACTTCTTCTTGACCTACCCTCTTTCGAGGGTAATCATTTTCGATCAAAATGACTAGGATGGGAGTTTGTCAACTATTTTAAGTATTGCTGTAAATTCTGGCACCAAGTACTTGACATATAAAACACTTATTGCCCTTGCCTTTGTGAGGATACGTATTTGCTAAATGTACTACCTCGCCATGGCAATACTTTACTGTCTTCTTTCCGGTACTCGATTTATCTTGTACTTAGCTGGCGGATGGGTGTGCCATTTGGTAGTTTTGGTGACGGGTTTCTTTTTCATATCCTCATAGCTAATTAATTTCTTCCCGAACGCCTCGATTTTAGTAGCCTCAAATAGAATGGTTTAATCAAATTGATCATCCGCAATTTCTCCAATTTGAATCTCGCAGTTCAATAATTGGTTCTTCTTATGTATCGATTGCTTTGTCTAACTCCATGATTCTGTTTTGGAGTAACTACATGCATATGGAGGGTTAAAATGGTTACTAAACAAACAATTCAGGGCGCTTAAGCCTAACTTGTGACAGTCGTATGAATGTAGTGTTATTTCAGTATCACTAGGGCTGCTTCCAGTAATTTTGAAATTAAATAGTTTGATCTCTATTTTGACTTATTTTTTGTATTTCGAGAACCAAAGCCTCGTCGTAAACGAATGATATGATTTAATTCGGAAGCAAGGGTTATTGGGCTTATAATAGTGTAGCAAATAAATGCTAAATCGTCTGTAAAGGCAGTGAAGTTTTGTTTAAATATTGCGTTGATATAAATTAAAAATAGAAACAGAAAAGTACAGACCCTGTCACACAGTTAGGGACCTCCGGTGATCACATCAATTTCTCTTCAATTTTTTTTTTGTAGCTCCCTGAGAATTAAGACTTAAGCAAATCGTAATTATTTTTTCTAAAGCCCAGCAATACACTAATTATCATTAAAGTAAGCTCACAAAATGGTATTAGTGCATCTTTAACAGACCTTCCATCTATCAAATCGTATTGAGAACTTGATTGAGAATCATCGAAATAGTTATATTGGTTTAAGAATTTAATATGTTTTCATATTAGACGCTTTGTATATTGAAATTACTAAATTATGTTACTAAATAAATTTATTTATGATTAATTTTTCCATATAGCAATGCTATTTTAGGAAATTCTCATTTGCAAATAATTTTGATATCAAAAAAATATGGAGTAATTTTATCGCCCGAAAATTCAAGATAAATCAAATCAATTTATTAGGCGTTTTCGGAAATAAATCCTGAATAACTTCAGGCTAACTTCAGCTCATCAAACTTATCCATCTATTTACGAATAACTGGGATAAGCTCAAGCTAATTTAGATGCTGTTGTTTTAATTTTAATTTTTTTTTTGTAATTATCTGAAATGCACATAAACATAAAAAGAATACGTTATTAGGAGCAATAGGATCTGTTTTAAACAAATTATTTTTTTTTTCATATCAAAATTTATTCTTAACTTTTTGTATGTGCCGGATAACTTGGATAATTTTTTACTAACAATTCTATAAATTTTATATATTATTTTACTTCTATGTATAAATATAAAGCCCAGAATTTTTTTGAGGTTTTCAAGAAAAATCAAATTTTATATGAAATCTTAATAATAGTAATGTGCCGATTTAAACGCAAATTTGCACAATATTTGCAAATATCAAAATTTATTATTTGTGGTATGGGCCATGGCAACCGAAATATGGTAGCAGATTATACATTTTTAGCCCAGAATTTTTTTCAGGTTTTCAAGAAAAATCAAATTTTTAGGCGATTTAAACTCAAACTGGTACAATATTTACAAATATCAAAATTTATTATTTGTGGTATGGGCCATGGCAACCGAAATATGGTAGCAGATTATACATTTTTAGCCCAGAATTTTTTTTCAGGTCTTCGATATACTCAAATTTTTATATGAAATCTTTAATAGTAATAAGCCGATTTAAACGCAAATTCGCACAATATTTACAAATATTAAAATTTATTATTTGTGGAATGGGCCATGGCAACCGAAATATGGTAGCAGGTTGTAAATTTTTAGCCCAGAATTTCTTTTGAGGTTTTCCAGAAATATCAAATTTTTATATGAAATCTTTAATAATAATTAGGCGATTTAAACTCAAACTGGTACAATATTTAAAAGTATCAAAATTTATTATTTGTGGTATGGGCCATGGCAACCGAAATATGGTAGCAGATTTAAAATTTTTGGCCCAGAATTTTTTTTCAGGTTTTCAAGAAAAATCAAATTTTTATATGAAATCTTTAATAATAATTAGGCGATTTAAACTCAAACTGGCACAATATTTAAAAGTATCAAAATTTATTATTTGTGGTATGGGCCATGGCAACCGAAATATGGTAGCAGATTTAAAAATTTTGGCCCAGAATTTTTTTTCAGGTTTTTAAGAAAAATCAAATTTTTATATGAAATCTTTAATAGTAATAATCCGATTTAAACGCAAATTTGCACAATATTTCCAAATATCAAATTTTATTATTTGTGGTATGGGCCATGGCAACCGAAATATGGTAGCAGGTTGTAAATTTTTAGCCCAGAATTTCTTTTGAGGTTTTCAAGAAAAATCAAATTTTTATATGAAATCTTTAATAGTAATAAGCCGATTTAAACGCAAATTTGCACAATATTTGCAAATATCAAATTTTATTATTTGTGGTATGGGCCATGGCAACCGAAATATGGTTCAGATTATACATTTTTAGCCCAGAATTTTTTTTGAGGTTTTCAAGAAAAATCAAATTTTATATGAAATCTTTAATAATAATTAGGCGATTTAAACTCAAACTGGCACAATATTTAAAAGTATCAAAATTTATTATTTGTGGTATGGGCCATGGCAACCGAAATATGGTAGCAGATTTAAAAATTTTGGCCCAGAATTTTTTTTCAGGTTTTTAAGAAAAATCAAATTTTTATATGAAATCTTTAATAATAATTAGGCGATTTAAACTCAAACTGGTACAATATTTAAATGTATCAAAATTTATTATTTGTGGTATGGGCCATGGCAACCGAAATATGGTAGCAGATTATACATTTTTTGCCCAGAATTTTTTTTGAGGTTTTCAAGAAAAATCAAATTTTTATATGAAATCTTTAATAATAATTAGGCGATTTAAAAGCAAATTGGCACAATATTTGCAAATATCAAAATTTATTATTTGTGGTATGGGCCATGGTAACCGAAATATGGTAGCAGATTATACATTTTTAGCCCAGAATTTTTTTTGGAGTTTTCAAGATAAATCAAATTTTTATATGAAATCTTTAATAGTACCTAATAAGCCGATTTAAACGCAAATTTGCACAATATTTCCAAATATCAAAATTTATTATTTGTGGTATGGGCCATGGCAACCGAAATATGGTAGCAGGTAGTAAATTTTTAGCCCAGAATTTTTTTTGAGGTTTTCAAGATAGATCAAATTTTTATATGAAATCTTTAATAATAATTAGGCGATTTAAGAGCAAACTGGCACAATATTTGTAAATATCAAAATTTATTATTTGTGGTATGGGCCATGGCAACCGAAATATGGTAGCAGATTATACATTTTTAGCCCAGAATTTGTTTTCAGGTTTTCAAGAAAAATCAAATTTTTATATGAAATCTTTAATAGTAATAAGACGATTTAAACGCAAATTTGCACAATATTTCTAAATATCAAAATTTATTATTTGTGGTATGGGCCATGGTAACCGAAATATGGTAGCAGATTTAAAATTTTTGGCAAAGAATTTTTTTTGAGGTCTTCAATATACTCAAATTTTTATATGAAATCTTTAATAGTAATAAGCCGATTTAAACGCAAATTTGCACAATATTTCCAAATATCAAAATTTATTATTTGTGGTATGGGCCATGGCAACCGAAATATGGTAGCAGATTTAAAATTTTTGGCAAAGAATTTTTTTTGAGGTCTTCAATATACTCAAATTTTTATATGAAATCTTTAATAGTAATAAGCCGATTTAAACGCAAATTCGCACAATATTTACAATTATTAAAATTTATTATTTGTGGTATGGGCCATGGCAACCGAAATATGGTAGCAGGTTGTAAATTTTTAGCCCAGAATTTCTTTTGAGGTTTTCCAGAAACATCAAATTTTTATATGAAATCTTTAATAATAATTAGGCGATTTAAACGCAAATTCGCACAATATTTACAAATATTAAAATTTATTATTTGTGGTATGGGCCATGGCAACCGAAATATGGTACCAGATTATACATTTTTAGCCCAGAATTTTTTTTGAGGTTTTCAAGAAAAATCAAATTTTTATATGAACTCTTTAATAGTAATAAGCCGATTTAAACGCAAATTCGCACAATATTTACAAATATTAAAATTTATTATTTGTGGTATGGGCCATGGCAACCGAAATATGGTAGCAGATTATACATTTTTAGCCCAGAATTTTTTGAGGTTTTCAAGAAAAATCAAATTTTTATATGAAATCTTTAATAATAATTAGGCGATTTAAACTCAAACTGGCACAATATTTAAAAGTATCAAAATTTATTATTTGTGGTATGGGCCATGGCAACCGAAATATGGTAGCAGATTTAAAAATTTTGGCCCAGAATTTTTTTTCAGGTTTTCAAGAAAAATCAAATTTTTATATGAAATCTTTAATAATAATTAGGCGATTTAAACTCAAACTGGCACAATATTTAAAAGTATCATATCAAAATTTATTATTTGTGGTATGGGCCATGGCAACCGAAATATGGTAGCAGGTTGTAAATTTTTAGCCCAGAATTTTTTTTCAGGTTTTCAAGAAAGATAAAATTTTTATATGAAATCTTTAATAATAATTAGGCGATTTAAGAGCAAATTGGCACAATATTTGCAAATATCAAAATTTATTATTTGTGGTATGGGCCATGGCAACCGAAATATGGTAGCAGATTATACATTTTTAGCCCAGAATTTTTTTTCAGGTTTTCAAGAAAAATCAAATTTTTATATGAAATCTTTAATAATAATTAGGCGATTTAAGAGCAAATTGGCACAATATTTGCAAGTATCAAAATTTATTATTTGTGGTATGGGCCATGGCAACCGAAATATGGTAGCAGATTATACATTTTTAGCCCAGAATTTTATTTGAGGTTTTCAAGAAAAATCAAATTTTTATATGAAATCTTTAATAGTAATAAGCCGATTTAGGCGCAAATTTGCACAATATTTGCAAATATCAAAATTTATTATTTGTGGTATGGGCCATGGCAACCGAAATATGGTAGCAGATTATACATTTTTAGCCCAGAATTTTTTTTGAGGTTTTCAAGAAAAATCAAATTTTTATATGAAATCTTTAATAATAATTAGGCGATTTAAACTCAAACTGGCACAATATTTAAAAGTATCAAAATTTATTATTTGTGGTATGGGCCATGGCAACCGAAATATGGTAGCAGATTTAAAAATTTTGGCCCAGAATTTTTTTTCAGGTTTTCAAGAAAAATCAAATTTTTATATGAAATCTTTAATAATAATTAGGCGATTTAAAAGCAAATTGGCACAATAATTGCAAATATCAAAATTTATTATTTGTGGTATGGGCCATGGCAACCGAAATATGGTAGCAGATTTAAAATTTTTGGCCCAGAATTTTTTTCAGGTTTTCAAGAAAAATCAAATTTTTATATGAAATCTTTAATAATAATTAGGCGATTTAAACTCAAACTGGCACAATATTTAAAAGTATCAAAATTTATTATTTGTGGTATGGGCCATGGCAACCGAAAAATGGTAGCAGATTTAAAATTTTTGGCCCAGAATTTTTTTTCAGGTTTTCAAGAAAAATCAAATTTTTATATGAAATCTTTAATAGTAATAAGCCGATTTAAACGCAAATTTGCACAATACTTCCAAATATCAAAATTTATTATTTGTGGTATGGGCCATAGCAACCGAAATATGGTAGCAGATTATACATTTTTAGCCCAGAATTTTTTTCAGGTTTTTAAGAACAATCAAATTTTTATATGAAATCTTTAATAATAATTAGGCGATTTAAACGCAAATTGGCACAATATTTGCAAATATCAAAATTTATTATTTGTGGTATGGGCCATGGCAACCGAAATATGGTAGCAGATTTAAAATTTTTAGCCCAGAATTTTTTTCAGGTTTTCAAGAAAAATCAAATTGTTTTTTCAAATCCTTATAATTAGGCGATTTAAACGGAAACTGGTACAATATTTAAAAGTATCAAAATTTATTATTTGAGGTATGGGCCATGGCAACCGAAATATGGTAGCAGGTTGTAAATTTTTAGCCCAGATTTTTTTTTCAGGTTTTCAAGAAAAATCAAATTTTTATATGAAATCCTTAATAGTAATAAGGCGATCTGAACGTAAATTCGCACAATATCAAATAGTAAAATGTGTCAAACACTACCTTTTTTTACTCAAAAAAATTCTTACCTTTATATAAGTTGGGTAGTTCTACGCCAACATTTCCTGCGGCTATGCCACCGAACAGAGCCCACCGTATTTTTTAAATAAAAAAACGATTTAATTTGAGGACACGGTTTTCAAACAGTGTTTCTGAAAATTAAATAAAAAAAATTTTAATAGTTTAATACTTAATTTAAAAATGTTAATTGTCTTATCAACTGATTGGTTACTATTGTATTTCTTTTAAAGTCTTAGCAAATCTTTGTAAGTTTCTAGTGGGATCATTATCTTTCAACTCGTGGGTATGTTGAGGATTTAGTATTCGTGAAATCACTGACCAGAAAATATTATTTTATGCAAGAAAAATTCTAATGTAGCTTGTTTAACAAATTATTCTGACCCACATATTTTATTGCTTTTTAGTAAACAAAATTATTTCAATTCCAGAATTTGTTCAAAGTCGGCGCACAAGTACTCAAATTTCACCAAAACTATTTAAAATATATTCTAGCTCTTTTCTAATTGACCACATTTGAGAACTTTATCTAAAAAATAATCTTAGAAATTCAGCATATGGGAATTCCACTTCTAATAAATTGGCCAAATTCAGGAACTTCAACTAAACATCATTTTAAAATCCCATTTCCATCAAGCAAATTGTTTGATGGAAATGGGATCTAATTATCATCCATCTCCATCTAATTACCTTACATACTTTCAATTTCATCAAAATCGATTAACAACTGGAGAAGTTCCGTTCTAGACCTCCATTTCCAACGCACAGTTTGAATTTTATAAAATTCCATTAAAGAAAGCCAAGTTCCATTTAATTCGCCATACACCAAAACTCAACATAAAAATCATTTATAATCTCATTTTCATAGCACGTGTTGAGTATAATCATAATCGGTTAAGAAACAGTCAAGTTCCATAATAATTAATTAGTGGTACGGTATTTGGTAGTTTAAAGCCACCGGGTAGTTTAAAAAAATATTAATATTTGTTTTTGATTTTGAATATACCCTACAATAATGTCGGATTTCAAAAAGCTTAGTGACTAATTTTTCAGATTTATCTGAAAATGTAAAAAAAAACAATCAAAGCTTTTTGAGGCAACTTTTTAGTCAAGCCCAAATGATCTTGTTATATTCTTTAACGCTTTTGATGAGTTAGTGGCCTTATAAATAGGGTAGGAAACCATTATCTAAAGCAAATCCAACCATTTAAGGTTTACTAAGTGAAATACCGAAGTAAACAAGAATTTTCTGGAACAATAAGGCGATATCAAAATATTTTAATTTTAAAAAGTCAACCGTACCCAATTTACTATAACCACAAGTATAATATATAGAGTTTAGTATTCGAACCACAAACATTCAATGTGTGACACTCGCATCCTACACATAATAAAAATAATCATTCCAATCGCATCTTATATACCATAAAATATTACAAGTCTAGGCATATCGAACGGTATCATCTTTGTTTATTATTCACGTTGACATTTAATAAACAAAAACGGCAAAAGTCACGTTTCAGTGATAATATCGTACCAAACAAAATATTTGCTGAGTGTATGCACATAATCGAAGAACGTTGAACTTATTTACGATATATAGCTTAATACTAAACTGTAATAGTGTATTGCATCTAAATAGAACTCTATTACTCGTATACACCTCACCCTTGTACCATAAACCTTATAAATTAAAATTATTCATTAATCAGCTCGTTTTTATCGATTTCACCAAATTTAATTTCCATTATACGGCAAATCAAACGAATTAGATTTATGCTGTGTTTATTACAACTTTTATAATTTGTCGTAAATCAAAGTTTTTTTTTTTTTTTTTCAAAAGAAAATTCTTATTTTGTTTCCTTCTTCGTTCGTCTATATATATGTTTGTGTTATTTTATCAGCTGTATGACTCGAGAATCGCGTAGAGAGGGTATTTAATTTTTTTGTTGCCAAAATCTAAAAATACGTTTCATATGTGTATACTATATATCAAAATACTATACTAGAGAGAAATATAGATAGGGGTTATATTGAGCTACTCGGTGTGGAAAATACAAAATTTCCCCAATCTAATTTTCTCACAATATTTCTTTTTCGACATTTAACATTTTGTATTTTTGCTTCAGTCTGATGATATCGTTTCCATTTAGACATGTTTGTTTTATATTGTTATGCTTCTTGTACACTATAGTATACATACTTCCATTGCGAATAAACGCAAAAAAAAAACATTTTATTTCATACTACCTCCAATAAATTCCAGTGTGCTGCAGTCTTCTCCATCACCCCGTTGTGATATGACGTGACTCTTGAAATTTAAATTTGAATATCAATAAGCAAATTAAAAAAAAATAAAAAATTTTAAATTTAATTATGATTTATAAATAAAAAATAATAATTTTTTATATTATGGAAAATTTGGAAAATTAACCAAACCAATATAGTAAATGCAAAAAAAAATGTATTTTAAATTAATAAACAATGTTTACCTGCATAAATGTGCACACACATCTCGAGGATGTGCTTTTAAAAATGTTATAAATGATATATTGCGATGTGATTAATTTCTATTTACGGGTTGGATATATAAATTTAGAGTGATTTATAGAAATTAATTTAATTATAATTAGGTGAAAATTAAATTAATGGATTTGCAAATAATAATAAAAAAAAAAGTGTTTTTGGAAATATTTTTATTTTTATGAAGTTTTTTGATTGACTAGAAAGCAAAAAAAAAAGTTTTTATATTATTCCGTTTTCCACACACAAATAAATCAACCAAACATATGGACAATTCATTTTCCATATGCTGATGGAAATTTGGTACAGGAATTTTAATTGTTTCGAATATTTAAATTATAAAATCGAATAAGTGAGATCAATCCAAATAAAAATTTTATTATTAGTCAATCAATAATAATTTTGTTTCGTTTTTGTTTTAATTTTTAATTTCTAGCATAAGTAAATATTTAAAACTACAAAGTGATTTTTTTTAAATTAAACACGAAGTAGTATTTATAAATAAATATAAACAAATAAAAATTATATTTGTTTGTATTCTGTGATAAAATAAAATAAAATTGTGAATGTCGTGAAAATTAATTTAGCGAGCAAAATATATTTCAATGTGTTAAGTGTTTAAAAAATTTATGTAATTGGTGTTAGTTTATATATTATAATATATTGTTGTGTAGTTTAGGTGTTTTTTAGTGTTACAAAAATAAATATTTAACGGAAGGAAAACAATTTTATTATTAATTTTCACAAGGTGGGTACTCAACAAATTATTAACAATTTCGTTATTATTAGTTTTTCTTTATAAATGAAACAAACAAACAAAAATACAAAGAGGATGATTTTTTTTGTTTGTAAATAATTTATTTAACAATGTTGATTGATTTTGATATGGGTGAATTTGTTGTATCCAAGTATAATCATAGTATCTCTTTTTGGCTGAATGTCAAAATGATGATTAATAAAGTCAATTAGCCCAAAAAAAAGAAAATGTAAAATAGAAAACTTTTCTAATTCGAAATAATTAATCATTTAATTAGACAAGACATCCAACACACCATGACCCAATTCAAGCTTCTCGTACGGTTATGATTTATTGTTATGGAAATTGGCAGAAAAAAAAATTGTGGGCAAGGCGATTTAAGATACGTATTTTGAATTTCATACTTCTTGTGTGCTAGTTTATGTCTAATATGTTTGCATAATGATATTTGTGTATATGTACAACAGACAAATTTTATCTATGTTAGAAAATTTCATTAAACATTTTATTTATAGCTTTGGTACATTATATGTTACAAAGGAATGCGAAATAATAATATTTTGTTTATGATGGTCTACAGACATAATGGCGGCAATCAATGTAGCTTATACAAGTCAAAGTCATGTCCTGAAATTGAAATTTTTTAAAAATGATGTTTTTTAAATTGAATCCCGGTGACCTTTTTAAATCTAATTATTGGATGTTGTGTACAGCTGACCACATAAAAGCTTTCTGAGTATTTCGAAATCATTTTGTTGCTCTCTATTAAAGCCATTTGAGCTTTTTTAATTCTAAAGTTTTACACCTTGTGTTTTCGACTGTAGCCTTAAAGCTTGATATCATAAACGAATTTCTACTAATTAAAAATTATTATTGTGTGGTACAAATTTTAACAAACTTTTTCCCAGTTTCAAGGTCAATCAGCTCAATGTATTGAATTTCTGGATGAACATAAGTAAGCTTTTCTATTGGACAATTTGTTTCTCTATTATTTAAATCATTTCAGCTTTTTAACCCATTTTTAAAATCAATAAGCACCATGAATTTAATTTTTGGATACAGTTTGAAGCTAGCAATTTTAATAGGACTTTTATTTGACAATTTGTCGCTTTTTAATTTAAGCCATTTAATCTTTTTAGCCCCAATATTTATGCAGTTTGCTGTGTTTTCGACTATTGCCCCAAAGCTTTTTATTTTAAATTAATTTCTATCAATTAAAATTTGTTTTTATGTGTCACAAGTTTCAAGATGCGTTTACCCTCGTTTAAAACTCTAAAAGCTCAAAACATTAATTTTCTGGATAAAGCTTGTGCTGGCAATTTCCGTTTGCTTTTGTTATTTGACAACTTGTCGCTGATTTATTTTAGCCAATTGAGCTTTTAATGGCAAAATTGATAAATTTGTTTTGGATGAATTTCTAACAATAAAGCGTTTTTTAATGTGTCATAAATTTCTATAAGTTTTTTGCTATGTGAAGCTCAATAAGTTGGATGAATTTAATTTCTGCTACAGTTTGTAGCTGGCAATTTCAGTAAGCTTTTTTATTTGCTAATTTTAGACATTTGAGCTTTTTCAACACAAACATTTAAACGTTCTGCACTAAGTGCCCAAAGCTCCTTATTTTAAATTAAGTTTTACCAATTAAATATCTTTCATGTGTCAAAAATTTCGAGAAGCGTTTGCCCTGTTTTAAGCTTAACAAGATCGATGAATTGAAATTTGTGGATCAAGCATGAAGCTGGCAATTTTAGTAAGCCTATTATTTGACAATCTATCGCTTCATAATTTTAACAATTTGAATTTTTTAACCCCAACATTAAAGCATTTTACTGTGTTTTATTTTATTGCTTCACATTTATTTTAAACTAATTTAAACCAACAATTTTTTTTTAATGCCCCACATTTCGACCCGGTTTTTCCCATGAAGGAAGTTGATTTCTGGATAAAGTTTGTAGCTGGCAGTTTCCGAAGGTTTTTTCATTTGACAATTTGCGGCTCTTTGATTTTACCTAATTAAGCTTTTTTAACCAAAAAATTGATAAATTTTGCTTTTAGCCAAAATGTTTTTGTTTTTAACTAATTTCCTATTAAAAGTTTTTGTATATGTGTAAGTCACAATTTTCAATAAGCTTTTTGCTATTTAGGAGTTTAATTTCTATTACAGTTTGTAGGTAGAATTTTTAATAAGCTTCGCTTTTGATAATTTGTTGCTATATTATTAAAGACATTCGAGCTTTTCCAACTCCAAAATTTAAACATTTTTGAGTTTTCGGCTACAGTCAAAAAGCTTTTTATTTTACGCCCGTCTTTTATGTGTCACCGTAAAACACTTTTTTCCAATTTGACGTTCGCGGATATGACTGCTATAGCATTCACAATTTTTATCATATGTACGGACAAGACTGCTATAGCATTCAAGAAGTTAATACGGTGTACCATTCCAAAAGACACGCCTATTACGTTTTGCACTCTTTCGTGTTTTTTTCTTTACACAACGTTCGTTTTGAATTAACAAAGCCACATAAATAGGAATTTCCCCGTCTTTTAGTACATTCTTAAAAATACGTACGTCATCACGGTCGCTTGCTAAGGGTCGTTTGAATGGAGGCGGTGACATCAGCAAGTATTGATCTGAACCCGACCCTTTTTCAGACGATTAATAATATAATAGAGATCCAGGTTATGAACCAAATGAAACTACATAAGAAACAAAAAGTGAATTAGACGAATTAGAAATAAATTGAGAACCAGAAATTGAAAATTTGTATCGCGACATTGAGGACAGAGAAGAAAATTGGCAAGAAGATATACAATACATTCCGGAGTTTAAATTTAGTAAAGAAGATGTTGATGTTTTAAATAAATTTGAACGATAATTCGATGACTCGCGAAATTTTTAACCAATTACAGACCAAAACATTCAAGACTGCTAGAGCAGTCATTTGTAATATAAGGAGGAAAAAGGTTATAGTGTGCAAATAAATACTGTAGAAGTCATACCATTTTTCTTTCAAAATGATCTTAATCCTATTTATTATTTAATTCTAAGCCTATCCCTACTTTCCCTTATAAAATATCGTCAGATTCCTTCAAGTTAATATTTGTAGCTAGTAATTACAGTGAGCTGTTTTATTTGATAATTTGTCGCTCTTTATTAAAGCTATTTGAGCTTTTTTAATTCTAAAATGTAACACCTTGTGTTTTCGACTATAGTCTTAAGCTTTTTACCTTAAATAAATTTCAACCAATTATAAGTTATTTTTGTGCGTCACAAATATTAACAAACTATTCCACAGTTTGAAGGTCAATCAGCTCAATGAGATGCATTTCTGGATGAATCTTGTAATATCAGTAAGCTTTTCTATTGGACAATTTGTCGCTTTATTATTTAAACCATTTAAGCTTTTGAACCCTAAAATTTAAACATTTGAGTTTTTGGGCTATACCTAACTAAAAGGTCTTTATTTTAAATTAAGTTCTACAAATAGAATGTTTTTTTATATGTCACAAATTTTGACAAGCTTTTATCCTGTTAAAATCAATAAGCTCGATGAATTTAATTTTTGGATATAATTTGAAGCTAGCAATTTTAATAAGACTTTTATTTGACAATCTGTTGCTTTTTAATTTAAGCCATTTAATCTTTTAAGCCCCAATATTTATGCAATTTGCTGTGTTTTCGACTATTGCCTCAAAGCTTTTTATTTTAAATTAATTTCTACCAAGTAAAATTTATTTTTATGTGTCACTAGTTTCAACAAGCGTTTACCCTGGTTTGAAACTCTGAAAGCTCAAAGAATTTAATTTATAAAAGTTTCATAAAGTGTATATACCTGGTAATTTCTGGAAGCTTTTTTTATTTGACAACTGGTCGCTGTTTGTGCCAATTGAGCTTTCTCAACCGCAAAATTCATACATTTGGCCATGTTTTTGAATATAACCAAAATACTGTTTGTTTAAAATTTTTACCAATTAAACGTTTCTACCAACTAAACGTTTTTTAGTATGTCGTAAATTTCGATAAACTTTTTGCTATGTGAAGCTCAATAAGCTGTATAAACTTAATTGCTGGTTCAGTTTGTAGCTGGAAGTTTTAATAAGATTTTTTATTTGATAATTTGTCGCTCTCTTATTTAAGACTTTTGAACAATTCAACACACAAATTTAAACGTTTTGCACTAAATCTCCAAAGCTCTTTATTTTAAATTGAGTTCTACCAATTAAAAGTTTTTTTATGTGTCACGAATTTCGTGAAGCAGTTTTCCCTATTTCAAGCTCCACAAGATCGATGAATTTAAATTTTTGGGTAAAGTCTGAAACTGGCAATTTTTATGGGAAATTTTTTTAACCTCATAATTAAGGCATTTTATTGTGTTTTATTTTATGCTTTAAATTTATTTTAAAATAATTTATACCAATAAATTATTTTTAAGTGTCCGAAATTTCAACACGGTTTTTCCCATGAAAGAATTTAATTTCTGGATATACCTTGGAGCTTGCAGTTTCCGCAAGTTTTTTATTTGGCAATTTGCCTCTTTATTATTTTACCCAATGAAGCTTTTTTAACCAAAAAAGTAAATTTTGCTGTGTTTTTGAATATAGAAAAAATGTTTTTTGTTTTAAATTAATTTTTAACGATGAATTTAATAAAGCTTATTATTTTAAATTAATTTCTACCAATTGAAATTTGTTTTTATATGCCACAAGTTTCAACAAGCTTTTACCCATATTTGAAACTCTAAAAGCCAAAAAAATTCATTTCTGGGTAAAGTTTGTACCTGGCAATTTCCGTAGGCTTTTGTTATTTGGCAACTTGTCGCTGTTTTGTTTTAGCCAATTGAGCTTTTTAAACTACAAAATTGATACATTTCCGTGTTTTTAAATATAGTCAAAATGCTCTTTGTTTTAAATGAATTTCTACCAATTAAACGCTTTTGTTAATGTGTCATAAATGTCGATAAGCTTTTTGCTATGTGAAGCACAATAAGCCGGATGAATTTAATTTCTGGTACAGTTTGTAGCTGGCAGTTTCCGTAAACTTTTTTATTTGATTATTTGTCGCTCTCTTATTTTAGACTTTTTCAACACAAAAATTTAGTCGGTTTGCACTAAATTTCCAAAACTGTTTATTTTAAATTAAGTTCTACCAATTAAAAATTGGTGTATGTCACAAATTTCGATAAGCGTTTGCCTTGTTTAAAGCTCAACAAGATCGATGTATTTAAATTTTTTGGATGAAGTTTGAAGCTGGCAATTTTAGTAAGCTTATTATTTGAATTTGTTTAACCCCAAAATTTAAGCATTTTACTGTGTTTCCTTTTATTGCCTCATATTTATTTTAAACTAATTTATATCAACAAATTTTTTTTATGTGTCCCACATTTCAAAGTTTTTCCCATGTAAGAATTTGATTTCTGGATAAAGTTTGTAGCTGGCAGTTTCCGTAAGCTTTTTTATTTGGCAATTTGCCGCTCTTTTATTTTACCTAATCGAACTTTCTTAACAAAAAAAATTGATACTATTTGCTGTGTTTTTGAATATTGGCGGAACGTTTTTTGTTTTCAATTAATTGTTAACAATTAAACGTTCCTTAAGTACAAACTTCGACAAACGGTTTTACTGTTTGAAATTCAATAAAATGAAATATCTATTCATTGTAAATTAATTTCTACCAATTAAACGTTTTTAAATGTGTCACAAATTTCAATAAGATTTTTGCTATTTCAAGCTCAATAAACTATAGGATGTTTGTAGTTGGCATTTTCAGTAAGCTTTGCTTTTTGATAATTAGTCTCTCTCTTAATAAGCTTTTTAATAGACATACGTTTTTTATGTGTCACTTATACAAATTTTTTTCCCAGTTTAAAGGTCAATTAACTCATTGAATTTAATTTCCGGATACTGTTTGCAGCTGGAAATTTCAGAAAGCTTTTTTATTAAACAATTGGCCGTTCTCTTACTTAAGCCATTTGAGGTGTTTTAACCCCAAACATTTTAAAGTTTCAGGGTTCAGCTATAGCCCTAAAGCTTTTATTCCAAATTAAATTCTACTAATTAAAAGTATTTTATGTGTCACAAATCTCAATAAGCTTTTTGACTTGTTTGAAGTTTAATAGGCTCGATGAGAGTTATTTCTGAATACATTTTTGTATGTAAAATTCAAAAAGACCAACTACAAAGAACGAAGAAGATATACGTTTAACTTTCTTTTATAGTTTGAAGCTTTTTAGTATTTCCATATTTTTAAATTGCAACGACTTTTTTTATTACTTACTTTCTTGAGGTCCTTTAGGACTTAAAAATCTGATGATGGAAATGAATTTCTAGCTAACAAAATCGATAGCTTATATTGTAAAATACAAACAAATAATGGAAGCTTTTGAGAATTAAACTGCTATAAATTTAAACTTTTATCAGTCTATAATTACACTGGCTTGCAAAAAAAAACTTTTATCCTCCTTCTATTAATTATTATGCATGATTTTTATTGTAATTATTTATTATTATTACTTGAGGGCCATGCGGACGTTCAAGCCACCTCGCACTGCGACCTAAAAGATCGTTTGTGCATGAAATATAATAATAATAATAATATAGGTGTGATACTTCTGAATAGGGATATAGTCGTTTCAAACATTTAGGCCCGATTGTATGAACGAGGATAAATGATTAATTCTCTGACTTAGCGTAGTTTTCCTTGTATGAAACAATTCAAACTACGCTAAATCAGAGGATTAGTCATTTATCCTCGTTCATAAAATCGGGCCTAAAAATTATTAAAACTGTCGAATACCTTGTTATTAATAGCATTTCACTTTGTAGTTTTCTTCCTTTTCATATTTTCTATTGAAAATCGACCAACAAAATCTGTAACCATTGCTTCAGAATATTTCCCGTTGTACAGCTTATCTATATGTTACAGGTCTTGATGAAACCTTTCAGCATACTCATCTAATTGTGCGCCAAGTTTAGCAGAGAAGAAATAAAAATGAGTGTCCCGAAAATAAATTTTAAGGGAAATGTTGCATTTTAGAGCTGTATAAACAGAAAGAAATTAATAATTCATAATTTCCCTACTTTAAGCTCATAACCCCTAAATTATCGGAACAGCTTCCCAGTTAACAAAATAGTTCCAAAAATTCAAAAATCTGTGAAAAATTGTCATCTTAACATCAGTTGAAAGCTCTAAAAAAGTACCATTCTGTAAGTTTTCTTGAGTGTAATTTTAACGAGCTTTATAAATTTATAATTGACTGCTTCTAGTAATTAGGGGTTTTAGGCTTTATAAACCAGATTCTTTAGATTTTTGATTGTCAAAATTGTTAAAGCAAAACCAAATCATTATTTTAACGATATAAACTTAGTGATAGGGAAACCGCCATATAAATTTAACAGTTTGGAATTGAAAGCTTCCTATTTGAAGTCTTTAAAGCCACTAAAATGTTGAATCATTGAAAAGCTTTCCAGCTGACACAATTCATTGGTACACAAAATTCTAATTAGCAACTGAAAACAGCAAAGAGGGTAATTCTAAAATATTTGTTATAAATTGCAATCAGCTTGTACTAAAATATACCGCTGTGCTTTCTTATTAAAAGCATTATGAATGAGCTTTATAAATGTAATTACCTTTAAAAAACATTTTTAAACTACATAAATGGTTTTATTTAAATCCACTAAATATTTTTGCCTTTATTACCAACATTTCAAATATCAACGAGCTTTTGTTTATTTTATGATTGCTTCTTTCCAATTTGGAGTGCTTTTGCTCTAATTCTTAACACTGAGTTATTAGAAATATGGTGGCTGTGAAAAAAGTAACAAAACATTTTGAAACGCTTCGGGTTTTTTAACAAGCTTACTAGACAACTAGCGGTTCTCTCATTCGAAGCTGAATAAGCTATAATATCTAGCATTTTATTATTGCATAACGTGTAAAACTGACAAAATTATTACCCAACATTCAAAGAAAATCTAATTTACTCGTGTCAAGCAAACAAACGTTTTGTTCTGCTCATTAAACTTTTAAGACCTCATTAGTGCAAAATTAAAAACATTTTGGTGTTTCAAATTTCCACGTAACTTTAAAGACCCATTGCTACACATTTTATCCGAATTTCTACTAATTTTACTAATTAAAAGTTTTTCTTTTTGTATTACAAATTTCGCCGAGCTTTTTTGTTGATGACTGACTGCTTCCTTATTTGAAGCTCAATAAGCAAAATAAATTTAATTTCTGGATTATTTTTTGTAGCTGGCAAAATCTTATGTGTAGATTAAATGTTAAAACACCAAAGAATGAAGAAAACTATACACTTTCCTGTTTTTTAATTTAGCGATTTTCTTTTTGCGAGCCGAACCAAAACATAATTTTGCCTAAATAAAAGTTGAAAGCTCTAAAGAAGGATACAACTATATATGTATGTACTTTTATTAAATTTTTAATTGAAAGCTTGCCTATTTAAAGTACAATAATCAAATCAATATCTTAAACCTTCGAAACAGTTGACAAAATTATTTTGTACACAAAGTTCTAAAAAGATTCTAAATACATATTGTATAACAACTGAAATCTCAAATGATAGAAAATTCTATAAAGTTGTATTCCATTTCTTTTATTTTAAATCTGCGAAGCATTTTAAAGCTTTCTTATTTTTAATTTTTTTAACGGGCTTTTTACTTGGCAAATATACTAGTTTTTTATTTGATTCCTATCCGTAATAACCACGATTTGAATCGGTTTCGAATTTTAGCATCCAATTAGAAGTTAAAAGCCCCAGATTGGAAAGTAAACTTTTTATTTTAAGTGCAATAAAATTAATTTGATAAATCTTTTTTTGAAATGTAACCTTTAAAACTGTAAGTTATTGGATTAGGTATGTAGTTCAAATCGTTGTGACCTAGAATTTTACAAAATATCTAATGTTTTCGTCTAAGTAGAAAACAAGTATAAGCTGTTTAAAATTTCTAATTGTTTATGTGATCTTCGCTTTTCTTTTATTTGAAACTCATGAGCTCTATAATCTCCATTAATATTTATAAAGTTGCTATCCTAAATTTAGGAAACCTTTTAATGTTCTAATTTCAATTTTAGCTGAAAGCTCCAAAGAAGACGATATTCATTTTTGATATATCTATGGTAATGGATTGATTTAGACAGATAAACCTTTTATGAGTGACAGGAATAGTATCAACCCAACAACAATACTCTTGACCGTGACACAAATAATTGGTTGAATGAATGATCATGATTCACTCTGGTTACTAAAAGTAAAACATCGTCGTTTATAGTTGTTCTAGAATTCCTGATTTGATTGAAAGTTTGAGACTTAAAATAAAAATAAAAATCAGATACGAAATTTTCAATGATTTACCTACAGTATTTTAACCGTTGTTTGTTTTAAAGTATTCCATAATTAAAAGATCATAAACCTATGTATAAATGATATCACTCCTAACGAAGCCTAATGTTTTTTAATGTTATACAAGTTGAGGTAAGAAAGTTAGCTAGATATAAATTATGTAAATATCATTAATAAATCTCAAGTGTTTAAAATTTTAATAAATCTGACAACAATAACATATGATACTTAACACGTTATTGACGGTAATTTAGTAATGTTTTGTTTTTAGCTTCCTCTAAACTTAGAAGCTCAAAGAGTTAATTCAACTTCCTATAACGAAAACAATGCTACTGTTTACAAAACCTTGCATCTTTTGATTATTAAATAATTTACTCGTATAAAAGCTTAACATATATGTATATTGTTTTGACTATTAACAGACTAAAGTTTAAACAGGCTAAAGTTTCTCTAATCACGGCACAAAACTTAAGTTCAACTTAAAAATCCCAACTATTTACAAAAACAACGTCTCGCTTATGATGTTTACAAACACTCCTTTTTCATACAGTTTTAATTGATAAACATGTGGGTTTTGTATAAATAAAATCAAATCTGAAACCAAATTACAAAATGATTTTTAATGAATGCCACTTTAACTGCACATTAGCTTGATCTAAGCTTAAAAGCTCATTAAGCCCTATAAAATTTTGTTAATCTGTAATGAAAATATCGTATAATCCAATCTAACTTTTATGGTTGTTAAATTGTTTAATAGTATAAAAGCTTAAGCGATTGAAAGTTTAGTTGAGAGTTCAGTGTTATATATGTCTGATCTTTTGTAAATATTAAATGGACTAATACTAATATGTACAACAACAAAGCACGATTTTGAGAATAGTAACATATCACAATTCCTGCGGTCAATTTATAAATTAAATTTGAAATTGGTAATTCAAAGAAATCCTAATTATTTAAGAAAGTAAAATTCCATCTAAATATTGCAGCTTCATTTCGAGCAGTTGTATGAATTTTGGTATTTCAGGATTTAAAACATTATGAATTTTAGTGGACTCACTACATCTAATAAAAGATTTAGATTAAGTTTTTAGTTGGCAAAATAGTGAAAGAAACTGTTTATCTTATTGTTGTTCCGAAATGAAAATTCTACTAAATTTTTCGGAGCTTTTTTGTTTTAGAATGTCTTGCTTTCTTATTTGAAATGCATTAGCTGCAAATTCGAATATTGAATTAGATCGATGGCTTTGAAAATAATACAAATAATTTTGAATATTTTCGGTTTAATGCTTTTCAATTTCATCGGGCTTTTTTACTGTGCTAATTTAACATTCCCTTTCTACGAACTTTGATCGTTGAACTCAACGTACACTTCAAAACAGGAAAGAATACACAGGTTTTTATAATTGCTTTTAAATATTTTAAAATGTAAAACCAACAATTTAAGAATGTTCTAATATTTTGTTTTTACTTCCTAGTAGTTGGGAGCTCTGAAAAATAAAGTGGTGCACTATTTGAAAGCTTTTCTTAAATTTGTAAGCGTTTTACTTAGATGTGTATTTTACCATTATCTGTTTTTATTGATGAAATATTTAAGCTTTGAAAATTGATTATTGGATGTTTCTATTTTTATTTAAAATTCCCAAAATTTTAAAAACTTCCTGAAAAGAATTATAAACATTATAGTCTTTTTAAATGTCAGCTCTTTGAGCAGAAAAACTGTAAAGTCTAATTATTTCCTGTAAAAAATTAGATTTTAGTGTTCTAAGTTATTTTAATTTCACAAAACTACTTTTGTTTGATTATTGTAAGCTTTGTTATTCGAACGACATTCAGTTTATAAACCGAAATATTGGACTAGGTTTTTAACTAATACAATTATTACCCAACATCTTCAACATCAAAAGCTCCAGGGAATGAACAGTCTTATTTCTTGTGCTTTTCTATTAAATAAGTTACTTTGTTATAAACATTTTTTTAAATTTTAACTTTAAAACTTTTTGAGCTTTAAAATTAAATTTTTAAATTAGGTCTCCATTCAAAATATTCCGGCCTAGAATTTTTTTAAAACTTGCAATGTTTTCGTATTTTAAAATTTTTTGTATGAGAATTTAGTTCTTCCCCAATTGAAACTCTAATTTAAAAAAAAAAATTGGGAAATTTTAAAATGCTTTCATCTTAATTGAATTTGATAGCGTCAAAGGAGGAAAATACCAAATTTGTAGTGTTTAACCATAAATATTTGATAATTTTACGGAAAATTGTGATTTGGATTACAATTCCTACATTGGCTGGAACTTCGAAGCAGCATTCATATTCGATCGAGTATTAAAATTTAAAATAGGCAAAATATTGCATGGCTCCTTCGTATAATATTCCAAATTTTTAGCATTACGAGAAATATTCTTTACTAGTTCTAACCCTTCTTTGTGCACTAACTTTAGCGACTGGCTTAAACACCACTGATAGTGCTCATTGAAATGGAGTTCATAAAAGAGTACAAATTCTTTTGAACGATACATCAATTCGCGAGAAAAGAGAATTCTGTATGTTAATTATGAAAATGTTTCTGGCTAGCTCTTCACAACTAGAAAGATTAAAAAAGTAGCTTCAACTCGAAACAGCGCTTTATTTCGAATTTTGACAACAACAACAAATCATAACGTTCTAAAAAATTTGATATAAACTGCACAAGAATAAAGTTTCAAGCCAAAAATGACATGTATTTGAAGTTCTAATAAATTTGATAACAACAGCGAATCATTAAGGACTTTGACAACAGTTTCATTATATTTTCAATTAAACTTGATAAAAATTGGATATAACGTACTTTCGATACAACCGTACTTTCTGTTTACCTTGCTCTATCTTCAGAAGCTCATAAAGCTCAAACTAAATTTCTATAAATATAATTGTATTACTCTGTTAATAAAGCTTAATATGTTGTGCTTGTTAAAAGCCTAAGATTTTGTGCGTGTTAAATAATTTCCTAATAAAAAGCTCGAAATTGCAAAAGATTATTTGACGTGTGACTATTAACAGGCTAAAATTTTACTAAATATGGCAAACAAATAAACCTCACCGGATTCAACTGAAAAATTTGGAATTTTAATTTTTTGATAAAATTTTGATCTCGTTTAGGATTTTGACAACAACAACTTTTCATAAAGAATTTGGAAACATTTGATTTAAGATAGATATACATAATGTACGAGTATATGTGTACAAAATAATGAATTACATAAAGTTTACTTTTGCTAGTTTAACCGTACTTTGTTATTGGTTTGATTAGAGCTTTAAAGCTCTAAATGCTCTGTTACAACTTATTCTACATTCTAACATTTGATAATTTTCAAGTAGAGACAGGCATCAGTTTCTTCTTTTGTTCGGCTCGTTAAATTGTGGTATATCCTGTGCCAGAATATTAATTTTTCAACTGAGTTTTTTCTGTAACTACTTAAGTCGTTTTTTATCATCCAAGTTTTCTAATAACAAATATTTATTCACATATTTGTCAGAAAAGCGAAAAGTTAAATTTATCGAACTCCCTATTTGTCATTATTGCATTAAAACTGGTCTAGTTTACTTTAAAAGAATTAATTAGAACCACAGAAGTTTACTTTATCGTTACTGCTTACGGAATAATTAACCAAATCGGAGAAATATACGATTCACATAGTGCTGCTAATGACATGAAAGATAGGAGGCCCCATTCTGCGTGTTTCACCACTGTACCGTTTGGTCGGTAAAACACATTGTGACAAAATGTGAGTTGACGTGTTATTTTTTCTTAATTTATAAACATTTAAATTTCAAGTTTCGGGCTTCGCAAGCCTTAACTAATCAGGACCCATAAAAAATAACATTTTAGTAAAGCATTTAAATGTAATAATGGTTTCACAACCTATTTCTTTACGATTGATGTACGATTTAACAATTTTTATTTTTTAACGTTAATTAATTGTTATTGGAAAGCTTCCAAATAGTTGACAGCCATATTAATGATATGTTGTTGCCCTTCATTACCATCTTTTATTTGAATCAGTTTTAAATGCATAACCATTTTATTTTTATTGCCAAAGCTTTCCTGTGAATACGTAAAACACGATTACCAGGAGTTGGATGTATTTAAAAGTTTCAGGTCTGATAAAATACTCGTAGCTCAACTAACAGAAAATATCAAAGGCAAATAAGTTCGAAAACCATTGCTAAAAAATATAAACAGCTTAACTTAAAAAATGCTTAAGATCTTTAACTGATTTTTTTCGAAAAAAAAAATTTACAACTAAAAACAATTGTTAAAATATCGGTAGACCAATGCAGCTTTTCTGTGTAATATAATTTGTCGTTGTTTTATGTATATGAACTGATTTTAATTATTTTAAAATTAATTTGCGGCGTTTACAAGAGAATATTTATTATTTAATGATTATACCACAAAAATTATACGACTTTTCTCGTACAAGTAAGGTAAATCTTGTTTTTGTTAGATTATTTTTGTAACGAGATCTGCAAGTGCTTCATTAAATTTCCCACATTTGCAGAAATGTGTGATATTAACAACAATATGTTCCGAAGATTTCTTTAAAAAGTTCAGGAATGTTAACTAAAGATGCCTCCTTATTCGACCAAAACACGAAGTAACTTATTTTGTCGTGAATAGTTAATCTAATCGGAGTTTCATTAACGCCATTAAAAATATTTCGAATCTGATTAATAGTTTCCTATGAAATTGACCGGTAGAAAACTTTCAACGTATTTAAGCACGTAATATCCAACGTATCAATATAGTTTTTATCGGACTGTTTTCCAAATCTTCAATTCTTGTTTGACTTCTGGTCATTATATACCCTTCTTTTAATTTTTTTTTATTTGCTTGAGTAGCGAATCTTTTGTTCCCAACGTTGTATGTGGTCTTCCAAAGCACAATCGAAATAAAATTCTTAAAATTTATAATGAACAATGTTATGTTACATACAATTATTTAGTAATCTTAAATTTACCTTCAGTTTGACATGATTTGTCCTCACACAACGGAACACTTAGGCAAGATTTTTCTTGAAACATATTCGGAAGGCCTGTGTTTATATTTTTTAAATCTCACGTTCTGATTCGGAAATTGTTTGATTTGATAAAAGCTCCATTAATTTTGCCCTTCGAATCGATCTGGTATACCTTGACCTGGATGTTGCTTGAGTTCTAGTTGTTTTTTTAAACCAATTTAAGTGACGGAACCCAATCGGGATTTAAAACATCTTTAATTGTAGCACTACAACCACAGAGGAAATGCTTAGAACACACCGTAGCGTACCTCAGGGATGAGGTTTTCAAATCATTTCTATTGATTACCTTCCACCACTCTCTTTGCCGTTCTTCAGAAAGTTTTAAATAACTTTTAAATTGTTTAAAATTTTGATTTGTTTTGCTTAATACTCATACGTCATAAACTTAATATAAATTGTGGTTTTGTTAAGTTAAAATATTAGCAAAAATTAGAAAACAATTTTAAGTTAAATCCAAATTCGGAATTGAGGCTGGAATTTGGGAATAATCCTAATTTCAAAAATTTTCATTTCAGAAACAAAATTGTATAAAGTTTTGAAACACTAAAAAATTATGCCTTTTCCAAAAAAGTCACCAACTGTAAAAAATGGGTTTTGAAGTTTTAATTTTAACCAAACCAAATCCTTATTATTCCAATTTTTTTATAATTTGGATATTAATAGGGAAATTGAATAAAATGTCAAAAAGGACATTCACTAAACTAATTTTAAAATCCGTTTAAATTATTTAAAAATTATTGGGGACACAGTCACTCAATCCATCGCCTCAGACAAGTAACTAACATGTGTTATGCGATAGAATAAGTGATTATAATTTGTCGATGTAAAATCACAACCACTTGAACAATAAATTGGTCGGAAATCATTGTCCGAGAAGAAGGTTATGGCACATTGTCATAATTTGAATAGATTGGCCGAGATTCATGTTTTATAGCTTAGATTTTCTCTTTCCTAATATAATTTCCATTTATTTGTCCGCGGATGGCATAGTCTAAACCCAACAAAATGTATTTATTAGCCAACAGTGAAGTGGAATATTCAAAGTTGACGTGATGTTTGTTTTTAAAATTGTCACTCGGGAGTCACTCAAATTGGAGAATTTTCGCAGGAGTCTTTAATATTGCATACATATTATAATGATCGAAATTAATTTATAGCCGACAGGAGTTGATAAAAATGCACTTTTTAGAGTACGATATTTTCTTTATGGGTTGAGCGGTTTGCAAAGTTAACATAAGTTATTTACGTAAATTTTCTCAATAAATTTTTCATCTAATTCTACTAAATGGATTCCTTTGCCACTTTGCATACTTTCTTAATGCTGAACAATTTTGCTTCCTTTGCATTTATAGCTTTATTTTTTTTCTCTATTTGTGGCTTCGTGAAAATGCCTTTAAAAGCCATTCATAAAACAAACATTATTTGCTTTAGGCGAAATGTGTTTAAATATTTTAGCTAGCTCTAGTAGGCCTGAAATATACAATTATCTGATTTTAATGGCACTTGTAACATCATCTTTTTGCTTGATTAAACATTTTTTCTAAAGTCTGATATATTGAAAATATTAATTTTACCGACCATTAGGGAATGCAATCCCGGGATCCGGGTTTTTTGTGAAATCCGTAGATCCCGGTGATTTTGTCAATCCCAAATCCCAGAATCCCGTTGAAGTCTTGTTCAAATTTGTTCAATAAATTAAAGCAATATTCGGTGAATGAAAATTAAAAGAATAGAAGTTTAAAATTAAAAAGGTCACTAGCACTACTAGACAAATAATAAATTTCTCTATAATAAAATCTTTTCAAGAAATTAAAATTACCCTGCGTTATGGGCGTATAATCAACCAGATTGTAGGAGATTCAAAATAAAAGGAAACAATTTTGAAAATTTAAAAGGAGGTCGGATTAGTGATTTCTGATGATTGTCGTGTGGCCACCGCATTTAATAATATCTGTTTTTTATCTATTTCCGACCCGTTTAAATAGAGAAGTTGAACAATCTCTTTTGAATAATATTGAGCAGATCAAAATAAAGCTTTCTGCATACTTTATGACAAGAAATTGCTTCTTTTCATCGATAATTACAGCTGAAATTGTTGACATCATAAATTCGTTGAGATGCTCTTGATATGCCTATATTGTATTGACAATATTTCAAACAACTTATTAAGGATGTCTAATTATGCTTAAATTTCTCTGCTTACAAATATATCTAATTACTTCTCGATACGATAAGTTTTATTAGAGTACGGTAGAATTATTTACCACCATAAGTATTGAAAAAAAATAAAACAAAAATTATACCAGTAAGAGGAAGAGCTATACTAAATACTTCAGATTTGCAGTCACTCTTCCGTTTTTTAGCAACTTGATATTATAACACAACCCCGCGAGGTTCTAGTTAGTGTACAGAAAGAAAATTTATTAAACATAAATGGTATGGCCAACAATGCATTTCGTTCCAATGTGCCAAAATAAATGCACCTTAATGGCTACGGTAACATTAGTACCTTGATAGGAAATAAGACCGGGACAGCGGGATGTGAAAAAATAACGAATCCCGGAATTGCATTCCCTAATACTAACATTAAAAGGTTTTGTATGGCTTTCTTTAATTTTTAAACGTCTGTTGTTATAAAAGATTTAAATAGTTCTGATTGGTACCATACAGGAGAGACGTAAGAACTAACTAGTAGATAGTTGTATCTTAAAATCTACCTTAAACCTAAAAATATGATATAATTTAAATTCGAGTTAAAACACAGCATAGCTATATGATTACTTTGAATATTTATTAATCCATGCACAATGCTCTGCTTAAATTCGCTTCGATTAGTCTGGTGGTGAATTCTTCTAGACCAGGTAATTCTACCCATTCGTTTAGGGGTTGGGTCGGTATATCCGTTTATTCTGGTGGTTTTGGCCAGCTGTTAAATATGAATCTAAAAGCTTTGTTCTGTACTCTTTGTAAGATGTTTTTTGTCGGATTTGGACAAGAGGTTGTATTAGGCCGGGCTGGTATAAGTCAGAATTGGTCTGATGTAAAGTTTGAAAATTAATAATTTTTTTTTTGGGACTTAGTTTACTATTGGAATTTAAAAAGGAACACAGTGAGTTGAAAACCATAAATATTGTTTTCCTCTTCCGCTGGTCACATGTTTGTTAAATTTGAAATTTTATGATATGCTAATTCCAAGATATTTCACCATCCAGACCCTATTTATGATGTGGCTATCAATCTGCATTGGACTAGCTTTTCTGAATTTGTTTTGATAATTCCGGTGTGGATGGAAAAATACCAACTGGATTTTAGAAGGATTTACTTGGATTTTCCATTTTTTGAAATAGTCCATCAGAATATTTAACTGCTTCTGTAAGAGCATTTGAATTCACTGTAGCTCGTAATGTAGATTGTAGTATCGTCCACGTAAAACTGAATTTTAGTTTCCTTTGTCTAGGGTTTTGGAATATCTGATGTTTAGAAAGTATACAGTATGGAACTTAGAACCAAACCCTGAGTAGGTGCTCCTGCACCAATATCGTGCGTTTCTGAGTTTTGTTTATTTATAAACACAAAAACTTCCTTTCATGAAGGTATAATGCCAGAAATGTTATCAGGAGTACAATTATTCTGAGTTTATTCTGAAAAAATGGTAACAAATGAATTATTCAAAGTATTGTCCATCGCTAGCCACAACTTTTTTCCATCTTTCTGGCAATTTACGGATACCGTCGCGAAAAAATTCGGCCGGCTTGGCTGCTATCCAGTCATCGACCCATTTTTGGGCTTCTTCGTAAGAATGGAAGCGCTGGTCAGCTAGGCCATGTGTCATCGATCGGAAAAGGTGGTAATCGGAAGGAGCAATGTCTGGGCTATACGGCGGGTGGGGTAAGACTTCCCATTTCAACGTTTGTAGGTATGTTTTGACCGGCGCTGCAACATGTGGCCGAGCGTTGTCATGTTGCAAAATTACTTTGTCGTGTCTTTGCTCGTATTGTGGCCGTTTTTCTTTGAGTGCGCGGCTCAAACGCATCAATTGAGTTCGGTATAGTGCTCCTGTGATGGTTTCGTTCGATTTCAATAGCTCATAATACACCACACCCAGCTGGTCCCACCAAATACAGAGCATGAGCTTGGCGCCGTGAATATTTGGTTTGGCCGTCGATGATGATGCATGGCCGGGGTAACCATATGATTTTTTGCGCTTCGGGTTATCGTAACGGATCCACTTTTCATCACCAGTGACAATGCGATGCAAAAAACCCTTCCGTTTTTGCCGTTCGAGCAGCAGTTCGCATGCAAAAAAACGGCGCTCGACGTCTCTCGGCTTCAGCTCATACGGCACCCAATGTCCTTGCTTTTGGATCATTCCGAGGGCTTTTATACGATGGGAAATGGCTTGTTGTGTCACTCCCAATGAATCTGCGAGCTCTTGTTGAGTTTGACACGAGTCTTCATTGAGTATTGCCTCCAATTCAGCATTCTCAAACTTTTTCACTTGGCCCGGCCGCTCTTTGTCCTCAACGTCAAAATCACCACTTCTAAACCGCACAAACCATCTCTCGCACGTTGAAACCGATGGAACATGACTCGGATAAGTCTCGGAGACCAATCGATGTGCTTCAGCAGCACTTTTCTTCAAATTAAAGAAGTAAATTAAAACTTCCCGCAAATGCTGTTTTGTTGGCACGAAACTCGACATATTGAGAGCTCAAAAAAACTATGAATTTTACACTGCGACAAATTGACACATACTGAAAATTAAAGCTATAAGACGTAGCTTTGACATGAACATAGTCACAGTACTGCCTGATGCGTATAGCGTTAGTAACGCCATCTATTATCAATCCCGCATTATTTTCTCGCTTATCCCTTGTACCATACTGAGCCGACCGCTTTCTGAATATCAAGAAAGACACCACCGCTGTGATTTTCCGACGTCTTCTATTTTCTTTTAAATAATTTACCGGCCGGGTTAGGGCAATGGACGTAGATTTTGTGCGGACAAATCCAAATTGCTTCTCTGTGATCATTGATCCTATCTATGGAAGTCCATAGCCTATTGGCAGCAATTCTTTACACGATCTTGTTTATTGAGCTTATCCCTTACTCAGCCGCTGACGTTATTGCAAAAATAAACAATACACTGGTAGAGTTCGGTTATTTCGGCGGTTATCTTTCCGTATTCTTGTTGACAGGTTTGTGAACTAGATCTGTTACGATGCCTTTCTGGATTTGGTTTGGTTTTCTGCCTGTTAGGCCATTTTGTTGTTTGCATGAATACTCATTACCGTCTACGTTTAACATACATATTTTCGACTTTTATCGCTATATGTCGTTTTCCACCGACATATTGCTGAATTTCCTTCTTATTTTTTGTCCTATAAGTGGCTGTATTGCAGTAGCATTAGAGTTATCAGTTTGAGGACATTTTTCTCCATTTTCTTAGTAACAGGTGTTTAATTAGAATGGTTGCCTTGACTTAAGTGGTTTGTTAGTTCGTTGCGCAATTTTTTTTATTTGTTTGTTGATGAGTGCTGACATGGTGCTGACCACTTTATCGTCTAGCACTGTATTTACTGATTTTTTTAGCTTTTGGCATATTTGTGTTACGCATGCAACTGCTTGAATATACTTTCGTGGAGGATTTTGGTCATATGGAACATTGGTTATGATCAGATTTAACAGTGACATCATATAATACTTGAATATTGGAACCTGGTTATGTCACTTTTATTTTTATTATTTTCCTTTCTGCCACGATTGTAATCTGGAGGGCTTGTGTTTGTAACACTTCCGAATGTTTTTACTCTTGAATATTTATGTATCTTTTCAGGTTTCACTTTTTAATGTTGAATAATTATTTTTGGGATATCACTCGAATTTTTACTTAGAATATTTATTTTGCCACGTGCTATTTAGTATTATTTGAACAGGAAGCATAGGAAAGTGCCTGGATATAGGTTATTTATATTAAAATAAAAAATTTGTCAGCCATATTTTTGTTATCATAATACTATTAGTGTGCGTTAGAATATTTCTATGCCAATTTTACATAACCACTGCGAAATGTTTTATTGCCAAAATCGTAACCAACCGTTGTTGATGTCAGACGTTCCAAAATTTTTAAATACTTCTGATATTCAAGGTTTTGTTTATTTAAAAATTAAGTATTAATATTATAAAAAAAGCTTTAAAAGCTTATGTGTATAGATTAAACTAATGGGCAAACTCCGATGAAACTGTCGTAATTAAAAGTTTAATTAAAACAGTACAAGATTTGCACCTATTTTACTATAAATTTACAATTGCAACTTTTAGGTTTAGGTTAATTTTTGTGTTTAAATCATTATTTAATCATTAAGAGCTTTATGTGGTTTTAAATATATAGGTACATAGTAAACTACAAGACATACTACCATAAAAAGGAAAGTAACCATCAGTTTATTATATATGGATTTTTACGAGCTTTTACATATAAATCAACTTAATCTACTTTTCAGAGGATATATAATGAGAGCTTTCGCCTTATTATGCTTTAAATTTTGCAACTTAATTTTTCTTTAAAAATAAAGAATCTTTTCAATTGTTGCCCATTTCCAATTTCTACGATATAAATCTATTTCACAGATTTCATCATTATTTTTTAAGCTCTTTTTATATAATTTAATTTCAATAAACCAACAACGAATGATCAGATTTTTAGTACCATTTGGTACAGATTAATTTTTTTTTATATCGAACGAACGCAATAAAATAAATTTGTATTCCAAAAAAGTTCATCGTCTTGCCTTGAATCGAAAATTCGTAAATGTGGGTTGTTTGCGGAATATGTACACAATGCGTATATTTTTGATTGATGTACTAACATTTTTTTAATAATGATGAATGATGTTTTTCAGACATCACTTAAAAATATTTTATTGTAGAAATTAAATAGAGTGTTAGTGTAGGTGGTGAATCCACTTATAATGTATATATTGATTCTTATGAGAAAAGCTCTTAAAAAAATATTTTGATTTAAACAACTTGAAAATAATTTTGAAATTCATTCAAGTCGAAAATAATTCGCTGGAAAAAACTATTGTATTGAAAATGATTTTGGTTTCCGATTAATAATATCATTTCCGTTAAGTATTGTGGATCGGAAACTATTCATAACTATATTGTACTGTGTGACATTGTTATGTTGTAATTATACCAAAAATAATCAAATTTAGGTATATACCTTGGATATAATAATTATATCAAGTATCTAAATCGCGCGCACACAAAATTCTATTTTTAAACAAATAATAGAGCAGCGCCCCGTACATGCAATGTAATTTCCTTCAAAAGCTTCACCAAACAAACTGTTTTATAATTATTATGTGAAATGCTTTTGTTATTTAAAAATTTTGAAAAAAAAATTTACAAAACACCTTAATGTCAAAATCAATCAAAACTCGAATAAAAGCAAAAAATCAACCTTTTCCAATTAAGAAATATCATCATCATCATCATTGTAAAAACTACTTTCTCCAAACAGACTCATTATTTATAATTATTAGTATCATATACACACACAAACCACTACAAATTACTAAAAGCCTAATACAAAATAATTTTGTATTATGTAATTTAACGAAAAGTAATTAAAAAGCTAATACGAAGCTGTTTTATGCTCAATTTTGTTGTGTGGAAGCTTTTGTGTTAATTTTATTTTTCAACAATTTTGTAATTTAATTATAGTGTATTATAATTATTATTAATAGCACTATAAATAATTATCTGAATGTAGCTCGCATTGCGTGTGTGTATATGAGAACAAAAGTAACAAAATTATCGACAACAAAATTAAAAAAAAAAAAAAAAAAAACAGCGAGCTTAATCAAAAAAGAAAATTTCGGAAAACAGCTAGTACAAAAAAAAAAAATATTTTTATTATAATTAATTTGATTTGGTTTTTATATACTTATGTGGTATATGTGGGTGGTCTGCTTTATCCAACATATATTTTTGTGTGTACCTAATATGTATCTACCACATTGTTTTGTTGGTTGATGTTATTGGGGATTTAAATATGAATAAAAATACACACTCGACACCAAAAAAATTATTCAGATTTAGGGTAGGTGTAAAAAGGGTGTTTGGCTGTAATAATTGTATGAGAATTTTTTTATTTTTTTGGTGTCATTAAATTGCGTGTGTTTGCTTGTTTTTTTCTAATGAATGTGAGTTTGGTTATGAATTTGCAACAAACAATAAGGTGTAAGGTGTTTTTGAGGTAAAAAAAAAAATATTCAAAGAACTATTGCATTAGGTCAGATGGTATGTACCTAAAATATTATATGCCTGTCTACTAAATAATTAAAGAGAATTGAAAAAGTTTTTAAATTTTTGGTAGAGTTTATAAAACGTTCTTCTTTGTTTGTAAATTTTTTTTTATTATATTTCGAGCTGCGCTTCTGCCTATAGTTTAGGTACTAAAACGATATTAATGCCACATTTTGAGCATTTTTCTAATAATTAAAGCTTTAATATGCTGTGTAATAAGCACATTTACCAATTATGTTAAATTCGAGACTATTATACTTAAGTTGTAAATTTTAGATAGCCTTGATTTACAATTAACTAATAAATTACCATGGGTGAGGTCTATTTAGTTAGAGAGAATAAACAACGTGTTATTATGCATTGAAAAGCTAAGTTCATTCCGCTTTATTTTATATAAAACTAAATGCTGGTATCAGCACTATAGTTAAAGTATAAAATAAATAATGATACTAGCGCCGTAGGTTTTGAGTTTAACGTTCTAATGTTAATATGAGATGGGATTTTTTTAAATAAAAACACAACTTTTTGAGATGCAAATTTCAAATACCAAAAAGAATTATTATTATTTTTAATGTTAATGGTTCTAATTATTGCACGAGTTTAATTGTTTGGTTAGTGTTCTGATTTTATTTACGGTAAATACTTGTGTTTCACAATGTTATTGTGGTAAGGTTGTTTATTGATGATTTAATAAACCAGAGTGGGACTAGACGATATAATTGTAAGTATTTTCATCAACCAACTCGGCCTTCCTACACTTGTATTCGACCTCGATATATCGCCCAAAACTCCATCGTTATAAGTCACACCTAATACGTGATCATTCTCCGCATCACCGCCGTCTGATCCATCGTAGGAATAGAATGATTTCATGTGTTCTGCGCGTTTTGATTTATTTATTTAACCTTCCTGGCTGCCCACTTTTTTCACATAATATCGGTCACGTCCATTAACTTTCGGAACTTCGTAAGAACCCAGTTATAACTACTAAGTCTCCAATTTTGTATTATTAGGTACGTTTTCGGCTCTTGTTATAATTTTTTGAATTCTTCTGCTGAATTCTAAGGATCGCTAACTGTGCACTCTCCCTCATCTTGTAACCTTCGTTGTTATATAATTATATAATTTCGCGGACTCTTCCTGTAGTACTTCTAGCAGTTTTGTATCTTCTGGACATCTCATCTTTGTTCCAAATAACACCCCGAAAGGAGTCACCCCAATACTTCTTTCAAAGGAGTTCTTCTTCTTTCAACTCAGGTATTATGATATTATTCACACGCTCCACAAAGTGGTTGTAGCATAATATTGGATGCTTTCTCTCTCACAATATTGCAGTAATTTATCGGAGGTGAATGCTGCGCCTCAATCGGAAATTATATTCTTGGGATTGCCAAAAATCGCCTTATGCTGCTCCAATTTCTGTATAACTTCAGCAGGTCCAACCGTCTTGGTCGAATACAACCAAATAAACTTAGAGAATGTTTCGACCACACAGTATAAATTAGTAGACATTTTTCTAGTTTCGGCTAGACACTCCACATGGTTCACGTGATATGTTTTCAATGGTACGTCACCTTTAGGAATTGGTTTCAAAAACCCATCTTGTTTCCCTTGTTTTCTTTCGATCAGAATGCATTAAACACAATCGTTAATACATGCTTCTATTTTTTCTTCGACTCTGGATATACAGAACTAATGAGGCTGATTAATAAGTTCAGTCGTCTTATTTAGAGCAAAGCGCCCTGCTCATCACGAATTCCCTTTGTACGGCCCATCGAGACCACCAACAATGATGAACATTTGACGAATTTATAAAGAATACCATTAATTAAACTGTATTCATCATACGCACCTGACTGATCCAAGATGAGAAATACGGGCGCATCCCGTATTCTACTCAAAACGGTGTCTTCAATTATAAGCACTAATGAATTTCTTGCTCAACGCATCAACATGCCGCATGCGCGTTGCTGGGCGATGTTCTAGTTTGAAATGATATTCCTGCAACTGTAATGCCCATCCAACCATTCTCGACGTCAATTCTTACTGCTTCATCGTGGCTTTAAATGCTACGCAATCAGTTGCGATTATGAACTGTAAACACAAAAGATAAACTCGGAGCTTCTTCAGAGCAGTTACAATGGCAAGCATTTCCAGTTCGTAGCTTGAGTAATTCTCTGCATGTTTTGTTGTCTTTCTGCCATAACAGAAAACTGGGAAAAATTGCTCGTATTCGACACATTTTTGCATAAGGATAGCACCCAGCCCCAGTTTACTACCTATAGCTTCAGTACTGGTTGAGAAATAATTTTTCCTTCAAACGCTCGAATGCCTCAAGCTCTCTTTTCTTCATAGCAAACTTTGTGCTCTTTCGTAGCAGGCCTTATAACAGCTTTGCTATAATCGAAAAAATTTCCACATATTTTTGAAAATTATTTGTATGTCGCAAAAGCGATTGTATAGCTTCTTGTCGTGGTGTGGTAACGGAAACTTTCTTATGGTCTCTATCTTAGTTTGCCTTGGCCGAACACATTCATTTTCTACTTCGTATCCTAAATAGTTAATTTTGGTGTTAAAAAATTGGCATTTACTCCATTTAATTTCCAGTCCATTATGATCAAATCATCCATATATGTAGATGCAAACAATTCCTTTCGTAACCAATGTCTTGAAAATTTGGCTGGCGAGCTAAAAAGGCCAAATGGATATTTTAAAAACTCATAATGATCGTCTAATGTAAAAATGCATTTTATGGAGTCCGGGGCAACTGGCACATGAAAAAACCCATTACAGAGATCCAGTGTTGTAAAAACTTTTGCATCCTGAAACCTATCTCTTTAGTCTTCGATCAGTGCTAAAGGGTATCTATCCTTGATAACCCTTTGGTTTAGCTTACTGCAGTTTACACAGCCGTTTTGATCCATCTTTCTTATTGGCTAGGAAAACAGGACTCGCATAGCTTGATCAGCTTTTTCTAATTATCCCATCTTTTAACCATTCATCTATTTATTCCTCACTAGTTTGGTCCCTAAAGGCAATAATCTTCTTGGTCTTTGAATATTCGGAATATTCCCTAACTTTTGATTAGAGTTATAATTTAAAATTATTCTTGTTAAATTTTGGTGATTTATTTTAGTTTTATTTGATTTCTAACTCACCATATTCGATTACCATTCTATAGTTGTCTGGAACCAACCTTTTCATAAAGATGTTGTTTGGAGCTAATGTTATTATGGTTTGTTTTATAAGTTCTTCGCCCATAATAATATCAACTGAAAGCAACCCATTCTTTACAACGGGAAATGTCGTTTCATATCTTTCCGTCTATTACCACTGTTGTATCAAACAACCTATTGTACCCAACGATTTTTAGCCAACACCGTTGAATGTAGAATATTCCTTTTTAAAATTTGGTTCTACTATACTTTGATACTTCGACGAACTTATGAGATAATGTAGTTTTTGCTGTCGACCATTCCATAAAGTATTCTATCGCCGATTGAAAATTTGTTCACCCCTTTTGTATTCGTCCCGATTTCTTCCTTCACAGAAGTACATGCAATGCATTTTGTCACTTCTGCACGTTTTGGACACTTAGGTGCTGTGTGTGTCCAAACTCATTGCAGCTTTAGCATTTCAATATTTTCCCTTTGTTGGGACATTTTTTAATTCTATGTCCAGAAACGCCACACTCGAACTCAAAGCATCGCATTCGATTATCCTTCCGTCCATCTTTTAATTTACTTTGTATTGCTGAAGGTTGTTGTTGAGCTCTCCCCGTCGTTTATTCGACATCTGCTCATAAATCATGAGCTTCTTCTTAAACTCATCTGTATCTGATGATCCATATAAAAGAGCTTTATTATAGTTTCGGAATCGTCGATGCTGTTAATGGAGTATGTAGTAATGTTAATATGGAGTAATGTTAATGATTTATTTTAACGAAAGCTTTAGAAAAATCGGTGTAGACGACATCAACCTGCCCGCGAGCTCCCACAGCATCAAATACATGGCAGGAGAAAATCATCAAGTTAGTAATTGTAGATCTACCCTGTAAAAAACCATGTTGGTACTCACTGATTTTATTTTTCAAATGAAAATCAAGTCTCGATTTAACTAAAGATTCAAAAAGTTTAGGAATCACGGGTAGAATTGAAATGGCCCTATAGCAAGTAAAGTCGCTTCTCCTGCCTGATTTAAAAATTGGGTTTACAAAAGACAATTTCCACACCTCAGGAAAGGAATCAGTTCAAAGACTTAAATTAAACAAATGAAGTATTGGCTGATATATAGCATATGCGCATTTGGTCAAAATAAATGGTGTAATACCATCGGGGCCTGCACCCTTGTCAGCCTTCAAACCCTGTAACCCATTGAGCACCTCAGAGAAAGTAAACTGAAACCTGGCAGAAGATAACAAATCTAACGGCATCAAATCATTACTTGTGTTGTCCTCATCGAACGAGCTATGGAAACAATTTGCAAAAGCGTCACAAATATCTTGAGAACCAGTGACAAACGTATTATTGTAAGTCATCACACGCGGATAGCCCTGTGATTTCCTCTTCGTATTTATGAAAGAAAAAAACCGTTTTGGATTGGAAGAAATTTCATTCTCTATCTGTAGGATATACATTTTATACAAGAAATCGTTCAAAAATTTAAACTCCTTAAACAGATCACGATACTTTCGTTTAGCATTAATGTCACCAGTTCGTTTAAAAGCCTTAAATGCTTTAGACTTTCGATTAGCAATATTTTTCAAGCGAAAAATAAAAAATGGCTCAGCGTAAACGGAGTTCACTGGTTTTTTTGGAACAAATAACTCAAAACCAGTATTCAAAACTTGATAAAATTCAGACACGGCATCCGAGATATTCAGATTGCGGAACAGAGTTGTCCAATCAACGTTTACGAAAAAACTGATCAAAGAGAGCACATTCGCTTTCTCAAAATCATAAATAAAATCATTACTAATACTAAATGCACAAAGAATCAAAATCTACCAAATTAAATTTAATCAAAAGTGGTGTGTGATAGATGCTGGAATGACCAGCTAAATCAAGACATGACTCAATTTCAAGTTCATCTAAAGATGAGAAAACTAAATCCATAATACGTCCATGATAGTTGTAAACAGTGTTGAACTGACGACGAGTCCCAAATTTCCCAATATCTAACATCTGGTTAGAAAGGTCATCCGAAGTTGATCCATAAAAATCGCCGTTCCTCCAGCTCCAGGTAATTTTCGGTAAATTAAAATCGCCTGCAAATAAAATATGATCATCGCTATTCATTAGCGGTAATAGCTCATCATTAACAAAATTCACAAAACCTTTGTAGACATCAGCGGTACTGCCATACGGAACATACACAGAAACCTAAAATAGCCAAAACTCACCACATTTGACTTTAACAATAAGTGACTCGCCATTGTGACATAATAGATTTGCGCGCTGAAATATTAAATCATTTTTCAGTGCAACAGTGATACCCCCACCTTTAATTATGACGTTCTCGGGCTCACGATCCGGACGAAATACAGTGTAAGACGGTGGAAAATATTCTTCTGAGTTAAAATTGACAAGAATGACAATATCATAATCATTACATAAAAGTGATGAATAAATTGCAGTAGCCTTGATAATAGATATGAAAACTGTTGCTATTGTTCGATGTATTGTGTTTGTTACATGTGACGTTAGTGATGTTGATAATAGAATCGTTGGCAGTTTTATTTATATTACTATTTATTTGATTAGCATAATCGAAAGCAGTCGGTTCGTTAGAAGGATAGCACTTATTTATGGAGACATACACAGTGTTGGATAATTTTGCCCGATTTTTGATATATTAAAGAACGGCCGTATTAAAGTTCCACTAGGCCACAGATCTGTTGACACTGCATCATTAAACTTATCCTCGTACACAGCAACTTTGAAAGAAATGAATTGAAGGCGGTTCACGTCGCGATTTTTTGGAACAAATGACCAGCATTCAATTTCATTTCCTGGAACACTCAACATTAACCACATAGGTTTCTTCTGTTTTATTTAGTGATCGGAAAATGAATATGATTTTGGTTTATCTCTAAAAATGTCACCTTGCGACATTACTGCACCAATTTCTGTATCAGATCCATCTGTCGTTAATATATGAACGGTTTCTCGAATTTCGGAAAAATGAGTATTTCCGTTGATGATAATAAATCTTTGACTTGTTGAAATACGGGACTGGTTCGCTTTTATCTGCGCAAATTCCCCTCTACTGAGATTTGTTAAATGTTTAACAATTTTGGCGAAATCTTTTATGAAACGCCTCTAGGGCGAGTCCAAAAAATGATTTTAATTCATTTAGTTTATACCGGTGCTTTTGATTTTCTGAATAGCAAGAACCTTTTTTGGATCAGATCTAATGCCTCGATTGGTTATGATATAGCCAAGAAATTCTGTTTTACTTTTTAGAAATTCTGTTTTATCGAGATTAACTTACAAGTTGTTTTTTTCTAATTTTGAAAATACATTTTCGATGTTAGCCAAATGTTTTTCTTCGGTATTTCCCCCAAAAAAGATTATGTCATCTACATAGACGTAACATATTTTTTCGATGAACTCCTTTAATAAGTTATTGATGATTCTCTGAAACATCGCTGGAGCATATTTTAATCCGAAGGGAAGTTTTAAAAATTCATACTTTTAGGAATGTCTGCTTCTTTTATCTTGATTTGATGGAATCCGGAATTGAGGTCGATTGTTGTTATGAAGAGTGTTCGATACGGGAATAGGGTATGTATTTGATATTGTTACCGCATTTAGTCTTCTAAAATCGATAACCATCCTGTATTTTTTAAATCCTGAGGCGTTCAATTTTTTCTCCACTATCCAGATGGGGGATTCAATGGGCTTTTGGAAGGTATTATAATCCCGTCTGCTAGCAATTGAGTGATTTACTTTTCCACTTTACTCCTCATGCTTATTGAGTAAGGATACGGTTTTTGTAAAAATGGGTTCCTCAGTAATAGTTCTGATTTTTGCTCTTACATCAGTGTCTATTGGTTCAATATTGTCCAAATAATGTTTTAAATTTTGGCAGGATTGTCCGATAACCGTTTTTCCTTTAGTGGTATTTTTATATTTGGTCTTATAAGTAAGGTGTTACTTCCCCTATCGATGATGGCTTCAAGCTCTTTTAGCGTGTTAGCTCATATTATCCCGTCGAATGACTTGAGTCCTGGTAGTACGAAAAAAACATTATTTTGTCAATTTCGATGCTTTTGAAAAATGGTTCAATAATTTTTTCCTTTATCGCAATACTGCCTCCAGCTGATTTAATATTAAATTGGGCTCTGGTTGGAATTAGACTTACTGCTAGCTCTGGTTTAAAGAAATTCTTACTAGCTCCAGTGTCGATGAGAAATTTGAGCGTATAATTCTCTTTTGTTCTGTACTCTAGGTAAGGTACGGTATATAGGCTACCATCATAAAATTTACTTCGGAGGTTTCTTCTTGACCTGTTTCATTGACCACTTGTATTGTTCCTCTTCCTTTTGAGTTTCGATGTGCTACATATTCTGATTCCCTCTGGGTTCATTATGAAAAGAATTTTCAGGTCTAAATATTGTCTGGTATTTTCGATGTACTGGACAATTGATGTAGTTGACTTGTTTCGTTTGGATATATGGGTATGGCTGGTTTTGGTTCTGTTGGTCGATGAGGTGGATTTTATTATTTTGATGTTGGGCGTTGTATGGACTATTTCTTTATGGTGTGGATAGGAGTTAGTTGATTAATTGGAGCTACTATTGAAATTCTTTTGATAGATCACCATGTTCCTAAAGTTTAGGTTTTGAAATTCCACGCACGATATGTAGGCTCCTAGGAGGGTTTGTAGGCGTTGAATAATCAATAATTATTATCCTCTTATAAATAAGTGCCCGATTCCGGTATATCTCGATGAGCACTTCGATTGTATCCGCTGAGTAATCTTCTGTTTTGATCCTATTGACGATCAGTGAAAACTGAAAATTTATGTTGACATAAAATTCATTATGCTCATATTTTCTGTGACAGACTGCTCAGTTAGTGTTCCAGAGTTCTGAGGTCTCTCTTGTCTGCGTAATGGATTGACAAGCAATATTTTATTGATGATCAAGCGTTATCAAAAATGTTGTAGGATATTAGGGCTGCATCCGCGTTACCTGTGATCTTCTGTCTAACGCTTTGCAGAATTGCTCTGAATATAAGTTTTTTTTGCTCATAATCTCGTAATCTTTTTAGTAGTATATTTTCCACGTTGTGTAACCATGAAATGTATTGAGCTGGATTGCCATCAAAAGTCTGCAATTCCATTACACAAGGAAGCTTGCTGATGTCAATTAAATCTTGCTCTATCCTTGGCGCTTCCAAAGTTTCCATTTTTTGTATTACTGGAGTTTCGAGTTTCGAGTTTTAGTAGTCTTTGTTCAATTTTTCTGGAAAATTCTTTTTGAGCATTGATAGCTCCAGCCAATTGTTTTATTGATTCGATTAATTGTTCCAATTTAGCCATTTTCAACAATTTTAATTATTTTTAAAAATGTGTTGTATTTGTTATGTATGATTTGAATTTTATTTTTGTTTGTTAGTATTATAATATTTATTAAGTTGAATTTATTTTAAAATTTTCTTAATCCACTTGCAAATAAATGATTTTCAAATCTGAGGATGATTCTCCTATTTTGTTGAAATATGCATATTATATTTGTGCGCATTTCACACCACAGTAAATTTCTTGCTAACTAGGTATTATGCTCTTATGGGAATACTAAGGACTGTATCGAAAAGAAAGTAGCCACAAAAATATGTAGCTTTCTTCGCCTTGCTCTAATTCTATTGTAACGGAAAAGTGCCGTTAGATAGAATAGCTTTCTGTAGTTAAATATTGCATTTGATTTTATAATTTGTTACCCAGTTGTAATATTGCCACGAATTGAAGAAGAAGTGCGGAAACGAATTTTGCACAAATTTTGAATTTATAACGGTGCTTCGTTTAGAAATTTCGCAAAGCGCGAAAATATAAGTAAAACTGCACTGAGAAAAATAATTAACAAGTCTGGGGAACATGTTACGGTAAAGGATTTCCGAAAAAACGGTCGAAAACAAGGTCCCAGCAATCCCAAATTAGAGCCAAAATTGTGAGTGAAATTCGCAAAAACAAATCAATGTCTGTCAGAGATTTATGAGGGTGGTACTAGCATAGGAATAATCCAGCGGGTAAAATAAGGCGTGTGACTTGAAGACATATAAGAAACAAAAAGTTCCGAAACGAAGTGAAAAAAAATTGTATGTTAGAACCGTGCAACTGCCCATTATAAATTTGGAGCTGTTAAAAATCCACTGCATCACTTTTGTGGAAAAACAATAAACTCCGCCAAATTCACCAGAACTTTGACCAATTGAAAGATATTGGGTAATTTCGAAGCGTTACTTGAAAAATAATGGTAAACTAGCAGAAAATTTAAGAAAGTTCAAAAAGTTAGTCCAAAGCAACCAGACAAATTAATAAAACTACTGTGCAGAATTTAAGTAAAGGCATCAAATTAAAAATTCGCTATGTATTTAGAAAATAATTTCTCCAATGTTTTAAACATAAAATCTTCTAATTAGAAGTCTCCTTTACATATGATAAAACATCATTTTATAATACTTAAAATTGTTTTTTTGTGTTTAAAACGGCTTTTTTGTGGATACTTTCTTTTCGATACAGTCCTTAGTTAAAATTAAAAGTCGTAATATAACAATAGTAACAAAAATTAATTTACCACCAGTAATTTATGCCTGTTATAACATAAAAATATTTCCAAAATCTTGCCGTCAAAGTAATTCTAGTTAAGAATCCTCGCTCTTAAAATATTAAAGTTGAATTAAAGCTTTTCTGGTTCAATATGAGTTAAATTAGAATATCCTATCGAAAATATAGTACATATTACAAAAATCGTTTCAATTGAAATTTTCTACTATATTTGGTTATATGTAAAAGTTATTTTTTATGTAAAAGCTTGTTGGAACTTTTCAAAATTATATATTTAAAACTTTTGACATTCACTTAAAAAAAAATGCTGTCAATAAATCCTCTAATGCAAAAAAAGGAATTAAAAAATTTAAGTTTTGTTGAAAGCTTTCTGATTGTTTTGATTAATCATGTTTAGAAAATCTTACTTCGAATTAGCCGGGCAAGAATTTTTCTTTATTTTTTTTAAACTGAAATCTATTGAAATTCGATTAAAATTAAAACTAATTTTAATCCAAAGCTTTTTATTTTGCTTGGCAGAAACCATCTGTTCAAGCCAATCTATATTTTTTCACATATGCGCACAGAAAAAATGTTTGCTAATTATCATCAATAATTTCTACCATGTACCGCGACTGTTAATAAACTTAGTATCTGATCGAAAAGCTCGGTAAAATTATATTGATAAGTAAAATTAATAAAACTATTAAATAAGGATTTGAGTTTTCTGATTGCTACGTTCTTGAATTGACTAATCAAAGCCTCGTTCTCATTAGTCAAGTTACTTGATTTCAAGTACTTAAATTCAAGTAACTTAAAGCTACTTGACCATTATAAACGTATTAGTTTGCTTGAATTCAAGCTAATTTTACTTGACTTCAAGTCTCAAGTAAAGTAGACGACCTTTGAACTTTTATAATCAAGTCGAGTCGTTTCAGACGAACCATATTATAAAATTTAGTAGTATGGTAAGTACTTTATAAAAATAGTGAAGGTAGAATTTTTGACATCTACAAAACTGAATTTGAGTAGTGCAGTAATCATAATTTTGTTTTTTAAATTTATCAATCCTATGAAGTTTGGTCAAATATTCGACGACATTTTAAACAACGAACTGACTAAATAACAAACTAGAATATATATAAACGTAAACTTGAATTAAAATACTTCAAATCAAGTAACTTGACTAATGAGAACGAGGCTTAATGGACTGTGCTAGAGGAATGAGATATATTGTTTTATTATTTCTGGAGAAACTGGAAGCTCACTTTCATGCCATTTTTCCGCAATAAAATTCGTTCTCAAGGTAATATGGAGGATGGAAAGCAAATATAGTTCAATGTACTTCGCCATTATAACTTTGTTGAATTTATTCGTGTAGAGTATTTTCAAGTTTTCGCCTCACATTATTACTTATTCACTATTTGAGGAGCCCTGTTGAAAGAATCAGGAAACTTTTTCTGATTAATTTTTAAATTATGTATCGTCGAAATGCCATTTAGTTATAGAGAATCCCTCGGTAATAAATTTGAATGGAAGTATGAATTATTTATGGTGCTTGTTTCTCGTTTAAAGAGTACAAATCTTATGTCCACAGCCTTAAATTGCCATCATATTATCCAGTGAAATGTTGGTAACTTATAACAACAACAAAAAAATCGTTTACATACTGGATTTACGTAATCGGTTTTGAAGTTATAATTTTTTATTTATAGTTTTAAATGTTTTAGACAAACTGTATGGAATTTACTTTAGATACATGTGGTTAATGAAAGCGGACACTTCAGACTATATCAATAAAATAATTATTTAAAAAAAATTTCGGTAAATTTGTTTATTTGTATAAAACTCTGAATTGGTTTCTAATAGATACATAAACTTTAAAAGCTTAAATATCTAGCATATTTTGTATATAATTAAATTTAAACTTTAAAGAAATAAACAAGTTTTAGAATTACTTAGATTTAAATCACTTTAATCGTTTAAGGCCGGTACATATTGAGAACAATTTTCCTTTTTCAGCAAATAAGCAAACTGTTAAAATAATAAAAGGCGTTTGTTTCAAATTAACGATAGCTAAGATATCGTATATTTACTTAAAATAGAATTAAAAATTTTACCAGTTTTAATACTAAATTTAAATGTATCATTGATAATTGTTAATTTAAGACGATAAAATGAAATTTTGTATTAAAAATGTTAAAATTTAACTTTTTATTTTTAGTAAATACACGATATTTTAACTAACGATAATTAAAACCAAACGCTTTTTATTATTTTAACAATTTGCTTAAATAATTTTCTGAAAAAGGAAAAATCGTTCTCGTCGCTCGTTCTCAATGTGTATACCGTCATTAAATATTTCAGATTTTAACATTGTGAAAGCTTTTAATAGCCTATGTTTTAAATATTTGAAATAGAATAAACATATAAATAAGCGGTAAATTTCTTTTACTGTGATTTGTGAAAAATTATGATATGTGTTCTCATTTAAAGCCTAGAAACGTTTAGACTTTTATTAACGAAATTAAAAGCTTCTATAAATTGTTCAGAGATAAAAAATACGGGTAAAGCTTTTATAACCCCACTATCAAATTCACTATAAAAGTGAAACTTAAAGAAATCTCAAATTTAGAATTTTGACTTAACGAAAGTTTAAGATGACCTAAAAGCTCGTGCACTGATAATTTGCAATTAAATAATACATTACAAATTTTTATGTTTCCTGAAATTCTTTTACCTTAAAAAAATTATATGCTGGTTAATTTATTGCATCAAGGTCCAAATGAAATGTACACAGCTGGAAATGTTAGAGTTGGTTTACAAATTTTAATTAAGTTCAAACCGCTTTAAATATATATAAAAAAAATGTAAACAATTCAAACAAAATTGGTTGTTGTGGATTGATTGTTGTAGAATCAAACAACAATTTTAATAAATTTATGTGACTGTAAACTCTTACCTTGTATTTTTTAGGCCTGGCATACGCGTAGGTTACACTATTAGGGTGATCCTTATTTCTGTGAAGAAAATTTAGCTTAAATCGATTTTGGTTTCTCGACTCTGGAAACTAAATGTTTATATGTAGCTAATTTGGTTTTAGTAAAATTATGATTTTCGCGTGCCCGAGAGCTTCTGAAAATGAGAAAGGTAGGCTGGACATTGATTCCAATTTGTTAAACTCTGACATATTCTGTTTAACTATTTTTCTCTAATTTCTACTAGAGTAGCTTGAGAGGTAGCATCGAATGATCAAGAGAAACGGTAGTAAGTAACACAATCAAAGTTCGAGTTGCTTTCAACGCTGCGTTAAAGACTTCAATAAACGTTTCGTTAAATAACTGCCTAAGGACAGGGCTAAAAATCCAACAAAATGTATTTTGAATTTGGGGAAAAGAATTTGGTAACATGATAGTTCGGTGGCAGCAATAAAATATTTTTTTTTTTTTCATTTCAAAAATCTTTATTAATAATTATATGTAGATATGTACAGTATTGTTTTGACATTTTTTTTTTCTACAGTAACCTTTAGGTTTTATATAGATTTGTGTTTGATGTAATAGTTTTAATATAAATGCACTGCGGCAACTTGGTAGTGAGGATTGATATCCCCCGTATTTTTTTTTTTTTTTTTTTTTTTTTTTTTGTGCTATCTTAAAACTATTATTTACAATATTTACAACTTACGAACTATCTTAATGCTACCTTAATCCTAGAATACAATGCTAAGCGCAATAAAGTGTGTGGGTGTGAACATGTCGAGTTGTTCAGTATTGGTGAGCTATGCTGTTTAGGAAGTCGCATGGTAAGGAAAGCAATTTGTTTAGCCGATTGGATAACATTGTGGCCGAGAAGTTATCGATATAATTTAATTGGGCCATGTCATGGAGACATGCTGTCGAGGTCTGTCTGTAGTCCGGCGGGTGTGGCCAGCTATCGAAAACATGGCGTAGTGCTTTGTTTTGTATTCGTTGTAACGTGGTTCTCTGCGTTGATGTGATTAGGTCATACCAGGCTGGTGATGCATAGGTGATAATGGGCCTGATGTATAGTTTGTAAACTAGTAGCTTGTTTTTGTAGTCCAGCACACTACTACGATTAAGTATCGGGTAGAGGATTCTGAAGGCATTAGCCGATTGTTTGCTGATTGATTTAATGTGGCTGTTGAAATTGAGGGTACTGGACAGAGTGACGCCTAAATACTTTGCCTCCTTTGACACCGTGATATTTTCTCCATTGATGGAAACGTCCACTGCCTTGTTGAATTTGTTTTTGTGGTTTTGGTGGGGGTAGAAATAGATCAGTTGCGTTTTTGCGGCATTAATCTTGACATTCCATGTGTCGAAGTATTCCACCAGCGTATTAAGGTATGCCTGAATTCTGGCAGAACACTGGTACTCACTGTAACTGCTGGAATATACAGTTGTGTCGTCGGCATATGCTTGGAACTTGGTGTAAGGCTGCCTAGGGGCAGGTATGTCATGCATAAAAAATATGTATAGTAAAGGTCCCAGCACCGATCTCTGAGGCACCCCCGCTGCGATTTTTTTGATTTCAGAGTTGTGCCTATTGTTCACGCAGACAAAGAACTCCCTTTCTTTTAAGTACGAGTTGAGTAGTATGATGAGCGCCGGATTAACCCCACATTTGGTTAGTTTGTATATGAGGCCCTTGTGCCATACCGAATCAAACGCTTTCTGGATGTCCAAGAATGCTACCGCCATGATCTTACGACGTGCCTTGGCTCGTTTGAGGTCATTCAGGAGACGCATCATTGCGTCCGTTGTCGATCTATGGCAAACAAAGCCAAACTGCTCCACCGGGATCAAGTGCTGGACCGCTGACCAGAGCCTACGGTGGATCACTCTTTCCACCAGTTTGCTAAGTCCGCACAGCAGACTTATGGGCCTCGTGTTTTCCGGGGTGCCTGGTTTGCCGGTTTTGGGAATTGCTACCACCTTGGAGAGCTTACAGCATTTGGGAAAATATGCATAAACCAGAATGGCATTTGTTATCTGTACTAGCTGTACGATAGCCGAGATTGGTAGATTTTTGATTGCCCCGTTAGAGATACCATCTACCCCGGGTGATTTTTTATTTTTTAATTGCTCTACAATGTTTGTCATCTCCGCGACATTAGTCGCTTCCGGATGTATCGCAAAAGGGGATGTCTGGTTTGCTATGAAACCTTCTGTCTGGTCTATTATTCCTTGATCCTCAGTACGTGTCCTATCGCTGAAAATTGTTTGGTAGTAGTCCGCTACCTTATTAGCAATTATTGCAGGATCAATGACCGGGCCGTCGGGGCCGTCTAGCACCATGTTTAACTTTTTCGTTGGTTTGATGGTTCTAATGTATTTATATATGTTTGACTTGTCTGGGTCTACGTTGCTGAGCTTTTCGTTTATCTGTTCTTGGCGAAATTGGCTGATTTTCTCGTGCACAAGCCTCGTGGTTCGGTTTATTAATGTATTGGTGTATAGTGCCGGCCAGTAGCGGTGTTTGTTCCTATAATAGTTCCTGAGTTTAATCAGCTGGATTATATGAGCAGGCAGCGATAAAATATTATTGTTTGTGCACGGCTACTTATTGGCCCGCAAGTGCTCCATTCCTCACAACTCGCACGCTAAGCCAATTAGTGGCTGAAGAAAGTTTAATCAACACTAAGGCATCTGTTGTATTTAACAAGATTCCTTTGTAAACAATGTTTTGTCCGCTGGTAATACGGTTGGAAAAGCTTTAATATTAAAATCGGATTTGATTAAATTTCTTGACTTAGGTGCTTTTGAATTACCAAAATTCGCATCGAATAATGCTCGCAATTGGTTTTGAATGAGGAAAATCCAAAAAAGATGGTGTCGGTTCTTAGGATGTCATAATTGTACCATCCTCTAGGATAATGTGCTCCAATGGTATATTCGTGGCTAAAAACTTGTCCTGGGACAACGGAATCTCTCGAAACATGGTCGAACTATTGAATGAATATAAGGAACAATTATCTGAACTGATAAATCCTTCATGTTCCAAAGTACATGATTCATAGTATACCTCTAAAATTATTGAACTTCGTCCGTTTGGAAATGCATTCGAAAAGTGTAACGGATGTGAAGTGTATATTAATATTTAGGGGTATTCTTAATATTTAGGTTAATTCTGTTTTCTTGTGGCCTAATTCAGAAATTACACTTCTTCGAGTGTTACAAATACAGGAACTGACTTTATGTATTAAATTGTTTGTGTATGTTCCATCCCAAATGAACCATTCAGTTTGAGTTTCCAGAGGCCTTATTTAAATTCGAGATGAGAATCATTTCATTATGATGAAATGGTCCAGAATTTGTATAAAAACCAAGGAAAAGTGGCCCGTATCTCCAAACTCTCGGAGAATTTCATACCGTGAACAATTACGTCCGATAATCCTATTGTTATATCTCCGTTAACACCATTTTTTGATCTCCCAACCTACATATATGAATGCAATACCAGATACTTCCCTGGAACACTTAGTTTTTAATAAATTGTCGCCGAGATTTCCACTCACACAACATATATTTCGGCGACTTTAGTAACAATGATCACAATGTTAGCATGCTTGTGTAGTAATTGCGAAAATAAAGTATAAAGTAGGTTATTCAAAGAAAGCTAAATCAATTTTAATTCGCCGAAATATTTTAACGGTTTGGTTTCAATTTATTAAAACAATATTTTTGAAAGTCAAATGTTGTTCATAATTTCATCATGAATTAATTCTAGAAAATGTCTCTATAATTCAACATTTTTCAAATGTATCTTAAGTTAATCTATTACCGTGTCAAGATGCAACTCAACCCATTGCCAATTTTGAGGAATATAGACAAATCCGAGTAATCTCGAAAAGCTAAATCTAGCAATCTCGATGTTCACCAAAAACTTGAAATGCAATGCAGTAGTTTCGGAGAACCATTCATAAGCATTTAAGCAGTTGCTATTTTGGTTTTGCAATTGAGCTGAAGTTAGAAAATGTCGAATAGACTTACAACTCCATTTTCTATTTCCCGTGCGGTTGGCACATCTTGGAAGCGTAGTTTCTTTTAAGGCTATTTGTTTAAAATAAATAATGGCCCAATAGTCTTGCACGATATAGCTAATATCCGATTGCACAGAGGCCCCTGGCACTTCCGTAGTGTTAGAATTGTTAGCAATGTATTTTGCGATGAGTGATTTGTAATGGAACCGTTAGAGGTTGATTTCGTATATGATTAATTTTTAGAATTAGTCTGAATACTCTTGAGCTTTACAATGTATTTTCTCAACTAGAACAACTGGCATAAAAATCGGAAATATGTAGGTTAAAAGTTTTGTCTGTCAGTTGAAAGTGTAAAAATGGACACGTATGTCCCAGGCCTAAGGTATCTCAAGTCATTTCATTGCCGATAAATCGATGCTCAAATTGTATTTAAACCGTTTGTTTTTTACCTTTAATTGTAAAACCGTTACGAGTTACGGTGCAAATATGTTTATACGATCAGATACATGATTGTGTCATTGGGCTTTAAAGCCTAGGCTACAGAAAAATAAACTAGACAGAAGTAAAGCTATGAGGAACACACGTGTGATTTTACAAAAACAAATTCTTTCCCCTTTTTACAATTTTTGTTTTTTATTTTATTTATTTGTGCACGACGTGTGTTTGTGAATGAGAGAGTGTGCAATGGAACTCGACAAAACCAACAAAAATGTTTATACAAGCCGTGCCAAGCAAACACTTAAGCTATAAAAATTGTACCCTATGGCTTAGTATTAGTAATGTATAAAATAAATCAGAAAATATATATACACAAAACTAACACAAATGCCTAAAATATTGTTTACATTTTTGTTGGTTTTGTGACATACCAATACCAACTCATAGAGCACAATTTCTGAGAGAGGATCGGTGTAAAGAGCGAATGGCACGGCTTTTATAAACATTTTTGTTCGTTTTGAACTCGATCAATTTTGTCAAAAATTCAGTCAAATTTTAAAGTGTTACCGAATGAATTTTACAAATATTATAAGTGTTACTTTTATTTATTTTATGTAGATATGTACATACAATAGCTACAATAGTGTTACATTATTTATTATACATAACTCAGGTTTTGATAATATTATTATATCGCGAAAATTAATGGGCGACAAATAGTTATCCGGGATCGTTTGTGCAACCCCAACATATCTAGCGAGCAAAATGTGTTTCGCCAATCGTCAATTTTATGGTTTTCCTAGGCGTTAATGTCCTGAATTTCCTATCTGGTTATCCAAATGCGGCATAGATAGGTATCTCCGAAAAAAAATTTGACGTATTTATGAAATTCATTTTTTAGACGGAGACAAGGGTAATAAGGAACTAAAAAAAAATGCTAGTCCTCAGTTAAATTTAGAACGACTTCAAGAAATAGCTTTAAAAAGATCAAGATTTGAAATTAGAAGATTTAGCCTTTGTTTCTAGCTACTCGAATGAAATGTGTATTGAAAATGTGTTTCCTTCAATTTGCCTCAGGTGCAAAAAGTTTCACTACTTTGTGGAAGTACCAAAAACTGTGTGTAAAGGCTACAAAAAGGATGAAAATATTAATAAAACGAATCGTTTCCCGAACTAATTTAATTAGACTAACTGTCTAACTGTCTAAAGCAAAAAATTTAAAGTTAAGTAAACAAAACGCCAAGCTGAAATCAAAAAATCGTTTAGAAGATTTAATTAACAGTCACGAAATAAACGAGGATAGCAAAGATTTCGGGAAACTTTTAATTATAAAAAAGCACAAGTATTCCGGTTGGCTTCCAAAACAAAAATTAATAAGTCAAAAATTGTATTTCAAATCACCAGCTTTAATTTGCCATCAAACAAAGTTTGATAAATTGGAAATTAATAAAAAAAAATTAAAGCCCGGGTTTAAAGCCCGATGAAGTGATGATTCGTCAATCATTAGAATATGATTCTGTTAACGACTTGATTGATGGTTTTGTGGATTCGGGTGATACACGCTCTAAAGAGTTAGCAAAATATATTTGTGTATTTTTGATTAGGGGTTTATTTGCAAACTACAAATACAGTGGTTCTTTCTGAAATATGATTTACGGTAAAATGTATTGTTTGTGACCAGGGTATAAGTAATCGGCTGGCTTTAAATATGTTAGGGGTAGAAAGCAAAAATCCGTTCTTTTTCCTAGATAAACAAAAAATCTGTAGTCTCAATCAATAGCCGCTTAAGTCAAATTAGATAAATTTTCTAGAGAGATACACTAAGTTCAATATTAAATTCATTTTTCCCTTATGCCGACTAAAGCTGCTAAGGCTTGCGACCACAGGTTTTGGCCTTATGGCATTATCACTTAAGTCAAATTTAGTAAAGCTAGAGCAGAAACAGGAAAATTTAAATATTTAAAATAATTTTTATCTTGACTCGACTTAAGCGATTAGTGCTTGTGACCACAGAAATATTTGCGCTGTACGACGTGCCACATTTAATTAAGTCTGTGCGAAATAATCTATTAACTACTGATTTTAAAACCAACGATGGAATTGTAAGTTGGAGATATTCATGTGATTCTTCAAATTCGACCAGATTATGCCCAAAACTAACCCCTCAACATATAAACCCGAAAAATTTTGAAAAAATGCGAGTAAGTTATGCCACACCAATTTTTAGTTGGACTGCGTGTGCTATTCGAACTAAGAACCATTTCAACCAGTTTTCTCCGAGTGTACAAAATGTATCGTTATCAACCGCAAATTATATCAAAAAATAAAATAGGGTATTCGATAATTTAATTAATTTAAATTATTTTTTATTAAAAAATAAAAGAACTTAAAGCAAACCAAGCAAACTTTGGATTTACTTAGATTAAAATCAGTCGAATCGATAATATTTCAGATTTTTGACATGGTGAAAGCTACCAATGAAGTAAGTTTTAAATATTTATTTAAACAAGATACCGTAATGAAAATAGAGTAAACATGAAATTAAGCGTTAGGTTTCCCTGACTGTAATGTATAAAAAAATATTTGTTCCCATTGAAACCAAAGAACAGTTCAGACATTTATTATTAAATAAATTAAAAGCTCATCTAAACTTGTTTGCGATCTATACCCAGACAAAAAATATGGGGAAGTTTTTATAACCTTATTATCAAATTCAGTGAAACTTAAATAAATCTCAAATTTAGAACTTTGACTTAACGAAAGTTTAAGATGACCTAAAAGCTAGTGCACTGATAATTTCCAATTAAATATTAAATTTCAAATTATTAGGTTTCCAGAAACTCTTTAACCTTACAAAAATTATAAACTGTTAAATTTATTGCATCAAGGTCCAAATAAAATGTACACAGCTTGAAATGTTAGAGTTGGTTTACAAATTTTAATTAAACTTCAAACCGCTTTAAATATTTAAACAAAATGTAAACAATTCAAACAAAATTGGTTGTTGTGGATTGATTGTTGTAGAAACAAACAACAATTTTAGTAAATTTATGTGTAAACTCTTACCTAGTATTTTTTAGGCCTGGCATACGCCCAAGTTACACTATTAGGGTGATCCTTATTTCAATTAAAACAATTTAGCTTAAATCGATTTGGTTTATAGCTAATTTAGTTTTAGCAAAATTTTGATTTCGGCGTGCCCGAGAGCTTCTGAAAATGAGAAAAAAAAAACTTTTATACATTGATTCTAATTAATCAAACCCTGACATTTTCTGTTTAACTATTTGTCTCTAATTTCTACTAGGGTATGTAGAGTGGTAGCATCGATTGATCAAAATAAACGGTAAGAAATATTGACCGATATAAGCACCTATAAGGCAGTATAACATCCCTTTGGGGGTTTTTATGGTACATCTTGAAATCAATTATTATCAAAATCAAAGCAAAAATAGCACGACACAGCTTTTAAATTCTAATACCAATTAATTCAGGCTACTCGAAGAGGTTGCAACTAAAAATATTGTTTCCATAGAAGAAAAACAGTGTGAACATAAGTTACTTCGGGATTCGACTTGTCGATACAGCGTAGCATTGCTAGTAAAACTAAATATACAAAACCTAGAACAATCAAGCCACGATGCTCAAAACCAATTTTTCAAATCTTAAACAAAATCTCATTATAAATCCGTATACACAATAAATATATAAAATTTAATACTGACTACATAAAACTCGGTCATATGAATCAGCATAGAAGGTATACATACTATTTACTACAACATTCAATTATAAAAGATAGTAAATAGCACAATCAACCTTCGAGTTGTGCTCGAACTACTAATGGGCGCGCAAGTGTTCCGTTACTCGCAACTCACACGCTAAACCAATTAGCAGACTAAATTACTTGGCTTAGGTGGCTTCGAATTATGAAAATTCGCATCGAATAATGCTCGAAATTAGTTTTGAATGAGGAAAACCCAAAAAGGTGGTGTTAGTTCCTAGAATGCCGTGGAAAACATTTCCGGTCGACATTTTCTTTGCACAATATTAATCTAGCAACGATTGTATGAAACGTAAAGTAACATCAGAGATCTCACAATTGTACGATGGTCTAGGATTATGTGCTCCAATGGTATATTGGATGAAAAGTTGTCCTGGGACAAAGGGATCTCTCCAAAAATAGTTGAACTATTGAATGAATATAAGGATGAATCCTAATGCGTAATGTTTCCAAGTTTGCAAATTGAGCTATAGCTTTATGTTAACCTGGTTAGCCTTAAGCTTTTCATTTTACGGCAAAATAACCAAAACATCAAAATCGCAAAATGCAACCGTATTAAATTGGATTAAATAAATATTATAAAAATATTGCTGGCACTAGTTTGAATTGTTTCCAACTCTTTAAATTAATTTCCTCATTAAGACATACGTTTCATGATAAAATTAATAAAACCTGTTTGTACCTATATAAATAGGTTTGCAAAATGCTGCTTGAATGGGGCTCAAGCTTAAATATAGTTAAAATTAAAAGTCGTAATATTATATAACGATAGTAACAAAAATCAATTTGCCACCAGTAATTTATGGCTGTTACAACAAAGGAACAAAAATATATCCAAAATCTCGCCGAAAATGAATTTAAAGGTTATTTTTCAAATATTTTTCTCAATGGTAATTTTAATTAAGATTTCTCACTCTTAAAATATCAAAGTCGAATTACAGCGTGTCTGGTCAAATATGAGTTAAATTAGAATATCTGTTCGAAAACATAGTATTAAAAAAAGTCATTTTAATTAAAATTTTCTACTTTATTTGGTTATTTTTTATGTAAAAGCTTGTTGGAACTTTTCGAAACTATATGTTTAAAAGTTTTGACATATATTTAAAAAAAAAGGCTGCCGATAATTCCTCTAATGCAAAGAAAGACAATTTTAAAAAAAAATTAGTTTTGTTGAAAGCTTTCTAATTGCTTTGATTATTAATTTTTAAAAAATCTTACTTCCAATTAGCCGAGTAACAATTTGTTTCTTTATTTTTTTATAAATTTTTTTTTTTTAATAAACTAAAATTTTTGAATTTCACCAGTTGTTTTAAATTAAAACTAATTTTAATTAAAAGTTTTTTATTTTACTTGGTAGAAACCATCTGTTAAAGCAAATTTATATTTGTTTGACGTACTATATGCGCACTGAAAAAATGTCTGTTTGACAAATAATCGTCAATAATTTCTACCACGTACCGCGCCTGTTAAAAAATTTAATATCTGATCGAAAAGCTCCGTAAAATTATATTTATAAGTAAAATTAGTAAAAAAGGAGTTGGGTTTTCTGATTGTTATGTTCTTGATTTGACTAATCAATGTCACTGTCTAAAGCCTCGTTCTCTTCAGTCAAGCTACTTGTTTTCAGGTATTTGAAATTTCTTCTTTTTTTACAATTTTTAATTTAGTGCAGAGTGGACTTATTAGTGGTCCTAGCTCCTTGTAACTCTCAGAGCTTCTGCACCCAATTCAAGTAACTTGAACCTATTTGACCAATATAAAAGTATTGTTTTGCTTGAATTCAAGTTAATTTTACTTGACTTCAAGTTTCAAGTAAAATATACGACCTTTGAACTTTTACAATCAAGTCGAGTCGTTTCAGACGAACCATATTATAAAATTTAGTAGTATGGTAAGTACTTTATAAAAATAGTGAAGGTAGAAGTTTTGACATCTACAAAAATGAATTTGAGTAGTGCAGTAATCATAATTGAATTGATCTTGAATCACGTATGGTCCCAGCCATAATGGGGAAAGTTTAATGTTTCTAGCTTCGTTTTTAAGTAGAACCACATCATTTTTGTTAAACTTTTCTGGATTTATCGATCGATCGTAATTCAATTTTGAGGATTCTTTAGATTTCAATAAATTGTTTCTGGCAATTAAGAATGAGTTTTGTAACCGGTATTTCAAATCATCGAAATAGTCATCGTAAGTATACTTGGGTTCAGGGTCCTTAGTAAGTGACACGGGAATTTTCGGTTTCATTCCTAATACTAATTCATGTGGCATGAGCTTATACGAAAATGTTAAATAAGGAAGCCACTCATCCCAGTTCAAAGGGTCGTTTTCACAAAACATCCTTAAATACTCGCCCAATGTTTTATGGAACCTTTCGAGAGAACCATTAGTTTGTGGGTGGTAAGCAGTGGTGCAGAGTTTTTTAATTTTGAGGAGTTTGCAAATTTCAGTAAATAACGCGCTCATGAAGTTCGAACCCTGATCACTCAAAATTTCATTAAGAATCCGAAAATAGATATAAAATATTCAACGAATATTCTTGCTACAGTGTCTGCTTCTTGATTGGGGATAGCCTTGGCGATAGTGTATTTCGAGAGGTCATCCTGCATCGTTAGAATATATCGATTAGTTTTGTGTGACCACACAAATTTTGAATGACCAAGAAGATGTGGTCGTAATTTTCATTGGTTCTTTAGTGAACCTAGAATGCTTATTTACTTGGCAGAGTTTGCATGAAGATATTATATTTTTAATTGTTGAATACATGTGAGGAAAAATGTAATATTCTCTCATACGATTATAAGTTCTATACAGGCCCTGGTGACCCACCAATAGGAGATGTATGAAATTCTAGTACAAGTTGTTTTATTTCTGATTCGTCATTTAAATATTTTATGTCATCCTTTTCATGAGCACGATTTTTATCAGATTTATTCAGGCTATTATTTGTAATTTTAGAAGGGCTCTCTACTAAATTTGGATTGTTTAAAGGAAGATCGAGAGTCTCCGGACAACCGAATTGTAAGTTTGATGGAAATGTTTGATTTATATTAGAATTTTCTAACGATGATGACGATTTAGATGTGTTCATTTCTATCTTGTTATTAGAGGTATTTCAGAATTGTCGGTTATAGAGATCCTACTTAACGCATCAGCGTTTCTGTTCTGTGTGCCAGGTTTATGCAGAATTGTGATGATGGATTTTTCAAATTGCACAGCCAAACCAACGGTTTATGATCCGTAACAATCGAAAATTTGTTACCATATAAATATGGCCGGAAATGATTAACTGAACGCACAATGGCCAGCAGCTCCTTCTCAATCGTTGCATAGTTTTTCTCAGCTTTGTTTAATGTGCGGCTAGCAAACGCAATAAGAAGATTATGTGATTCAACAAGCTGTGATAAAACATAACCTACCGCGAAATCACTTGCATCACAAGTTAAAATAAACAGTTTGGCAAAGTCTGGCATTTGCAGCACAGGCGGATGAGTAATGTGGTTTTTTAATTTGTCAAATGCATCTTGGCACAATGCATTCCAGACGAAAGCTTGATCCTGCTTCAATAACGAAGTAAGTGGTTTCGCTAAACCAGCGAAATTTGAAATAAATTTTCAGTAATATCTTACCAAACCTAAGAAGGATTTAATATCAGTTATATTTCGAGGAACTGGAAATTTTTCAATGACTATAATTTTATTTTCATCTGGTCTAATGCCGTTGGGTGTTACTACGTGTCCAAGATAAGTAATTTCTTGCCTTAAAAATTTACATTTCTCCGGATTAAGTTTCAATTTGAATTTACGGATGCGATCAAAAACTTCTATAAGTATTTTGTTATGTTCCGCGAGTGAAGATCCGAAGGTGTCAATATCATCTAAATAGACTAAGCATTTAATATTGTTTAGTCCAATTAGGACATTATTTATCATGCGTTGAAAGGTCGAAGGGGCACTTTTAAGACCAAATGGCATCCTAATAAATGGGTAGTGAAAAAAATATTTTCAATAATTTTGTCCTCGAGCATTTGGTTCATTTGCTTTTGAATTTCCAATTTTGTAGAATGGGGTTGTCGGTATTGCCGTACATGTATGGGCTCTACATTAAGTAGGGTACGACTTTCATGAATACCAACAATTGTTGAAGTCAAAACATCGCCTTCGAGATGAAAAATATCATTATATTCCCGAACTATTTCATTAATAGTGCAGTATTCTTCTGAATTCAAATGTTTTAAATTTATCAAAGAAGAAAGAGTGTCTAGTCTATTATCTATGACATCATTCCATTTTTGTAATTGATAAATATGGTACTTATTAAGTGGTTCGACTGTAATGTTGAAATCGGTTGGAGTAACTTCGTCTTCAGAAATATTTACGATAGAGATTAGAATTGAGTTGTTTTTGATTTTGTGAATTGAATTTGATATGAACACGGAAGGTGCTACCTCCTGAGATAAGCAAACGTATTCTGACTCATCAACAAAGTTAACTAACGCTGTAATTGTGTTCCCCGAACGAGGAGAAATTTTGATAGACTGCGGACAATTCAATTCAAGTTCTTGGGATAAATTTAACGAAACTAAGGAATTTTCTAACGGTATATTTACAACTTGTTTTAGAAAATCAATATTGCATTTAAATTTGTTGAAAAAGTTCAAGCCTATAATACCCGAACAAGTTATGGGGAAAGAATCAGGTACTACTTGAAAGTTGATGTCCAATCGATTTCCATCAGGAAGTAATAATTTGGCTGGACATTCATCAAGGGTTGGGATTAAATCGGAGGAAATACCCTTTAGTTTACAAATATTACTTGTATTAATTTTGACGGTGTCATTCAATAAATCATTTTTAATAAGGGACACCTCGGCAGCAGTATCTAGGAGGAAAGGAATGGTTTCGAATCTACTTATGTCAAGATTAATATTAAGATAATGACTTTTACTATCGTTTTTAGTAAGTTCAGTTATAGGATAAATAACGTTTTCTTGTGTGAGATATTTATCTTCGACTGGTTGAATGAATTTGGAACACTCGTTTATTATGGGTTCTTCGAAGGAGTGTCTTTGAGTGTTGACCTCGAAGACCCGCTTGCATCTCCCGAAGTTGATAGTTTTGTCACTCTTCTTTCATCACTTACTTTCTTGAGGGTGCACTCTTGTATATGATGACCCATACGTTTACAATACGCACAACGAAGTACTGCAAATGCCTTTACTGATTTGACCTGATTTTTTGGGTTATTATAGCATTGTTTGATTTCATGTCCTACTTTATTGCACAATTGACAATTTTTTTTAGGTTGAGGTTTTGCAGTAACAGAAGAAGAATCTGATGTACGAACTCTAGAAAAATTTTGAAGAATGGTTTCTTCCTGGATGGCCTGATTGATGGATTCGTTTAGCTTAGTAAATCGACATGCTTTGATGATTATTTTTATCGATTGGTCTAGACCCTCCTGAAATGACTGAATTGCAATATGTGCATTAAGGTTTTGAATTGTTGTAGCTGATTCCTTCCCTTGAGAAGCGATGCATGCAACATCTTCACCTCTGCTCTGCCTGATATTAGCCAATTCCATTTGAATCTGGCCAATAGAGCGACTTTCGAAAAATTCCGCTGTTAATATTTTCTTAAAATCAGTGAAAGTTTTTATATCAGCGTATCGAATTACATCATACGCTTTCCCCTCCAATTTTAGTTTAAGTAATTCTACGAAGGCAGGCTTATCGGCGTCGAGTAAAGTTTTAAATATGAATGTTGTGCACGAGCAAAATTTATGAAGTTGTCTTGGTTCGGCGTTGAAATTTGGAACAAGTTTTAAGACATACTTTGCATCTAAAGCTGCCATTTTTCGGAATATTCACTCTGATTACTAAATAGAATTGGAAATTCGTAACAGAAGATGTGGAAAGATAATTGGAAATAATTTGACTATTTAGATGACTGGGTCCAACAAAAGGATGTGGTTCTCTATTTATTACGACAGTTCGAAGACGTACTAGATTAAATGATGAGTTGCGTCATTATTATTAGAATCATTAATAGATGTTTTACCGTTCGAGGAAATTAATATAAAACACACGCTACATAATAAATTTTAATTTAAAATTTATCATATTCAAAATTTAATTTTAATAAAACCGTTTGGCGAAACAAAAAAAATTCACACACCAAATATTTTGATTCAATTAGAAAAGATGTATGGTGAATTGAATTAATGAAATTTAAAATAAAATATGTAATTATATTGAACGTATCTTATTTGAAATTGATTTTTTTTGTTTGGTAAATTTAAAAATAAAAATTAGAAATATTAATTTAATTAAATATGGCTTACACAATTGTCAATAATCCATTGGATCGTAGATGATGATGATAACCGAGATGATTTATTGGGTGCTTACTTAGTTGTATAATCGCTTAAAGATGGAAGTAGCGGTTTCACATTTATTCATTTGTTGATTCCCATGTGGTCATAGTTATTTCTGGTTTCTAATGATGGCCTTGCACCGGAATGATGATAATCACGAGATTTTTGTTGTTTATTTGTGGTTGCGGAATTTTAATTTTTTCGTTTTATAACGTAACGTCCATAAACTCATTAACGAATTATTTTTTTATAATACGTATAGAACAATGAATCGATTTGTGCTAGTTAGCAACTTAAGATTTTTCGATTGCCAGAACATTCATTGTTCGAATTTAAAATTTTTTTTTTTTTTCATTAATAAATGATTTCAACGTAAAATTTTGTTTAGGTTTATGTTTGCGTTGAACAAAATTTAAATTTATAATTTTATTTTAATTCACTTTTTATTTTAAATTTTCATTTTATACACATTACAATTTTAAAGTTCCTTAATATTTTAAACCCATTTTGGTTTAACACATGGTTTAAAATTTTGGTAAAATCTTTACCGTTGTCACCAATTGTAGTAGTACCGAGCGGTTTGTATCATAAGTTATGAAAATTTAGGCACTGGTGGGGCGTCACATATATATATATATTAAACCATGGTAAAACAATTGAATTAAGTTTCTTTATTTTATTTATTTAATATTTTATTTCATTTTAATAACAATGGAAAAGTTTACTATCTTTATTATTTATTTAATTATTATTATTTTAATTTTAATTAGAATGATCTTCATTCCACGATAGCTTAGCACTTTCTGCCTTTTCAACATTTTATCATTTTTCTATCGGGTTACAGTATTTACTTAAAGCTAAGGTTAACTATAGGTTGTGATTTTGGTGCTTTTCCTCACAGGAGCAAAAGATATTAGTTGATGAATACTCAAGATTAGCAAAAACAATTTCCTTAAATATTTAAATGGGTTGATATAACACGATTTGGACGACCCGGGAATGATGGCGAAATTCATTATCAGATACCGCTAGTTCATTAATGCAAAGCATACATTGCATTAGAATTTCAGATTAAACTTAATATACTAGAATAATTTAAAAAAATTAAAAAAACACTAAGAATCTCAATAATGTTAAAAATACCATCCAGTATTTTTAATGTGACAAATACCACGTATGATTTTGAGAATGAGGCGATATAAACTAATCTATGAAAAAACAAAATAACGATACCAAACCTATTGATACTCCTCATATGCCTTGTCCTACAAGTATTACACTTTCTGGTTCAAGACCGGCAATCAGTAAGCTGAAATTATAAATTTGGGCTCATGTCTCCCTGGTCTAACGTGTATCTCAAATCGTTTCATTGCCGAAAATACCGATTACTCAAACTGTATTTATTTAACATAAACCGTTACGAATTACGCTCCAAATATACTCGGATGATCAGATACATGTATCATTAGGATTTTAAGCCTAGGCACTATCGATGTTATCAAATAAAATATATTTTTAATATTTTACATAACAAATAAAGCTTTCGATTAAAAAGATGTACATATTTGAATATAAAATCACCATGAGTCCAAATTTTGAAAATTTTTTGAAAAGCCTTCAAAAATAGGGGCACAATAAAATTTACAAAAATATTTGATTGGAAGGACGGACACAAAATGTAAAAACATCGAACAACATTTGTTTCGCAAGATAACTTGGTTATGGTGGGAAAAGTAAAAATAAAAGTTTGTCAGCGAAAATAAAAATGTTTACACTTTTTCAACTATGCATCTATGTGCGCTGATTGAAATTCTATATATACTTCAAAAACTATGACACCAAGTCACTGTCTAGAATCACTTTGTAGAGTTGATAAAAGTTGTGAATTATAAAAATGAGTAAGACCTCCATTGTCTTATTATTTTTTAAATAAAAATACTGTCAAATTAATATTCCCTGGAAGTCCAATTAAACATCCACATCAACTTATTTTTATTAAGACATTTGCAATTCGCATGGTTACATTTTAACGTTCACAGCACCCCACCCCTTCACATAAAAAAAAATTCATATAATCTGTACATTTTACGAGTCCAATTTAAAAATCAAGTTTTAGTTTCGTAAAAAAGATTTTCCCAAGATTCCATGATACGATATCTATACTAAACAATTCCATATACTAAAGTATCCTTCTTTTATAAATATTATAAAGAATGTTACTATCTTCCAGATTGTGTGTCAATTTTAATTTGATTTTGTTGTTGTTATTGTTGAACACATTTTTGCTCATCATTTAGAAAGTTTAGGAAGAGCGCTAAACAAAAACCAAAATTATTTTGTTGGTTTTATTAAGCTCGCTATTTCTACTTGTGTGGTGTAACTTTAAACCATTTTCCCATTGATTTTCAAATATTTTGTATGAATACAATCTTTGTATTCTATTGTATGTATGCTTATATGTAGTCAATATTTGTTTGTATCATTTCGTTTCTTCTTGCGCGTCTTCCTTTTGGTCGTTTATATTAAATTGTCATGTAAAATAAACAAAAATGAAAAAATTGTTATGTGTGTATATAAAATAAAAGCTTTTTATTATTATTTATGTATATTATGTACTGTACATATATATGGATTTATGTTGAATATATACAATTTATTATGTATGATTGTAGCAAAGAAAATCTATAGACATGTTACAATGGCTTATGATGACGATAATACAATAAAGTGTTGATGCAGATAATGACGATAGTGACGATGTTGAATATTTCCAATATTTTTTTTATGTTGGCATTGATTTTTTTTATTATGCTGCTTTTTATTTGTTTAATATGGAGCATACAGCGGATTTTTTTTTTAATAAAAATGCTGTCTTTTTGTTTATATTAAAATTTCCTATAATAGAAGCTTTCAATATTCTAACTCGGTTGGTATTGATGTTTGGCGTAAAAAGATTAGCAAGATATTTTTGATTTCTATATTAATGAGCAATAAATGTGGAATAAAGTAGTAAAATGGAAACACATGAAGTAGAAAATGCTATTAAGCTTTTCATACAGAAGAAAGAACTCACTGTCTTTCTGTTGTTGTCGCTTACACAATTCGGTCTTCGTTCTTTACAAAAAAAAATTGAGTTGTGGCCAACATATGACTTTCTTTTACAAACAGCGAATTTTGAGAAACTTATTTTGGAAATTTCTTGCAAACTTCAGTTTTTTTATTTTTTTGAGATATCTGCAAAATAAATTTTATGTTGAACAATATTTTTTCCGAAGTTATATTTGTCTGTGATTAGTATACATTCATACTTATGATCAATAACAGGTTACCTTTGTAATCTTTTTTAAAAGTAAGTCAAACAAAAACCAACAAATAATATGATGATTACAAATTTTAGATGATATTTGTAATCCGTTAAGTGTTACAATGGTTTAGTTGTGTATTAGCTCCAATTAATGACAGTGTTACCAAACTATATCAATTTCTATCCAAAATGATTCTTATGGGCTAAAATAAGATAAGATGGTCGAATGTTTGTTATATAGTTTGAAGGCTTCAGGGCTATGTCAGCAAACTAAGATGCCTCTTAATAATTTGTTTAAGAAGCACCATTCATGTTTATTAAAAACTTTTGTTAGTTATTAGATTGATTTGTTGTGTAGTGAAAAAGAAACTGAGAAGTTTTATATTGTCCAGAATATTTTTTAGTGTTTTCCTATAAAATTCAAATGTTTCTATGGAATCTGTAGTAATAACCAGGCGATTTAAACGCAACTTGGCACAATATTTACTACTCTCAAAATTTATTATTAGTAATATTTGCGATGTCAATCGAAACGTGGTAACAGGGTGTACATTTTTAGCCCAGATTTTTTTTTAGTGTTTTCCAATAAAAATCAAATGTTTCTATGGAATCTGTGTTAATAACCAGGCGATTTAAACGCAACTTGGCACAATATTTGCAACTGTAAAAATTTACTATTAGTGGTATCGGCCATGGCAATCGAAACGTGGTAGCAGGGTGTACACTCTTAATCCAGAATTTTTTTGAGTGTTTTCAATTAAAATCAAATTTTTCTATGCAATCTGTAGTAATAACCAGGCGATTTAAACACAACTTGCCACAATATTTGCAACTGTCAAAATTTATTATTAGTGGTATCAGCCGTGAAGATCGAAACGTGGTTACAGGGTGTACATTTTCGGCCCAGAATTTTCTTTAGTGTTTTTCAATAAAAATTCAATTTATCTATGGAATCTGTAATAATAACCAGGCGATTTAAACGCAACTTGGCACAATATTTGCAACTGTCAAAATTTATTATTAGTGGAATCAGCTATGACGATCGAAACGTTGTAACAGGGTGTACATTTTTGGCCCAGAATTTTTTTAGTGTTTTTCAATAAAAATTAAATTTTCTATGGAATCTGTAATAATAACCAGGCGATTTAAACGCAACTTGGAACAATATTTGCATCTGTCAAAATTTATTATTAGTGGTATCAACCATGCCAATCGAGAGGTGGTAGCAGGGTGTACATTTTTGGCCCAGATTTTTTTTTAGTGTTTTTCAATAAAAATCAAATTTTTCTATGCAATCTGTAGTAATAACCAGGCGATTTAAACGCAACTTGGCACAATATTTGCAACTGTCAAAATTTATTATTAGTGGTATAGGCCATGGCAATCGAAACGTGGTAACAGGGTGTACATTTTTGGCCCAGAATTTTTTTAGTGTTTTTCAATAAAAATTAAATTTTCTATGGAATCTGTAATAATAACCAGGCGATTTAAACGCAACTTGGAACAATATTTGCATCTGTCAAAATTTATTATTAGTGGTATCAACCATGCCAATCGAGAGGTGGTAGCAGGGTGTACATTTTTGGCCCAGATTTTTTTTTAGTGTTTTTCAATAAAAATCAAATTTTTCTATGCAATCGGTAGTAATAACCAGGCGATTTAAACGCAACTTGGCACAATATTTGCAACTGTCAAAATTTATTATTAGTGGTATAGGCCATGGCAATCGAAACGAGGTAGCAGGGTGTACATTTTTGGCCCAGAATTTTCTTTAGTGTTTTTCAATAAAAATCAAATTTTTCTATGGAGTCTGTAGTAATAACCAGGCGATTTAAACGCAACTTGGCACAATATTTGCAACTTTCAAAATTTATTATTAGAGGTGTCGGCCATGCCAATCGAGAGGTGGTAGCAGGGTGTACATTTTTGGCCCAGAATTTTTTTAGTGTTTTTCAATAAAAATCAAATGTTTCTAAGGAATCTGTAGTAATAACCAGGCGATTTAAACGCAACTTGGCACAATATTTGCAAATGTCTAAATTTATTATTAGTGGTATCGGCCATGGCAATCGAAACGTGGTAACAGGGTGAACATTTTTGGCCAAGAACTTTTTTAGTGTTTTCAATAAAAATTAAATTTTCTATGGAGTCTGTAGTAATAACCAGGCGATTTAAACGCAACTTGGCACAATATTTGCAACTGTAAAAATTTATTATTAGAGGTATCGGACATTCCAATCGAAACGTGGTAACAAGGTGTACATTTTTGGCCCAGAATTTTTTTTAGTGTTTTTCAAGGGAAATCAAATTTTTCTATGCAATCTGTAGTAATAACCATGCGATTTAAACGCAACTTGGCACAATATTTGCAACTGTCAAAATTTATTATTAGTGGTATCGACCAAGGCAATCGAAACGTGGTAGCAGGGTGTACATTTTTGTCACAGATTTTGTTTAGTATCTTCCAATAAAAATCAAATGTTTCTATGGAATCTGTAGTAATAACCAGGCGATTTAAATGCAACTTGGCACAATGTTTGCAACTGTCCAAATTTATTATTAGTGGTATCGGCCATGGCAATCGAAACGTGGTAACAGGGTGAACATTTTCGGCTCAGAACTTTTTTTAGTGTTTTCCAATAAAAATCAAATTTTTCTATGAATCTGTAGTAATAACCAGGCGATTTAATCGCAACTTGGCACAATATTTGCAACTGACAAAATTATTATTAGTGGTATCGGCCATGGCAATCGAAACGTGGTAACAGGGTGTACATTTTCGGCCCAGAACTTTTTTAGTGTTTTCAATAAAATCAAATGTTTCTATGGAATCTGTAGTAATAACCAAGCGATTTAAACGCAACTTGGCACAATATTTGCAACTGTCAAAATTTATTATTAGTGGTATAGGCCATGACAATCGAAACGTGGTAACAGGGTGTACATAATTGGCCTAGAATTTTTTTTTAGTGTTTTTCAATAAAAATTAAATTTTCTATGGAATTTCTAATAATAACCAGGCGATTTAAACGCAACTTGGCACAATATTTGCAACTGTCAAAATTTATTATTAGTGGTATAGGCCATGGCAATCGAAACGTTGTAACAGGGTGTACATTTTTGGCCCAGAATTTTTTTAGTGTTTTCCAATAAAAATCAAATTTTTCTATGAATCTGTAGTAATAACCAGGCGATTTAATCGCAACTTACCACAATATTTGCAAGTGACAAAATTTATTATTAGTGGTATCGGCCATGGCAATCGAAACGTGGTAGCAGGGTGTAAATTTTTGAACCAGAATTTTTTTAGTGTTTTTCAAGGAAAATTAAATTTTTCTATGGAATCTGTAGTAATAACCAGGCGATTTAAACGCAACTTGGCACAATATTTGCAACTGTCAAAATTATTATTAGAGGTATCGGACATTCCAATCGAAACGTGGTAACAGGGTGTACATTTTTGGCCCAGAATTTTGTTTAGTGTTTTTCAAGGAAAATCAAATTTTTCTATGGAATCTGTAGTAATAACCAGGCGATTTAAATGCAACTTGAAACAATAATTGCAACTGTCAAAATTTATTATTAGTGGTATCGGCCATGGCAACCGAAACGTGGTAACAGGGTGTACATTTTCGGCCCAGAACTTTTTAAGTGTTTTCAATAAAAATCAAATTTTTCTATGCAATCGGTAGTAATAACCAGGCGATTTAAACGCAACTTGGCACAATATTTGCAACTGTCAAAATTTATTATTAGTGGATTCGGCCATGGCAATCGAAACGTTGTAGCAGGGTGTACATTTTTGGCCCAGAATTTTTTTTAGTGTTTTTCAATAAAAATTAAATTTTTCTATGGAATCTGTAGTAATAACCAGGCGACTTAAACGCAACTTGGCACAATATTTGCAACTGTCAAAATTTATTATTAGTGGTATCAACCGTGACAGTCGAAACGTGGTAACAGGGTGTACATTTTTGGCCCAGAATTTGTTTTAGTATTTCTGAAGAAAAATCAAATTTTTCTATGGAGTCTGTAGTAATAACCGGGCGACTTAAACGCAATTTGGCACAATATTTGCAACTGTCAAAATTTATTATTAGTGGTATCAACCGTGACAGTCGAAACGTGGTAACAGGGTGTACATTTTTGGACAAGAATTTTTTTTAGTGTTTTTCAATAAAAATCAAATTTTTCTATGCAATCTGTAGTAATAACCAGGCGATTTAAACGCAACTTGGCACAATATTTGCAACTGTCAAAATTTATTATTAGAGGTATCAGTAATGGGAAACGTGGTAGCAGGGTGTACATTTTTGTCACAGATTTTTTTTAGTGTCTTCCAATAAAAATCAAATATTTCTATCGAATCTGTAGTAATAACCAGGCGATTTAAACGCAACTTGGCACAATATTTGCAACTGTCAAAATTTATTATTTGAGGTATCGGACATTCCAATCGAAACGTGGTAACAGGGTGTACATTTTTGGCCCAGAATTTTGTTTAGTGTTTTTCAATAAAAATCAAATTTTTCTATGCAATCGGTAGTAATAACCAGGCGATTTAAACGCAACTTGGCACAATATTTGCAACTGTCAAAATTTATTATTAGTGGATTCGGCCATGGCTATCGAAACGTGGTAGCAGGGTGTACATTTTTGGCCCAGAATTCTTTTTAGTATCTTCCAATAAAAATTAAATTTTTCTCTGGAATCTGCAGTAATAACCAGGCGATTTAAACGCAACTTGGCACAATATTTACAACTGTCAAAATTTATTATTAGTAATATTTGCGATGGCAATCGGAACGTGGTAACAGGGTGTACATTTTTGGCCCAGAATGTTTTGTAGTGTTTTTCAATAATAATCAAATTTTTCTATGGAGTCTGTAATAATAACCAGGCCATTTATACGCAACTTGGCACAATATTTGCAACTGTCAAAATTTTTTATTAGTGATATCTGCGATGCCAATCGAAGCGTGGTAACAGGGTGTACATTTTTAGCCCAGATTTTTTTTTAGTGTTTTCCTATAAAATTCAAATGTTTCTATGGAATCTGTAGTAATAACCAGGCGATTTAAACGCAACTTGGCACAATATTTGCAACTATCAAAATTTATTATTTGTGGTATCGGCCATGGCAATCGAAACGTGGTAGCAGGGTGTACATTTTGGTCCAGAATTTTGTTTAGTGTTTTTCAATAAAAATAAATTTGTCTATGCAATCTGTAGTAATAACCAGGCGATTTAAACGCAACTTGGCACAATATTTGCAACTATCAAAATTTATTATTAGAGGTATCGGCCATGCCAATCGAAACGTGGTAGCAGGGTGTACATTCTTGGTCCAGAATTTTTTTTAGTGTTTTCAATTAAAATCAAATTTGTCTATGCAATCTGTAGTAATAACCAGGCGATTTAAACGCAACTTGGCACAATATTTGCAACTATCAAAATTTATTATTAGAGGTATCGGCCATTACAATCGAAACGTGATAGCAGGGTGTACATTTTTTGCCCAGAAATTTCTTTAGTGTTTTTCAATAAAAAATCTAATTCTTCTATCGAATCTGTAATAATAACCATGCGATTAAAACGCAACTTGGCGCAATATTTACAACTGTCAAACTTCATTACTAGTTATAACTGCCATGGCCATCGTAGCACGGTAGCAGGGTACACATTTTGACCCAGAATTTTTTTAGTGTAGTGGTAATATATTTGAGTGCGTGAGCCGCTACAAAGTACGATCAATTAAATCGATATGTTGGGTCGATGAATGCTCTAAGTAAAATCAATTTTTTTAAGTTTTTTAGTAAACGTCATATTAACATGTTTCTTGATATTCAGTGGTAATTGATTGTTGATAGACCAGTTAAAAATGGCGACTAGATATGCTTGCTAAGCTTCAGTGTCATGTGTCGTATAAATATTACTGAAGAGCATCAGATAATCTGAAAGCAGTAAGTGGACTGATGTTATAACTCGTGAAATTTCATTAATATAAATAAAACAAAAAGAACCCAAAATAGACCCTGAAGAACTCTTGAGTTAGGTTCAAAACCATTTGATAAGATGCCATTAAATTTTACAAATGTATATTACTCAAGTATCAATAAAACCATTTAAGCAAAATCGAAGGTGCAAAACTTTATCAAAAGTAGCATTAGATAATTTAAAGTAATCCCATTTTTAAGCTTAAACTTAAAAGCACATAACACACAAATATCACAAACAGGCTGAACTTAAACTATATATAGCATAAAAGACCAACTCAATTCTGAATATATCAATAATTTGGTATTTTAAGATATTTGACAACAACAACATTTTACATTTGGTATTTTTATTTTCATTTGGTGTTTAAACCTTAGTGTTGCACTTCAAATAGATAATGTAATGGAATCTCATTTTAAACGTTTTCAAGACTTTAAGGCCATAACTGTACTGTACATGTATTACAAGTAGGCTAGACTTGGACTAAATATGGCACACAAATCAATCAGTTTTGAATATAACAAGTATTTGCAGTTTTAAGATATTTGACAACAACAACATTTGGTATTTCGACAATAAAAATACATTAAGGGTTAGTTTATTTAAAAATTTGCCGATATTTTAATATTGATGAAGATTGATGACTTACTTAATGTGTTTCTTGAACTGTTACAATTGTTTTGTTCTTCATACTATTCTATATCTTATAAATATATTTTTAAGCTAATTTAAAAAATTATAATTAAATTAAGAATTTGAATGGATTTTAATGAGAAAGGTATCCAAAGCTATACGAATACAAAAAGCTAATTCCAATATATTTAAATTAGATAACCTTACAAAATATATTTCAGAGTTAGGTATCCTTAAATACCTACTAACGGATTCGATATTGCTTTGGACATCAATCAAAATTTTAATAAATTAATCACAATGCGTACCCTTGTATCAAAACTTTAACTTTTTGAACTCAAAAGAATTTTTAAATTAAATTTGTCCATCCCCTTTATTTAGATTTACGATAATCTAATAAATATTAGTAAAATAAATTTGCTCTCTTGCCCCTAGTAAGCTTTACCTCAAAGTAAACCATATGTGTCCAAGTTTAAAACACAAAAATCCAATAAAAAAAATATTTGGATACAAATTTAATGTAAAATATAACCCCATTTAACCCAACCATAACAAAAAAAAAAAAAAAAACGTTTTAAGCATGCAGAGTAAGATAACACGTAAGAGTGTGCTGCTCATCAATTTTCTGATAAAATATTATATACAAAAGCTCGCTACATACTCATACTTCTTCTATAGAAAAATTCTAAATTAAATGGAGAAAACTTTATTATTTTTATCAGAACTTACATGAAATGATAAAAAAAAACTTCTGCATAATGAAAATAAATTAACAACAATTTATTGTACAGTACAGCTTTTATTATAATTGTGATGTCATTATTTAATTATTATGGCGTAATAAAATAAAAAAATATGAAATTTTAATTACAAAACTTTTTGTTATTTTAATTTATGCACTTTGAAAGTAATTTACTGAGGGAAAATATTTAATTTGCGTTAAATTGAGTGATAATAAAAAATTAACAATAAAAAACAAAATAGTTTTTGTATGATAAACAGTAAATTTTTCCAGTTTTAATTTTAATGGATTGAACTAAATTTTAATTAATTTGTGTTTGTCATGTGAAGAATCTGACCTTTCGTGTTTTTTTTTTTTGAGAAATATTATTTATGTATACTACGAAAGTAAAAATATTTTTATTGTGGATATTCTAGAAAATATACAGGCAGGCTTTGACTTGCGTTATGTTTATCACGCCGTGATTATAGATAAAATATTTGAGGCTGCTCGCCTTTAATTAATGTCCAGTATACCATATTTTAGTCATTCTGCGAGCGCTGATGCAATTTTTGGTGGTCGTTACTGCTTTATTTTATGCCGATAGGTACTGCTTTCCATATTTTTAATCGTCAATAAATACTACATTTTAATATTTGGAACTTTGGAAGTCATATCATTACTACTTTTTCAGGAACATATTCCAAACAATTAATAAACCACGTAAATTGATATCTAAATATATGTGAAGTAAAATATAATATTTGGTTAATCAATATGGTGGTCACTATTGCTGATTGAATTTTGACACGATATTCAAATGAAACTGGATAAATTTGTAAGAGCGAATGTAAAATCGGTTGTTTTAAATACCGTCGTGATAAGCGTAAGGCACGCACATTAAAGATGTTGTTATTTTATTTCTGGCTGACCAACGATTAAATCTTGTCGATTTTTTATGGAACAGTTTACTATATTCTACTAAATTCAGCGGAACATAACCATAATACCCTTTGTTTGGGGTACATTTATATTTTTAACGATAAGATTCTGAACGATCTAACTGGCGTCATCTGATTTAATGGATTGTTATGCTTTATGCTTATACCGCCTAAATAAGCAACATAAAGAATAGAATTTGCAACGAGGTAAAATTACTAAAAATCAATGACGCATATTATAGCATGTAACAACATACAGTCCTTAACAAAATTATTTGTGCATGATCAATTTTAAATGTAACGTAGGTAATACATATACAGAATTTAGCTTTTAACAAAATTATTTGGGAATATTTATTCTCATAATTATTTCTGCAGCAAGAAAAATTTAAAACATAAGGGTAACTCAATAAACATCAAAAATATTTCTTGTTAATTAAATAATAATTTAGTCAATTATGTTTTGGATGCACTTTGTCAGTTTTTTTTTTGTGTCTTTATAACATCTCGCAAGTGGTTCAAAAATTTGATGATAAAACAATCTCTGAATGAGGTAGGAGAGCTATCTCCACGAAATTCATCTGAAATTCGAGATGCATAAAAAATTTTAAATCTTAAAATTCCTAAATCAGTAACTAAAAAATCTGAAACCCAATAGAATTTCATTTCCAAATCTATAGCTATTGACTCTAGAAATTACCTCCAAAACCAAAATTAAAACTGCTTTTATCTATTCTGCTTAAAATGCCACTGCGAAATAATTTAAATTAAATCTGGAACTCATTAAATAATAACAGCTTTAAGTTGTCCATACTTAATTAAATTAAACAAACAAATTATGGCAAACACTTATCAGAAATATATGATTTGGCTCATAAACTTATTATACTTTTAAAGGCACAATCTGCTAAACAAAATACCCGCTAGATTAAATTCATAATCATTTTGATTTAGAAATATGAAACTTTATTAACCTAGCACCAACCAAATGTTATGAAAAAACTATTTAAATTCAAGAACACTAAACTTTGGGTGATTAAAAAATTAAATTCCAAATCGCAAATCTCAAATTACAAATTTCAAATTCCAGACTTCAAATTCCAAATTACAAATTTCAAATTTCAAATTCCAAACTTCAAATTCCAAATTCCGAACTATAACTTCAAACTTAAAATTCCAAATCTCAAATTCGTCTAGGTATAACACAATACCCCAATAATATTTTTGCTGTAACACAAACCACCTCATTGAAAACCTAGAAACAAACTATTGAGAATAACCTAATGCACGCTGATATGCGCAAAATTTTATAAAAATAAAATAAAAGTCGAGTAACGTTAGGGGGAAACCTCTAATTTTGAAACCAAGCACTAAAAACTAACTAAAATTAAGAATTTGTCAAAATTTCAATTTCTAAAAATTTAACCAACCAATGATATTTACATAAATTTCAAAAGTATTTGGTATCTGGGATTTTTCAAAAAAAATATTCTAGTTTTTAATGTTTGAGATTTCACATTGATCGAAGTTTACTAGAATTTATAAGTTGGCTCTCCAAATTATATTTTTTAATTTATTCAATAAAGTGACTAAGATTTCATCATAATTTTTAAAATTTGACAAAATTATAATTTAATTTTTAAATCACTAGGCTAAGTTTTCAAAAAATAAATTTTAGGAAATGTCCAGGTAAGATATCGGGATTTTGATAAATTTACATAAATTGAAGTTTGCGAATATTAACAAATCACAAATAAAGAATATTTAGAAATAATTCAAAATTAAATAGAATAACCGAATTTTCATATAGGTACGAGTATTTCCAAAAGACCAGAGAGCTTACTGACAATCTTTGATTATTGGTTCGGTCTCGGAAAAATTTGGAGAGATCAAGAATATTAAGAATACAACAGAATATTTTGTAACGCTTCATTTCTGAAGTGTTACAAAAAATTACAAAATGTTGCTGCTGAAACTTTATTAATTTTAAAGTCTAATGGTATTTCAAAACAAATCCTGCTGCCAGAAACTATTAGAATGTAAAATTTTTAAAATTTAACTAAGATTCGTTTGACTTACTAATCTGATACAAAATCAAACCGTTCGATTGAAAATTTCAGATTTGTATCTTGCACATTTAATTAAAAATTACCAGAATATCAGATTTTTGCAAACGTTGAAGTTGTCACAGAAATTGTTTGCGTATTTAGAGGAACGCTCAGATCAAAGCAATATTCTATGTTTTAGAATTTATTTGATAGTAAACTGATTCGAGAAAAACAATTGCGAATGTACAAATTAAAATAAAAATTAACCAAACATTTTACGTAGAAATAGCTCTAATTTAAAATTTTACTAGGCTTTCAGAAATTTTTCAAAATATCGAAGTACATGTATCAAAGGCAACTTAATTCCGAATAGGTTTCCTTACAATTGAAAGTTAGCTTTTCAATTTCAAAATTTAGCACGAATTTTTTACAAAAAAGTTGATAATAAAAAAATGCTTTAGTCATTCTAGTAAATTCTAAAAATTGTATAATTTTAAAAATCTGATGAAATTCCAGAATTTCGAGAAATCCCAAATCTTTCGAAATTTATTTGAAAAAATTATAAAATTTGGTCAACAATTTGAAAAATTTCGATATCTAACAAAAGGAATTTCATGATTTCCCAAAATTTTGTAACTTCCAGAAAAGCTTTGAAATTTTTAAAAAATTATAATACTGGAAATTTCAATTGTTTGAAATTTCTAAGAATTTATAGGTTGGAAGCCAAAATTCGGATTGAAGAATCTCCCAAAATTCTATGTCTTATTTTGTTTGTGTTAATAATGAGCGACTAAAATATGACCACAATTTTTAAAATTTCAGAAAATTAAAACTAATTTAATTTTTATGCCGCTGGATAAGCTTTCCAGAATTTATTGCGAATCCAAGATCAGAATTTTCATAAATATTAAAAAGTGATACATTTCCAAAATACCAAAAAATTGTGTGGTAATCTTCGTTGATTGAACCGTTCGTTAGTAAGTTTGAATAATTTTCAAATCAGAATCCTCGAACGTATTTGGTGGAACACATTTCAAAATTTAATTAAGATTCTTTTGACTAATACATTTTACTAATCTGATATATTATAAAATCAAACCGTTTAATTCAAAATTTCAAATTATTCGTGCTAACTTAATCAAATTAAAAAATTGGCAAAGTATCGAATTTTTCAAAATTTCGAAATTCGGATGTTTAAATTTAAATAATATTCTTAGTTTCAGAATTAATTTAGAAATAATTTTGCAATGTACACATTACAAAAACAAAACAATAACTACGAATTTTACGGTATTACAGATCAGAATGTTTCCAAATTGCTTTTGTAAAACATTATTTACTAGATTGATTAAATAAAATATTTACTAGAAGATCATAAAATTATTTCTCTCAAAATAATGTTGCAGATGCAAGGGAATTATGAATTTTGCTGGCCTAGGTCAAAATTTACTAAATATGTGGAACGATATTTTTAACGATCGTGTTTTGAAACATGATATTGAATTTCAAATATTATAAAATAATGAAGTACAATTATGAAAATTTATAGAACTAAATTCCGAATAGGTTTCCTGACAATTGAAAGATAGCTTTGCACAATCTTATTTAACAATTCACAAAATTGTGACACAAAAGGTAACAACAGATAAATGTCTGAGTTATATCTTGTAAATTCTGGAGAATTCTGGAATTAAAATGGATAGGTGAAAGTTTTATTTTTCCTTGATATAAAAATGAAAAAGTGTAGAAGTTTACCAATTACTTTTTTCCCAATTTTTTTTTTTAAATTTATGAAATAAAACTCTAAGTAGAATCAAAGAGTAGTACATACTAGAGAACGGAAACAAGCGTAAAATTTCAATCAGAAACAAACAAAAATTTATTATTGCAAGCACAAGCAAAATCAAAACAAAAACATACGAAAAATACGAAAAAATATTTTTCGAGTAATTTTGCTCGTTTCGTTTTGTTGCAACAAGCAAAATCAAAATATAAAATTTCAAGTAAATCTAGTTGCCCAACTCGGAAAATTTTTTTGGTTTACTTGCAAGCAATCTTTGATTTTTCTTGAAATTTCGAAATTGTGCGGAATTTGTTTCGTTTTGAATTTTTGTTAGTTTGGATTTATTGAAATCACTAAATATTTTAGATGTGTAGTATACTTATGTATGAATGTTATCAAAATGTTAATAAAAATGTTACCTTTCTAGAATGGTAGTGATTAAGATAATTGAGGCTTAGATGTAAATTTTATGTTCCGATTTTCAGAGATAATTCAAAGATTGCCATTGTACATTAACCAAATAAGCGATATTTGATCAGAAATTTATTGGTTTTACTCAAGTTTTGAGCGCATTTCCACACGCAAAACATTTCGTGTTTTTGAAAAAGGTTCGAGTTCGAAAATGCCATCAAAATATTAAATTTCAAAATTTCACATATCGAAATTTGGCCGACAAATGTTAAAGAGGTATTTTTTTTAAAGCAAATTATGTAATTTTAACAAACTTTTAAAAGTTATAATCTGGCTTTCAAAATTCAATTTTTTTTTTAATTTTTTCGTTGTAGAAATAACAAATTTATCAAAAATTGGAAGTGCCGGTTTAAAACCCCGTTCGGAGGTTTTGCGTTTGGCAATGTCTTAAGCAAAGAAAATAATAAAATTTTGTAACTTCTCAAACCTCGACTTAATCGATATTACTTTCAAAAAAACGTGTATTACATTTTTATTTTTTTAGAACAAAAATAGTATAGGATTTTGTAGTGCTATAATTAGCATTTAGAAATTAATTAGTTTATTTATAATTAACAATTATCCGAACTAAGATAACTTAAACTCAAATATTGTCAATCTTCTGGATTTAAGTTAGGTTTGGATGTCTCCCCTACAATTAACAAAAAAAATTCATTCGAAAATTCTTTAGTCCTTAAAATGGATCCTTCAGAAATAAGCAACAAATTATAAGATGAACTTTAAAATTGAGGCCAAAACAAAAGGCAGAAGTAAGGCATGTGAGTTATTTGGAGAGAAAATCACCAAAACAAATAAAGTCATACCAAAATTTGTAGCGTCTCGCTCATGCTTTGCTGTAATAAAATACTAAGCAAAAACAACGATCAACCTAATAAGTCATATCTGCGTAAAGCAAAATTCTTCGTCGGCCAATGAAGCCTTTGATGAGCCTTTGGTAATCGCTTAAGTTAAATTTCGCCAAACTTAAACGAGTACACCTCGCCGGCCGCTGCTGCACATTTTTGATTTAAATTAATGATAAATAATACAAAATGCGTTGCTGGGAACGGCGAAATAAAAAATGCTCATTTTAAATATGCTGCTTTACATGTACATAAATGGAAAATCGGGTTCTATTAAAACATCTCAGGACCCCCTTTTTCAGTACAAGTCAAAGAACATAAACTGAACGACTTTGATGTATAGATTACGCACATGTAGTTCAAGTTGAATAAATTGTTTTAACCTTTATTTTAGAGTATCTTACCATTCCGATACATATTGAGACATAAATGCATATTCAACTAATGACTTTGTCATCAGTTTCTCTCAACCCCATTTGTAATTAATTAATTATTATGTATAAATTAAATTTGTTTGATAATAGTAATAATAAGAAGCTTTTACATGGTCAATGTCTCACTCTCACACCTACACATGACAACAGTCCTGATCAACACTCTATACATCATCAGCTTGTCGAATTTCCAAGATATTAAGACACAAAGTATGGCCGTAAGTAAATTGCGTCGTAGCCTCTAAAACCAGAGATCACATTAAAGAGTATTGGCGACAGACATCTTCTTGTTGAATACAGCAGCTAATTGGAAAATTTCTCGATAGCTTGTTCTCAACTTTACGAATATTTTACTTAAATCATTTGGTTTTTTATAACAAAGAAAAACCACTACCTTTAAAATGTTTTTTCTAATTTTCGTTTTTTCCAAAAATTTAACAATTGGCAATAAATAAAATCATTAAATGCAACATTGTCAAAGTTCGTTACAGTAGACATAACCTAATAGCCTTATTTAACAGCTGCATTCACTTATAGCAAGAACTTAGTGCTGTTGGTTAGAAACGATTCATCATTCAGCATCAGAAAAACGTGTTAAAAAACCAACATAGTTCCAACAAAAGTGTGGTGAGAATATATTCTGTGGTGGTATAACTGCGAATTAATTTGATCATTCAGGCTTCCTAAGGCCTTACTATTGAAGAATAGTCAAGAAGTTGAGGATATTCCAAAAGCACCGACATAAGCAAGTCATTTCGATCTCCAAAGTAAAGACTGGTTTGATGATAATTACAACAAGCAAGCAATTATTATAATCGACACTATTATGAATTTCTTTGTATGGGGTAGGAGAACGAACGAAATTAAAAAATTAATCTCGAAAGAGTCTTCAATATGCCAGTGTGTTATCAACAAAATAAAGGTGTTAGTAAATCCTAGAACTTAAACTAAAGACATTTGATTTATGTTAAATAGTTTAAAAGCTAGTATTACGTAAAATATGAATCTAGGTATCACCTCGAACAACTTTTCTTTGGCACACTGTACTTCAGTATAGATATTGAAAATGGATCAATAGTTTGCTCAAAATTATTAAAGAAAATATCCCATAAAATAATTACAGTGAACTACTTAATAACCTGCTTAATGAATTTTGGGGCCTGTTATAGCTTGAAAACCTTCAACCATTCCAAATTAAAAAAAAAAAAAATAGAATTTCGGGTACCTTCTACGTGTAGTATACCAAATGCGTGAAAACTGAAAAGAGCACACTCCAAGGAATTCGTAAGTTTTGTAGATAGTGGTATACGTTACAATTCAGTTTAATTTGGTAATGGGGTTATTCTCTAATAACTTTGAAAATCATCTGGAACTGCCCGTTAGTCCGAGATATAATTGGGTTAGTAAGCAGAATGCATTTTGTTAAGGTATCAGGAATATTGGGTGTCATACGATAATGTTTACATTTCTGTCTTAAACACGAAACAAATCCCACATTAATTTATTAAAAAAGGTTCCTTATAAGCTATTGAGTCAGATTCTGGAATGACAACGTAACTGCTTCCTTTATGGATTTGTAGTAAAAAACTAAAAATAAAAATATCAAAACATAAAATTTTAGAAGTTAGAATTGGCCTTACAAAAAGTCTTATTTTTCTTGCTTTACTACATAAAATATTCCTTTTTCATCACTTTCGAAATTTAAGAACGGCACTTCACGAACTAAACGCTATAGCTTTAACCAATGTGCCGTTTGGTTTTTGTTTACATTATTCAATTGCTAATATGATGCAGAAAATCACTAAATGTTACCTTAAAACCTTAAAGTAAACATCAAAAATTTAATTTTATATGCCAATATTTACAAGTAAGATCGAGTTTGTTTGATATTTTGCAAGCAAATTTTTCGAAAAATATTTACAAGCAAGCAGTACGAAAAACAAAATAAAACGAGTAAATTCAAAAACGAACAAAATCAAACAAAATGTTTTTCAATTTTTGAAAAATCAAACAAAAACAAAAAACTTATTATGGTTTTTCGATTAGACTCGATTTCGCTTGTTCCGTTCTCTGGTACATACAGGGTCCCAAAAGTTCAATATACAAGTCTCTATTGTTTAATATGTTAAGCACACATACATACGCATACAAATGTAATGACACATCCCAAACCAGATTACCTGCGAAACGAGTACCTGAGCAGTACCGTTATCTACATTTTGAGCGTGGTTAATCCTGCATCCGTTCAACTACTACATATTTTACGTTGATTCTCATGATAGTTAATAGGTCGTGTTTCGTTATTTCTGGACTGAGAAATTTAGTTCGATTTACTCCAAATTCTTTATTGCATACCATATTCCGCTATACAGCTAAAACATTTTTTTTTAAATGTAATTTATGTTCTTCGTACGACTAGCCACCAAAATATGTTCGATGTATCCAAACAAAAAATCAAGTTCAATATGATCACTTCGTTAAAAAAACGTTCAAATGGTTAGTTGGATTTCGCAAATAATAACACCTTTCGACATATTAGTCGAATTGATATAGCCGCATATGTATATTCAGAGAAAAATTAAGAATATGGCGTAATGATTATTTGGTACGGCCACTGCTTAAAGTCTCCGAAAATCCCCGCAGGGTCTATGTAAGAAATATCACTTTTGTAACTACAAATTAGAATTTGAATTTACGTTTCTGGTTAATGAAAATTTAATATTAAAATTGAAATCTCCATTTTTCAGAATATTTCAACAAAAAATATTTCAACAAAATATTCTAAATAAGGTAGATTTAATATTCATTTTCCAGAATTTAAACTTTCGATTCTGGTTAATGGAGATTTAATATTACAGTTAGAATGGAAACCTCCATTTTCCAGAATATTTCAACAAAATATTCTGGATAAGGAAGATTTATTGTGAATTTTCCAAAATATTTCATCAAAAAATGTTTCATCAAAATATTCTGGATAAGGAAGATTTAATCTTCATTTTCCAGAGTTTAAATGTGCGTTTCTGAATAATTGAGATTTAATATTAAAGATGGAGTGGAAATCTTCATTTTCCAGAATATTTCAACAAAATATTCTGGATAAGAAAGATTTATTGTGAATTTTCCAGAATATTTCATCAAAAAATATTTCATCAAAATATTCTGGATACGGAAGATTTTATCTTCATTTTCCAGAATATTTCAACAAAAATTATTTGAACAAAATATTCTGGATATGGAAGATTTTATCGTCAATTTCCAAAATTTAAATTTTCGTTTTTTGTTAATGGAGATTTAAAATTAGAATTAAAATGAAAATCTTCATTTTCCAGAATATTTCAACAAAATATTCTGGATAAGGAAGATTGAGTCTGTATTTTCCAGAATATTTCAACAAAAAATATTAAAACCAAATATTCTGAATAAGGAAGATTTAATCTTCATATTCCAGAATTTAAATTTGCGTTTCTGGTTAATGGAGATTTAATATTAAAGTTAGAATGGAAATCTCCATTTTCCAGAATATTTCAACAAAAAATATTTCAACAAAATATTCTGGATAAGGAAGATTCATTCTTCATTTTCTAGAATTTAAATTTGCGTTTCTGGTTAAAGGAGATTTAATATTAAAGTTAAAATGGAAATCTCTATTTTCCAGAATATTTCCACAAAATATTCTGGATAAGGAAGATTTATTGTGTATTTTCCAGAATATTTTATCAAAAAATATTTCATCAAAATATGCTGGATAAGGAAGATTTAATCTTTATTTTCCAGAATATTTCAACAAAAAATATTTTAACAAAATATTCTGGATAAGGAAGATTGAATCTGTGTTTTCCAGAATATTTCAACAAAAAATATTAAAACCAAATATTCTGGATAAGGAAGATTTAATCTTCATTTTCAAGAATTTAAATTTGCGTTTCTGGTTAAAGGAGATTAAATATTAAAGTTAGAATGGAAATCTCCATTTTCCAGAATATTTCAACAAAATGATCTGGATAAGGAAGATTAATTTTTCATTTTTCATTATATTTCAACAACATATTCTGGATAAGCAAGATTTAATCTTCATTTTCCAGAATTTAATTTGCGTTTCTATAATGGAGATTTAATATTAAAGATGGAATTGAAATCTTCATTTTCCAGAATATTGCAACAAAATATTCTGGATAAGGAAGATTTATTGTGAATTTTCCAGAATATTTCATCAAAAAATGTTTCATCAAAATATTCTGGATACGGAAGATTTTATCTTCATTTTCCAGAATATTTCAACAAAAAATATTTTAACAAAATATTCTGGATAAGGAAGATTTAATCTTCATTTTCCAGAATTTAAATTTGCATTTCTGGTTAATGGAAATTTAATATTAAAGTTAGAATGAAAATCTCCATTTTCCAGAATATTTCAACAAAAAATATTTCAACAAAATATTCTGGATAAGAAAGATTTAATCTTCATTTTCCATCCCCCATTTATTTAATATTCGAAAAGACATATTGTATTTTCAATTTTAGTTGCAATTCCTAAAACTTTGCACTTTGATTCGAAGATAGATGAAAACAAAAAATCGGTTATCCAATTAAAAGATTGGAAACACAAAATTACGAAATATTCCCTGGAAATGTTACTGACATGTACAATACCCCGTATAAATGCTCATTTAATGCCGTAATAACTTTAAATGAAGCAATTATAAGATTAAATTGATTAAAAGTTATAAAGCAAAAAAGCTTTTTCGAAAAATATTGTTGTAACAAAATATTTTCTTTCAATTTACTGAAAAACGAATATACTATACAAAATAAACATTCTTGGTACCAAAACTATGTTATCAAGAAAATGCATTCGTTTGTTCTTTATCGTTTACGTATGAGTTGTTTTTTTTATATAATACATATGTACAAAGCTCAGCTTTTTTCTTGAAAAGCATATGAAATTATAATAATTTTGAAAACTCATATGAATAGAGAGATAAGTGCATGTATACATACTTATAGTATGTACATATACATAGTACAACAAATTGCAGAAAAATAATTTGAAGCTGTATCGTTATCTATGCTTTTACAACAACAACTCTAAATACAAAAAGTTCTAGATACGAACAAAAAAATTTTAAATTCAAAGTTGCTCGAAATATAAAGTATAAAGTTCCTTTTTTTTTTGTTAATTTTTCGAGTAAATTAAATTTTTATTTATTTGTGCTTTTTTGTGTTAGAAAACTTTTCCAGTAAAACGAGTAAATTTTCTGCAATCATAATGTTATTCTGCTATCTGTCGGTGCGATAATGAAAATTGATACGGATAACAAAAACCAGAATGTATATAGAGAACTAACATTCATATATGTTTACGTATTCAAGAGTACTTTTTTGTTCACTAGCAACGATGTAATAAACCTTGTAAAATTTATAGAGATTTAAAAGTTTCAATGTTAGGTTTTTATGTCAGGTATGGATTTTTGTTTGTTGTGTCAACCGAATAAGTTTTACGAAAAACATTAATTAATGTTGTTATATTCTATAAATTGTGTTAATAGATTTGTATAATGGAGTTCGTAAAATGGTAGAAAATATAATTATTTGTCTCATTTCAGGTATGCTTTAAGAATAGAGAAATTTTCTACCCTACATATTGAAAATGTGAATTCCAGTTTTATTTCACAGAAATGTGCAATCCTAAGTAAACAGGGTCATTACATCGATAGATTTTTTCTTTCCCATAAATGAAATATGTTAAAGGCTTAGTTGGATTCCTTTATATTTAATGTTAATATATTGTGAGCGAAATACAGGTCTCAGCTATTCAAAAAATATTTCATTTTTGAAAAAAGTAGGGGATCAGGGTGTTTAGGACAACCTTGTTTGACTTAACCTCATATGATATATCGAATATATGTATGAACGGTTTTCCGGATTTTCTTGACAAAATCCTAGGAAGCGGCCACCAAATTTCCTTTACGCTAAGTTGTCATAAGGTCTTAACTATTCAAAAAATATTTCACTTTCCAAAAATGTATTGGATTAGGGTATGTAGGACAACCATGTTTGACCTCATATGATACATCGAATATATGTATGTATAAACGGTTTTCCTGAGTATTAACTTCAGCATGATTTTTATTATTTCAATATGCATTAAATAAATTCATTATAACGAAACTTTTACACCAACATATAAAAACACTTAGGACATACTTAGGACAACTTAAGGCAACTTAAGGGAAATTAGGACAACTTTTCCGGAAATTCGCCCGTTGTTAAATATTAATTAACTGTACTAGTAATTAGACTTGCGCTTTGGTTTTTTATTTTATTTAGTGTTTCAACCGATATTCCGTCGTGACCTTTTGCACAAGTTTTGTCTAATTTTGATACAAGTTGTTTAACTTCGTCCTCAGAAGTGATTGCAAAATTGTTTAATTCGGTTTCTCCGGAAAAAATCAAATATTGAAGTGGTTCTCCAGAAAACTACCAAAGCATTTTGCCAAATTTACTGGGAGTTTATTAAAAAAGCTATTAAATAGGTTTCCCACCAATTTATGTTCTTTTATATGTTTGTCCATCAACTAACAGGGATATGGTTCTTTGATTCCCGACCTCCTGGTTCAGAACTTCATTGAAAATTGATCAGATTTTTTTCGGATTATTTAGGCTCCCAAAATACCTATTATTTGGATATTTTTTATATATGTATGCGATAGAACTTATCTCGTTGCTTGATGTGTTGTTTCAGACTATCGTCAAACCACAGTTTATATTTTGCGCCAGCTCTGGAAACAGGAAATTGCTGAAGTAATATATTTTGTAAATTTTGCAAGCTCTAAAGATCGAAAATTTAAATTCGATAAGAAATCATTTACCGCTTTAACATTTGTATATTCGAAACACATAAAACCCTATTTATTTCGTTAATTTCTGGTTTAATATTCAAAATCAAATATCTATGATCACTTAAGTAACCCTGACCGTACAATAATTTGCACTTGTATTCTAAAGAACAGAGTACATGATCTATGATTGTTTGAATCGTATTAGATTTGCATGTATATTACGATTTTCGGATATTGTAGTTATTAGAGTTCACGATATTTGTGTAGAAATTAAATTTATTACTGCTGGTGTCTAACAAATTAACGTTAAAATCTCCAAACAGTAATGCATTTTTAAGGCATGATAATATGCCTTCTAATTCATCGAGCGAAGCATTAAAATTCGTATGAGGTGGACGATATACCTCTTTATTATAAATTATTTAACTACTTTGGATTTAATAACAATAAACTGATTTTCCAATACATTTAAATGAAAGTCGAATTGAAATGTTAGCCACTTCTTAGTTAAGATCGATACCCCACCGTAATTTAAAAAATTTAGAAACTTACAGGAAAAGTGTGAGTGTATTCATGATTAATGAAATTAAAAATGTTAGAAACTATGAATAATTATAATATTTGCACATGGGAAAGGAAATTCAAAATTACAAAAATTTAGAAATTTGAATTAGAAATTAGTTTTTACGAACAAGATGAAATTAATAAGAATTTTCAATTTCAGTACCGGTCTGATAAAGATGATTAGTATTAGAAATAATCAGGGTATAATAATCTTGCATTTGGTGGCAAAAAATCGATTGAACCACTGATTCGTGTACTGCCCCGTGTATCATAACATTTACAACTACGTTAATATCACTTACTTGCTTTTGCCTACTGGTACTCTTCGTGTCAATTTTCTCAATTTGTTCCGAATAAAACAAACAATTATTTTTAACAAATTAAAAGATAGCATACTCGAGCTTAAAATATCCTGCTGCTGGAAATTGCCGACGCATTGTCTACATTGTTGATATTATCTACATTATCTACGCTATCTTTTCCACTGTCTACATACATTATCTACATGAGTAAACAATTAATTAATTACTTCATGTAGACCACACGGCACAACACTGCTCAAAAAATCACAGTCATCATGTCGGTAATCATAGTCCTTAGAAGTGATTATAATTCAGCTTTGTCAATGAAATGTTTTCGAGGGACGTTCGATGGGATAATTAGTAAAACTTACATTATGATGAGTTAAATTATTAGTGGTATATAAACTATGGGTCAACATTACTTAGAATCGTGAGATTTTTTAATTTTCGTCACGAAATTCAGGAGATCAGCAATTGTAAAATTATAATTATTTTCGAAATACGGCCTAAATTTTAAACCAATTTCTAGTACACTTTAAAAGTTTATTACATAAATCAATATGCGGTTTCTAGCAATTCATCAGACAAATCATTCGCTTCAACGCTCCTAATTAATGCTCACACTCTATTAAGTGTTGTCCAAATTAAAGGTTGACCTAACAATTCAAATTTATTTTCCAAGGAACGTATTACGATATTTCCTTTGAGGCAAAAAGCTAAATTGGTAAAACCAAAAACGTTTTTTTCCAGTTTACTGAATTAATCAACCTTGAAAAATATTATAAGTCGTTGTCCTCATACAAATGACTAAATAAAAGCTCTAAATTTTTGAAATAAACATCGCGTGTGTTTTTATAAAAATTCTGTTGTGATTTATAACTAAGATAATCATAAATTTGTCATTAGGTAAAGTATAGAAAATATTTCATAAAACACCAATCCCAAATTTGTTCAAACCATGTACTGATATTTCTAGCAAACACACTATTCTTCTAGAATGTCTCTATAAAGCTTTATAAAAATATAAAAGCACCTTGACAATGTTACCACATAATTATAACTGTAAAAAAAAAAAAAAAAAAATTCAACAGCCATAACAAAAAGTGGAAAACTGGAAAAATCATCAAAATGGAAAAAAATGAATAAAGTAAAAGAAAACATTTTTGACATGCAAAATGAAAATTTCAACCTGTAAATTCATTGAAACGTAAAAAAATATTTACCTGCTTGCGTATACTAGAAAAGCTTCAAACACAAGGTAAGCGGGAAAAATAGCAAGAGCAAACTTTTTTTAATTATCATTTTCTGTTGTTTTTGTTATACCTTTCCTAACAAACCTGTACCACCACCATTACCACAAATCATAAATTACATAAATTTGACCTGCAAGTTTTATTCACTTATTTTTCGAATAATATGTTATCCAATCAACCTGAGATTAGTGTGCATACCTTTAAAATATAATAAAATATTTCCGGTGGATGCCCGCCATAATATAAACTCAAAGTTGCTCCGAAGTGTATTAACAGTTTTTTTTTTGTACTTTGTATTATTATTATTATTCATACCTGCTGGATGTTACTTTAATACCGCGAAAAGAAAATTACTAATTAAATTATATCCTGAAGGCTTAGAAATATATTTTTGTACCGTCTTCCATCCGTTAAATACATAAACTTTTAATAACTTTTGTACATTATGACTTTTTATATTTTATGTGCGGTTTACCTCTACCATAAGAAAAAGACGACAGCGCGACAAGTAAAATTCTCGAGTGGCTCGAAAATATAATTAGCGATAATAAAATGAAGAAAAAAAAAGAGAAAATTAAATGTGCGATTTTAGCAAAGAAATGAACTGGAAATTTACTTTTGTTCCGCTTTGGTATTTTCTTATCCGTTTAATGTAGTTTAATGGACAAAAAGTTAGATATTCAATATTCAATGAATTGGACTTAATTCAAACTAAGTTATCTCGATAATTTGATGCTAGGAGTATTAACGGTGCGGGATGCCAAAAATATTTGTACTTGTATGAGTTTACATGAGCTATCACTTAAAAAGAATAAATAATTCTAAATAGAAAATAGAAATAATTCAAAAATTTAGTTTTACGGACTTTTCGGAACCTCATAACCGAAAGTTTAGATTGAGATTTGTGGTAACCAAAATCTGATTACATTTTGTCCCACAATTACTACGCCTCTGCGTCATATTGCACAAATCTTATTTCTTAATAATGAAATGAGGGCAAGAGATTACGAATAATAATATGTACATATACCTAGTGTTGAGTAAATTTATGTATTGGAATGTATATGTAAAAACATAAACATATTCGTAAATTTCCTACGTTGGTGTCTCTGTTAAAAAATATTAATTCGTATAGTTCGAGCTCGTGAACTTAAAAATAATTCATTTAAGAATTATTACAATTTGGAAAATAATTAATATAACATTAATTATAATTGGTGAAACCGACGATTCAAGGAGTTCCTAATACACAAAAATAAATGGATATCTCGATTTACAAATCACCGACAAGAAGACATCTATACGTTTTCGCGATTTTTCATCAACCGTAAGCTGCAAAATCATCTTATCATAACGGAATCATCACGCCATATCGGAAGCTGTAGAATTTTTTTTTTCTTATCAAGGTCTGCTGCGTATTATTATTAAAAGTTTAATTTGTTTTCTCGTTTTAAATTTTGCTTTAAAAATAGAAGAGAGTGGTGCAATAAATAATTGTAAAAATGTAGTCTACAAAAATTTTACGAATTTAAAAAAATTATTAAATTTTAAAATTGTATTCGTCAGGCCATTAAATTTATCACACATTAATATGTTCAAATGTTAACCATACATATTTGCTCTTCCACTTTTTTGAAAAAAAAAAAAAAAATCAATTTGGATTTAATAACTCAAAATGCATTTATTTTTCATCCATACACGTATTGTTTATTTTGATTACTCCATTGTTCTTATTTTTTATTTTTATTTTTAGCCATCCAGTAAAATAAAATCCTATAGCGAGAGTGCAATTCATACGAAGCGAGAATAAAAAAAAATAATTTGATTATTTTGTCATATCCAGCATTATTCGATTCTATTCAATAATGGATTTTTGCTATAATTTTTTATTAACAAATTTTCAATTTTCCGAACAATAGTTGAAAAGTGTTTTTTTTTTCTGGAGAAAGAGAATGGCGTGGGCATAAAAATTCATAAATTTTAATAAAAATTCAATAAACATCATTCGGATTTTTTTATATGCCGATAATAATTTAATTTCAATATAAAATGAAGCAATAAACGAACAATGGAACCAAAACTTTAGTAAAATGTGGTATTGGGTTTAGGGAAGGACCTAGGCATCTTGTTAACAAATATTATTGCCTATTCTCTAACCATTTAATATAAATGTTAAGTTAACAACGTTGCAAAAGGGTGCGACACGATTTTTATTATTTAAATAGGATCACTTCTGTCTTATGCAGTATTTTAACTAAATTATTAAAAGTTCTCTTGGAAATTCAAGTTTAATGTTTTTTTTAAGGATTTCATCTGATATTCTATTACTAGATAAAATATTTTATCTGATTCTTTTGAATCATTTTTCAGTGTTCCCCACTATTTCATGAAAACGTGCATTTTTATTGGACACAAGAGAAAGAGATGAAAATACAGTAAATTAAGGAAAGTTCGCATTAAAGATGAGAATAGAATAAAGTGTTACGTAAAGACGAAAAACCTCCTCTTATAGACCGAAACATTTATATAAAAATAAATATTAAAATTGACCGATTGGTCAGTGGGTTAAGTAATATGGTCGGATGATACTGAAATTATTCGCAAATGAACTTGGCGGGAACCTGGATCTATTCTACTACCATATAATATAAAAACGAGATGGTAATAATCGTGAGGGGTGCACGATGACTCATAGCATTGGCCAGGTTTAAAAAATGAAAATCTTCCTGATAGCTTGAAAACTTATTTTTTTTAACAATAACCACCTCAAGTATCTATAGTGATAAAATTACGAAGCAATAGACTTAAGAATTAGGGGTGCATGACGTTACTGTAGCCGCTTCAATCTCCAACCCATTCGAGCATCTCTAGATAAACTTGGAGACAGAGTTCAGTTAAACTGGGCCATAATTTCTTCAAGCTTTTATAAAACATTCCCAATAGTACTATGGTTCTAAAACCAAACCAATATAAGATTATAGCCTATACACGATTTTATAAATTTTTCGAAAATATTAAGATTTTCGCTATTGCTCGAGTTTAGATTGTAAAGCGTTGAGATTAGGTTAGGTGAGATTTTCGAAATTCGAGGTTTTAAGATTTTTTGAATCTAAATATCTAGGACTAATAAGCGTTAATTTTTTAATTCGTAACATACTCAAAAATATCAGCATTACTCAATCAGCTCACCATTATCCGATGTGTTCAAGAGTTATTTTTGCTTTGGAATTTTAACGTTGATATTTTCAAAATTATTCTAGAAATTTAAGTTTATTCGACATTTTCGGAAATTTTCGATTTTATTTTTTAATATATTGCGATTATTCTTGAACTGTGTGATTATTCGAATTTTTCAAAATTTTCTGGAGCTTTCGTGATTAAGATTTTGCAAAGAGTGTATGATATGTTCAGATTAATCGAAATTTCTTGATTTTCAAGATTATTTTTAAATTCATCTCATTTTTTTCTGGAATATTCGAGTTGTTATATAAATACCTAGATTATTCTTGAATTCTAGTATTTCCCGAGCTTTTCAATATTGCTCGTGTTTCTGAATTATTTTAAATGCTTTTAAAGAATTTTAACAATTTTGATTTTGGATGGGTAAGATAAGTTTGGAATAACTTGAGTTAGATTTATAATTGGGCAAATTCGTGTAATAAACCATATTGTACATTTTACAAGAAAAAATTTTAAAACATTTTGTAAACTACATTAAAATGTAAATTATATGTGAAAAACTAATATGAAAATAACAGCAAGCTTAATTTTTAAGGCATTACCAGTTTCTTAGCTCTTTCTTTTCCGAGAAATTTACTAGCGAAATGAAGTGAAGTAGCACTATTCGTGGCACGAAAATGATTATTATAGTTTAAAATATCTCAAGTTGCTATATGGATTGTCAGAGCTTTTAGATTTCGCTTATTTAAAGACGTGGGATTTATAATTGCGCCTATTTACGTAAAAAACCTTAAATGTCGAGTAATTTTAAAATGGTTAGCTATCCATGAATTTATTTTGGGCTACTTGAGGTTACTTAATCAAAAGATGGTGTTTGATTTTGAGAATTGAAAATGAAAAAGGAACAAATATTAATATGTTTCGCTTAAATGTATCAAATATTTGAATCCAATTTTGCAATTTTAATTGTTGTTGCACCTTAACCGATAGTGCACAAATACCTTAAATATATAATTGCGGCTTTATTTAAATTATTTTTTGGAAGAATGTCAAATGATTGAAAAGTTTGTCATCTCCGATCTGATTAGATGAAGATTATCAAACAAATTATTCTTAGCCATCTCATCTAGCTATAGCAACTAAATTGTTACTTATATCATAATTACTTTTCAGATCGGAACTGGAATTAAAAACTCTTAATATTTTCATCTTTTTCGTAAAAACTTAACTTCTGGCTCTATTATCCATTAATCAGTGATTTAAAGACAGTTTGGCGTAACCCCCGAAATTTCTAAATTTTTGTAATTTTTAATTTCTTTTATTTCTTAGTTCTTAAAATTTTTTAATTTCATTATTCGTGAATACACCCACACTTTTCTGTAAGTTTCTAAGCTTTTTAAATTCTGAGTAAAACTACGTCCGAAAAATTTCCCTAATTCAATAATTCCTAATTTAGATATATTCTAATTGTTAAAAATTACAAAACTATTTATAAATTTTAAAATTTCCTATTGTAATTTGGTAAATTTCTCTAAATTTCCAAATATCTAAATTCGTTTTACGCAGATGAATCAGATTTCGAAATACCTTCTATTGCCTTCACCCTTTCAATAAACGTTATAAATTCTTTATAAACGTTATAAATTCTTTACATTTTTTTAATTCTAAAAATTGTGTATATCTGTCGTATAAGAGCATTATTTATAAAAATATCTAATATTTTAAACGAATTAAAAAAAATTTGTTGTTTATATAAAATTTTGATTTTTGATTTTTAATCATATTATTTAGAAAAAATCAATTTCGGAATTGATTCCGGAGCTCCGGAATCGAGAACATTCAAACTCAAAAATTCCGGAATTACTTTTTGGCCAAAAATTGGATGCCCTATGTAAGATTAAAGTTTAAATGCAATTATTTTATTTTGGCTTACAAAAAGTGATTGGTTTCTAGCTTTCGAATATCCATAATGGTACAGAAATTATAAATAGGATAGATAATTTTATTATTTTGCAGAAGAGTGCCGAATTTTTTTTTAATATATTTTGACTTTTCAATATGTTTTGCGATAATTTCGCTATATTTAAAGATACCTAAACTAAATGGAGAAGAAAAGTTCTTAGATATTTGTTGGTTAATAACAGGCGCTTTCCATATTTCACGTATACATATGATGATATGGGTCAACTTTCAATTAACAAGATGTACTAGAGGTGACAATATTCACTGAACAAAGAATAAATCTAATTTTTTAAATTTAACAATTCTTTATACGCTATAAATTACATATGTATCAAACCTATAAATTCACTAAATTCTACAAATTCTATAAAGTTTAAAAATCCAATAAGTTTTTTAAATTCTATAAATTCTGTATATTCCAATAAATTTTTTAAATCTTATGAATTCTATAAATTCTATAAGTTTTAATATATCTATAAACTGTATAAAATTTAAAATTTTATAAATTCTCCAATTCTATAAGTTCTACAAATTTTATAAAATTTAAAAATTCTATAAATGTTATGCAAATACAATTTATTTAAATTTTGTAAATTCTTTGAGTTCTAATAATTGTTTCAGTTGTGTCTGTTTAATAAATTTTAAACACTCAAATTTTACTTGTTTTATAGGAATGGGTACGAAGGGCCGAATGGGTCGAAGGGCCGAATTTTTTTGTTTTTAGAAATATAGGGCCGATTATTATTTTTTTTAGGCCATTTTATTTTCGTTAGAGTGAAGGAAAATTTTATTTAGACGCACAAAATAATTTCATTGTGATTTAGTGATGTAAATTAGTGAATATTTAAAATTCGCCCCTTCGACTCATTCGGCCCTTCGACCCATTTCGGCCCTTCGACATTCGGCCCTTTGATATCATTCCGTTTTATAAATACAAAAATTTCGGGTAATCCTATCTATAAGCTTTACCAATTCTATAAATTCAATAATTTCTATAAATTATATAAATGTAAGGAATTCTTTAATATCTATAAGTCCTCTAAATTTTATATGTAATAAAATTAAATAAATAAAGTTTAAAAATTCTGTAAGTGCTTTAAATTCTGCAGATCTCATAAATTCTTTAGTTCTTATAAATTCTGTAAATTCTATAATTTGTAAAAGCTTTAAAAGTACAACAAATTCTATAAATTATAAAATTCTTTAAATTCAAAAATTTCAATAAAATTTTAAAATTCACCAAGTTCTTTAAATTCTACAAATCTCATAAATTCTGTAGTTCTTATAAATTCTATAAATTTGATAAGGTATATGTATAGAGTTTGTATATATGTATTATTAATTTTATTATGTTTATAAAACCTATAAGTTCTATAAATATTAAGAATTTTACAAATTTCATCAATTCTATAAATTCTTTAAATTTTATAGATTCTATCGGTTTTATAAATTTTACAAACCTAAATTTCACTTATTCTAAAAAAATTTTAATTTCGACAAATTCTTTGAATTCTACAAATTTTATAAATTCAATAAATTCTATGAACAATTCTATAAATTCTATGGAGAAAGTTTAAAATTCAGTAAGTTTTTAAAATTCTTCAAATCTACTAAACCTATAAATATTAAGGATTTTATAAATTTCGTCAATTCTATAAATTATATAAACTTCACAAATTCTATAAATTTTTTAGATTCAATGAGTTCTATAAACTATAAACTCAAATTTGATTATTTTTTAATATTCCATAATTACTACAAAAAATTCAATAAATTCTTTTGAATTCTATAAATCCAATCAATTCTGTACATCCTATAAATTGTTTTAATCCTATGAATTCTACAAAGCCTAAAATTTTTGTAGGTTAGGTTAGGTTAGTTATAATGGCACATAATGTATCCCCTTCACCCTTACTGGAACATTTATAGCTATTTCGGTAGCGTCGGAATATCGCGTAATTTACTGTTTTCGAGATCCGCCAGATTATCCAGGTTGAGCTTACCTAAATATTTATGCTGATTGTTAGTACTTCTCTTCCTCGTTCTCGTCCAAACAGCTTCCACAGAAGCGACGCCTCTAAACGCAGCCTACTTGCATTCTCTCCAAAAACGCAGTGTGGCGTGAGAATTCCTAGAATCAAGTTGGTATTAATATTTTTTAAGGAAATACTTTCATTCAATTCGTTCATGGTTTCTTGCTATAGTTCACTGGTTTGACCATACACTTTGAAAACTGTTTTTTTATGGGTAAAAAACTGTGTAAATTACATAGTGTAATTTACTATAGGCAGGGTGTGAGCAGTGATTGAACAGAGAATTTCGATTTTAACCTTTATTTTCATTTCGGTAGTATATCCGAGAATATGGATGATATTAAGCAAGCAATTGCTAAGGATTGCCATTTAATATATACAAATAAATAAAGGCAGGAACAGCCTTAACCGAAGATTATAGGATGAAGATTTATTTTGTCTGTTAATGCTAGCAGATTCACTTTTTAGATTTTTTCCACCCAATTAATTCATCCTTCACTTATTTCAAAATTACGTCATCTTGCGGTATCATCAAATTGATGAATTCGATTTTATTCAATAATGTTGTTAATTATGTAAATTATATTGTTTATACACACATAAGTGTACAAATTGGGCTAAATAGCGAATAAAATTGATTCTTTATTGTAAATACATAAAAAATAGTCGGAAATCGCATAAAACTGTTGCGGCAAAAAAAGCAGACGGTTCGACCTCTTTGAGATTCTCTTTGTCGATACCCTTGGTACCTAAATAGATGGTCAGGATTAGTGAAATATTTAATGCGTATTGGTCGGGAGCGCCCCGAAATCTTGCATTACAAAATCTTGCAAGTACAATAACGTGCAAATACAATATCTTGCATTTAAAAAATTTTGCTGTTTTAGTATCTGTAGCTGTCTTTACTATCTAACATAATATTTATTGCGTATTCATAAAAGTTCAATATAATTAAAAAAAAATAAAATAAAAAAAATTGTGCAGATAGCGATCCGGATAACTATGCGTCAAGAAATACGGCTAATATTAGAATTAAAATGGAAATCTCGATTTTCCAGAATATCCCAACATAATATTCTGGTTAAGAATATTTAATCCTGGATATTTGATTTTTGATATTTCAAGCAAAATTCTACTGTATATTTATCATTATACATTAGAATTTTGTCAATGCGATTTGTTATCTTGCAAGATTTTGTAATGCAAGATTTTGTAATGCCAGATTTTGTAATGCAAGATTTTGAAATGCAAGATTTTGTACTTGCAACATTTTGTAATGCAAGATTAAGGGGCTAACCCGTATTGGTCATCCTTCTCACATTAAACGATTCGTCAAAAGACACCTCCCAACAAATATATTTTTAATGCAGACTTATATAGCCACGCAGAACAAAATTACGAATTTGAATAAAGGAGCGTGTTGTGCAAAGTTATACAAAATATAATCTACATATAAATATTTATTTGTTTTTTAGACTTTTTATTACATTTAGTTACAAGAGTAAATTCGTCGAAACCTCTTCTTTCGACAACAAAAATTATTTTCCTAATTAATTCTAATTAAATTACTTAAATATGGAATGAGAAAATAATGAGTCTTTTGTTGTATTGCCCACGGACATTGAACATACATTGCAAATGAGCGATTTGGTTTATCGAATTCATAAAACATTTTTACGAACCCAACAACAAAATAATCCAAAGTTTATACTTTGACCTAGATTTTAACTTTTCGTTATTTTTGTGTACTGGTATTAGAGCAATGAATTTTAATCAATGAATAATGGAACGGAAATTTATTTGTGTGCGTTGTAAACAACGATAAATTTTTTCAATATTTTCTTTTGCATTTTTTGTTACTTTCCTATTTAAACACTGTACATATTTAACGTTTTGTAGACGTTTCTTGGGCGTGCAAGTATTTTTGTGCATTATATTAATAAATTACATTTCTGCTTAATTACGAAATCATGCAAAAATGTAATAATTAAACTATTTGTTATATTAATTCTGCTATTACGTTAAACACCTTTATATAATTTTGTAAAGTACCTAGAAGTTTATAACGCCATTGAACAAATTATGGTTTCAACGATTCGATGCATCGAATGAACATGCAGATAAAAATTTATAAAATACTAAAAAGCTGAATTTAAAAAAAAATTGTAAAGAAAATTAAGTGCATATAGCTGTTCGAAATTGATAACAGAGCAGCTGCAATAAAGAGTTATCCTTTCGTCGACGTATAAATGGCAAAATAAATCGATTTTACTATCCATATAAATCCTTAACCCGTGAAAATATTTATAGGTAAATATAATTTAGTGCTTTTATAGAATATATCAGACATAGCGTTTATACCATGAGTTGTATAGAGCTCATAATAAATGTTTTTAAGTAAAAATGGTACATACCATATATGATTACTATACCCTCCTTATCATTTTGTTAGGATACTAAAATTATAAGTGATGAATATTTTTCTTGGATAGATGTTGTTTATAATAAATTGATGGAATTTACGTGGCACATGTATTGCATTAACCTAATTTAAAGTAGTTCCGAACTTTTTATGGGAAAGTATTAAATAATCTTAATATTTATGTTTGCAAAATTCCTTATCAAAATTGTTTCTTTAATAATAGATTCTGAAACGATTAGATACATTTAAAAGTTTAAACAAAAATTTAAAAACGGTTCAACTTTGGAATTTATTAATTTAAGAAATTTTTAAGTTTATAATAGAACTTTCAAGTTTTAAAAAATTGTAAAATAAATAAAATTTCAATGATCTAAATTTTATGTAAAGCTGCATCGAAAAGCTGCAACCAGAGTATTAGTAAAATTAGATAAATTACGAAAAAATTAAACTCTCAACATAACTTGATCCGGGTCAGATCCACCGTTACAAAATGCAGCTAATATATATATTTTAACATTTATTTATGATGAACTATAACTCAAAATTCATCTTCACGGTTTGATCCAGGCTTTGGTGTAGAAAAGAGCTTTAAACATAACAATGCATTGTAATTGAGTTTACTTCCATTGCATGTGGAAAATATCTCACTGGGTAACGGAATAGATAAACTTTCAAACCTAGGATCCATTTTAGGCCTTTTTTATTTTCGCTGGAAATACATTTCTTGCGTTCCTTATTTTTATATAGATTGAAAGTTTACTGAAATTAGCGATTAGTGAGGTTACTGAAAACTTGCTCATAATAAAGTGAGGAAAATTTAAGAGATAACTGTATCTAAAGAAGAATATTTAGTTGTTAGACCATTCTATGAACTCCACTCTCATAAACCATGGACGGGCGAAGTTTTGTTTGTTAAGCTCTTTGTAAACGTGACGGTGAATTCAGGGGTTCAGATCCTGTTTCAGAACACTGTACAATGTACATGCTCAGAAAACCAATTATCGTCATGTAAATTATAAACCATCGACAATAGATGCAGAACCATACAGATCAACGGCACAGAATCATTAAAATTTTAAACACATCTGGGAAAACAACTCACTCTTCAGCAAAAGTAATTTGTCTACATTTTTGTTAACTATTTTAAATTGCTACTTGTGTACTACAAAAATGAAATTTACCTAAAACAACCGCATACGTAGTAAAACTTTGAAATTAGAACGAAAACATGTTTTTATTTATTTATTTATTTATTTATATCTTGTAAATTTGGTGTAAAGGTACACACACACTATTTTGAGCATATGCTCATTACAATAGAGTGTGAAGCCACAGGTTGGTAATATAATGACACAATATCTGTTTGTTATAAATTATAAATCATGGCTCAAGATCCAGCTGTTATCTTTACCACTTCACACTCCACATCACACAGAAAATCTTCGCACGCATTTTATTTTTCTGCAAAAATTCTTTTCTGGATAGTCTTCATTTTAATCAGTTGAGCATCACCAATCAGGATTTACAAGTATCTCACAGTTCTACTAACATCCCTCTTCAAGATAAAATTTTGGAAAAATTTCATAAATTGCAGGAAGAGAATAAAAATACGAAATTGGCCGAACGCAACCGCTTAGTATATTTCAAAATAATTTTGAGAAATTTTATTAACTTATTGAATTAAATGACACAACTTTCGATGAAGTGGAATCCCTAAAACGTGGAAGTTTTGACTTTAACCACCTTTTACATGCAGGAAGAGAATACGAAAACGAAATTTACCTCAAACAACCGCATAAAATCGTTAGATAAAATCTAGAATAAAATAAAGGCTATTTTATTCATAAGTATGTTGTTTTGGTCAAAATCCTCTATTAAATGTTGTTTTTGTCAAATCCACTAAAATTGCAAAAACTTGTAATTTTCGAGTTAGCTTTTAACATTCGCACAATCTAAGGACGTATGAACATGTAAAATGATTTTAATTTTACAGAATTTTACTGAGCTTTATAAGCTTTTAAGTTTACTTCAAAATGAAAACAAATAATGACTAAATTATTTTTAACAATTCGGTTTTAGATTTTACAATTTTTGATTAATCACAAGAAGCATGTTATTGTTGTCAAAATCCTTGCTAGATGTTGTTGTTGTCAAATCCACTAAAATTGCAAAAACTTGTAATTTTCGAGTTAGCTTTTAACATTCGCACAATCTAAGGACGTATGAACATGTAAAATGATTTTAATTTTACAGAATTTTACTGAGCTTTATAAGCTTTTAAGTTTACTTCAAAATGAAAACAAATAATGACTAAATTATTTTTAACAATTCGGTTTTAGATTTTACAATTTTTGATTAATCACAAGAAGCATGTTATTGTTGTCAAAATCCTTGCTAGATGTTGTTGTTGTCAAATCCACTAAAATTGCAAAAACTTGTAATTTTCGAGTTAGCTTTTAACATTCGCACAATCTAAGGACGTATGAACATGTAAAATCATTTTAATTTTACAGAATTTTACTGAGCTTTATAAGCTTTTAAGTTTACTACAAAATGAAAACAAATAATGACTAAATTATTTTTAACAATTCGGTTTCAGATTTTACAATTTTCGATTAATCACAAGAAGCATGTTGTTGTTGTCAAAATCCTTGCTAGATGTTGTTGTTGTCAAATCCACTAAAATTGCAAAAACTTGTAATTTTCGAGTTAGCTTTTAACATTCGCACAATCTAAGGACGTATGAACATGCAAAATCATTTTAATTTTACAGAATTTTACTGAGCTTTATAAGCTTTTAAGTTTACTACAAAATGAAAACAAATAATGACTAAATTATTTTTAACAATTCGGTTTCAGATTTTACAATTTTCGATTAATCACAAGAAGCATGTTGTTGTTGTCAAAATCCTTGCTAGATGTTGTTGTTGTCAAATCCACTAAAATTGCAAAAACTTGTAATTTTCGAGTTAACTTTTAACATTCGCACAATCTAAGGATGTATGAACATGTAAAATCATTTTAATTTTACAGAATTTTACTGAGCTTTATAGGCTTTTAAGTTTACTACGCAACAAAAACAAATAATGACTAAATTATTTTTAACTATTCGGTTTCAGATTTTACAATTTTCGATTAATCACAAGAAGCATGTTGTTGTTGTCAAAATCCTTGCTAGATGTTGTTGTTGTCAAATCCACTAAAATTGCAAAAACTTGTAATTTTCGAGGTAGCTTTTAACAATTTTACTGAGCTTCATAAGCTTTTAAGTTTACTACAAAATAAAAACAAATAATGACTAAATTATTTTTAACAATTCGGTTTCAGATTTTACAATTTTCGATTAATCACAAGAAGCATGTTGTTATTGTCAAAATCCTTGCTAGATGTTGTTTCTGTTAAATCCACTAAAATGCAAATACTTGTGATTTTTGGGGTTACGTTTAACATTCGAACAATTTAAAGATGTGTGAACATGTAATATAGTTTCATTTATACAGAATTATACCGAGCTTTGTGAGCTTTTAACTTCAGAACAAGACAAAAACAAATAACGATGAATTTATTTTAAATTATTGAGTTTAAGATTTTACAATATTCGTTTAAACACCTGACCACATCAAATTAACCAATAAGCCAGTATAATCATGTTGTTGTTGCCAATATTCTTAATCAAATGTTGTTGTTGTCAAAATCACTTCCCAATGGATTATAGTAGCACTAATATAGCTCTTATGCTTTACCTTAAAGTAGCTTTCACAATTTTTATCACACATTATCATATTTTTATCATTTTTGTGAATTTGAGTTTGTACTTATATTTAAGCTTTTTATTTCTTGATTGATAAGTTACTCAATGTAAAATGAAAGAATTATGTAGGCTATAAAAAACGAGTTCTCCGATATTCCAAAATCAAACAAAATTTAATTGACGGCCACCCCGAATAAAGTTATAAACATACTACAAAGTTGTTTCCTTCAATAAATACATTTTACTTAAAACTTTTTCCATAATTATGTGCTTTGTTTACATTTTATGTTTTAATTTTTTTTCGTAAAGATTCCCCATTAATTGCCATTGACGTTAGAATGAGCCTAATTATAATTTAAGACAATTAAAATCATAGAAATGTAAATTTAAAATTAGTCAAAAAAATATTTTACGTACATATTTCGATGGGAGCAACCATATAAAATGATAAAAAGTTATTAAAACTTACAGCTTTTGTGGTAATTGTATATGTTGTATAGAAATTTAATACGCCCGTAGACGTGATAAGAAGAAATAAAAATTTGGTAGGCGTAGGATGTGGTTATCTTACTTGGAAAAGCGTTGTATTTTTTTTTTTTTGCTTGTTGTGTCTGTGGGCGTTCTAACGTAAATTTTCTAACGTTTTATTATTATTAGATTTATTATTTGGAATTGATGCGTTAATCAACCTACGCATTTATTTTATAAATATAGAATTTCGCAATTTTTTTATTTTTTTTTTGGTAATTCAATATTGAAGGCAACATTTTTTCTGAATTTAATGAACATAGAACTTAATACATAATCTACTGAGTAAGTACGTCAATACAATAGGATTTGTTGTGTTACATTTATTTGATGGAAATTGAAATGAACATTGTGTTCCTCTAATTGAGTCATTTCTGTTTGCCTGAATTGATAAGTCACTCAATGTCTCAATCCACAAATACTATAAAGTTTTGAGTTGATTAGAGTGCTAAAATTTGGTTCGAGATGAAATTGAATTGTAGGGATTCATTTAGTTTGAGCTTCACTAACTGGATTGTTTGAGGATTGATCCGTGAAATAAGTTAGGCGTTCAGTTCAGACGCGAGTTTTCACGTAATTTTTCGGACTAAAGTTCTGATCGAATAGTTAATCACCCAGGTTGCACTTATTCATAGGCAGTTCAGCGCATATTTGGTTTTTCTCAAAATTCAGAAAACCTGGCCTCTATACCCCACACAACAAAATGCCATCCATCAAATTTAAAATGTAGTAACATTATGTCCATAAGTACTTCATTTCTTTGCAACACTGTTTTGTAATAAACTTTTAAAACTTTTGATTAAGTTAAATTATTGATTTTAATTAAATTAAAATGAATGAAACAAATTAAGTTTTGAATCAAAATCTAAGCTGTTATATATAATTTCACAGTATTTAATAAATTTGAATATTCTAAAACACGGAAAACAACCCTGTTTCCATAATTTACCACTGCACAGTAGTGGTGGAAATCTATCGATAGTACTATCGATATATCGATAGTTTCATACTATCGAAAACAATCGATAGTTTTTATATACTATCGATATATCGACCTATCCAAGGAAGAATGCAATAAGTGAAAAATACTGTTTTTTCAGGAGATCAGTATAAAGGTTTAATTAGTTCTTTTCGCTGCTAGGAATAAGCGGATCACTTTAATTGTATGGTTTATACTGAAGAGTATTATAAAGTGGCTTTGAATTCTTTTAACTGGATTTTTAGTTAAAAGCGCATTATTTTAAGAATATAAAATCAGTCATAACCTTATCAATTTTAGAGATAATACTTTAAGATTTTATCATAATAAGAATTCGATATCGTAGAGTCCAAAAATCGTATTCCCTTAAAACTATCATATGATAACTGACGTTTTCATGGTCTTGGATAGGTCGATATTGATATTTTATTAGTACAAGAGAGTTTGGCTATTATGCGATATAACTTTAGATACGTTTTTCTTGTTGTCATTTCTTTTATATGCTAGTCAAATTACTGGCGATCAACGATCCCAAACGGTCTGAAAGCCAAAAAATGTTGAGATGCTAATTTTCTTACATAAAAACGATTGGCTGCTTTTAAAACAAAGTGGGAAACTGGGAAACTTGCCGATTATAATAACCTTCCCTTGACTTTCTAGTTCCTGGTTGTAGTGAACCTATATGTAATTTAATAAAGTTTATAAATTTATTATCCGATAGTATCGATAGTATATCGATATTCTATTAATTTGTGTCGATAGTTTTCTATCGATTGTTTTTTATGTTACTATCGAAACTATCGATAGTTGAAATTGTCGATAGTTTTCCACCTCTACTGCACAGTACATATTTCACTTTTATTTTAAAAATACGAAAATTAAAAAACAACCCAACAAAAACATAAATTAATTTATGTTAATTTTGTTGTGTTAGTAAGATGAAAAGCCATAAAAAATGATTTGCGCAAAATCGAAAAAATTGTATTGTATACGTTTACACGAAAAAAGCTTGGTTGTTAAATATTTCTTTTTATGTTTATTAAAACATAAAAGTTTTGTTTTTCATAAAAATTTACATATATCTTTAAAGAGGCATTTTAATATCTAAAAATAGAATACGTTAATAAAAGCTTTTAAATGAAAATCTCAACCCCATAAATTTGTCTACACATAGAAATTATTAATTAAATATTAAAACTAATTAATGTGTGTGTTCCATTGTAATATTTTAAGTTACGGGTAAACAATAATTATGTATTGTGCTATTATGATTTGTTTGCTAAAAGCTAAAAATTTTATAACTTTTGCAAAAACAATAAATTAATATAAACAACTTAAATAAATATTGTGTTAAAAGCATTTTATGCTTTCATTTTTACTCAACTTAATTTTTGTTTATTTATTTGATAGCTGTTACTGAACGCTATAGACGAACACCCCATATTTTGGAGGGAAGCGCATAAGCTTACTAAAAATAATAAACGAAATAATTTTCTTAAGGTTATTTCGTTGTAATTCTTTGTTAGATACTTAAGACAAAGTATCAGATGTCATTTTATCAATTCATTAAAATTAATTATTTATTTAATATTTTATTATTGTTATAATGGTTCGTGTACTTTTAGGCTGATGGTGACAGTCGGTTTATGCTACATATAAATTGAACGAATTAAATATTTTATAACGCATAAATAAGGGGTATTCGAGACAATTATTTATTTATTATTTTAATCGGTACATTGCAAAGTGAAACATTAAAAATAACATTAGTAATGAATAATGATATTCGGTGTTTCATTTTTGTTTAAAATGGTGCCCAAATAAGGAGATATCCAATTTATTTTTGACGGCAATAACTAAGCGTTAAAATTTTAAATTTCTATTTATTTTCCCCCTAAATCTTTCAGTTTTGATTTAGGCTTCAAGGCGATTACCAGTGATAATTGAAAATAATACAACCAAAAAAGGCTCACGATTATAATTTGCTGTGAGAATTTAAAATAATGTTTACAATCACACCAAATGTGTCCCAAGTGGAACTTTCGTAGCAAGCATTCGGTGGTGTAAGTTTGAATTGTATTTTTCGATTAAAATCACGCTCTATAGCGGAATACAAGTCAAAATATTATAGAGAAACCAATATTTTCAAGGTTACTTGATTCTGATTACGAAGATAAAAATGTTACTAACTATAATGAGGTAGAAACCAGAAAAATCGATTTCAAACGATAAACTAGCGCACATGATTTTTTTTTTAGTAGCTAATGCTACTTTAAAATATGAACGATTTTCCACATTTTTTTGGAATTTTGAGTTACAGTTGTTTGTTCAAAATTTCGCAATAAATTCGAGGCAATTTTTTTTTGATTTTGTAAGTAACAAATAATTTAAATTGTGAGCATAAAATACCTACATATGTTTAATTTGTGAGTATCAATTAAGTTCTCCTATATACTCGTATTAACCCTTTCAGTGAATTTCTCTACAATTATTGTGGACGCCAACATTTCTTTAGATTTATCAGCCAAATACAATGCTGGAAATACTCTATTTGATGTAATACGCTGAATTCAAATATATAAAAGAAATCACCAATAATTTTGTTTTGTTAGGAATTTAAATGCAGTTGCATGTAGCTGTATGAACCGGGAAAATATTTGAAACCACATGAAATTTTGAAGCTGTTGAATGCCGACGATTTAGAGTTGGAAATTTCAGACGAAGAATATGATGAATGCGTGAGGGTTTGAATCAACTGAATTATCTAAATTTAAAAATCGACTGAGTTACAAAATCGAAGAAAATGTTTTAGAGGATGATGACAAAATATGAATTGATATTTGAAACTTCGAAAGTTGTAGCTACCGGAAATGACACGGGATCGGATGTAATAAGTCAAAATACTGATTTTAATGAATAACTAGTTTATACCAAAAAAAGCCGTTATTCGGTGGCGTAGACATGCGTTTGAAGAAGAAGCAATGCCGTTTAATGAAAATGTTATCGATTTTTCACAAGCCAAATATTTTTTCGATATATTCCGAGGCATATATTTACAGATATTAGTAAATATATTAATTTATACTCCCCGCAATCAAATATATTAAACTTCAAGGAGACCACCCCTGACGAAATGGTAATTTTTTTTGGAATACGTATATTAATGGGGGAGCTTAAGTTAGGCAGCCTTTCGATATATTGGGACGAATATTTTGAATTTGATGCCGTCAAGAATGTAATGAGTCTTAAAAGATGTTGCCGATTAAGAGTTTGCTAGCATTTCGTGGACAAAACAAATCTAAACCCTCACAATATAGATAAATTCAAGTTAATCCGATCGTAAATTAACATTATTTTAAGATGATGTTGGGAATATCCCTTAGAGGAAAAGCTTTCAATGAAAGGGTGCATTAATTTAAAAGAGCACATAACAGGCAAGCCGTGTAATATAATATAATATAATTTTTTTATATGCTAAGGTCCAAATACAGAAATTTTCCTGAGAAAACCGTAAGCCGATGGGGCAAGAATGTTAAAAAGTACGGGATGTGCAACAGCCAGGCAGAGTAGCCGAAAATAATTTTAGAATGGGAGGCGTGGATATTTTGGATCAATTAATAGCTTATTATAGAATTTTCATAAAAAGCAAAAAATTGACGCTAAGAATGGTATCTCACTTCCTGGACCTTTTGGTTGCCTCATCGTGAATCGAATACAAAAATCAGTTTGAAGCAAGCGATTCATTTGATTTACATTTGATTTCCACCAATCAAATTCCAAACAAGAGAGTTCGACCGCTATCCAACCCAAATGAATCGATATCTCCAATTTCCAGCACATCAAAAAAGTAAAAGTATTATGTTAGGTTTAGAAATGTATTTAAAGAGAAAAAAAAACAACTTTTGTAACCAATAAATTTTCTTAGCAGCGATTAGACAAGAAAGTAGAGAGGCAACAACTTCTACAACAACGTCAAGCAACATTTGCTATGGTTAGTACAAATTTGGGTACGGAGAGCCCAGTGTCTTCCGAAAGTTTCTTAAGCTTGGTCGTATTATCTTTACTTGTTTACTTTTAGTAGTCATTCGGTCCGAAAAATCTACATTTCAGAAGATTGACCGACACTCAAAAAGTTTCTCAAAATTTTCATTTTTTCAGCAAACAAACTAACAAGTGAATGAAAATATTTGGATTACAAATCAGCGGAGTTTGATTATTTGTTATTGACTCCGAAAAATTGAATTTTCTGTTATATTTCCATTTCAGAGATTAAGAAGGGTCAGAAATGACAAGTGTTCTTTATAATAAAAATAGTTAGAATAAAAAATTGTGAAGTTTGGTTATTTGAACTCCGAAAAAATAAATTCCCTTGATATATCGATTTAGGTACTTCAGAAGGTTGGCCATCTCACAAGGTTTCTTAGATGTATCGTTTGTTGAGCAGACAGACTAACAAGTGTTCTTTAAAATCAAAATATTTGAATTAAAATACTTCGAAGTTTGGGCATTTGTTATTGAGTCCGAAAAATTCACTTTTCTGTGATGTTTCGATTTTAATAGTTCACTGTATATTACATGTTATTTAACACAAAAATAGTTGGAATTATAAATAGAGGTAGGTTTTTGGGCAGATAGGCTAGTAAGTGTCCGGCTTATTAGTCCGATAAATTCACATTTCCGCTTTATTACTTGCTGAGCAGGATAGGTCCAATCAAGCTTTACTCGTACAGGTTGAATAGTGTAAGGTATCTCAAGAGTTTTGGTCTGTTTGCCGATGGCGAATAATTTTAGAAAATTATTTCATCTGGCAGGTATGCTGGTTAATCGACTGAAATATTTTAAGATGATATGGGCCATATGATACCTCAAATGAAAGGTATGGTAATTATAAAACCATTAAGTGTATTTTAACTATCGATAACAATAGCTAAAATTTAAACACATTTTAAAATGTATGCTATTGCGTAAACTTTGAAATTGTGATTAAACTAACAAACTTAATTTTGTCTTCTTAGCTTAGTATTTGACGTATTTTTAAATTTTAATATGTTGCAAAAAATTTAAATTTTTCATTTTTAAATTTAAAACTTCATACAATTCACTGAACGATTTTTTATGATTGCCTTTATTACAAATAGGGCGAGCACAAAATGTGTTAAGATGACCACAATGTGTTTAGATGAGTGATTGCTGTAATAATGAAACGGCAAATTTGCCACTAATTTACGTAGAATTTCAAAAAAAAAAATCCGTTTGGCAGTCACCTTAAACCCTGAACCAAACCAAAGAAACCAGCTTAAATGTGAATTATGTGAATAGTAAAGACTCAACTTCATTGGGTATCAATGGAGTTTTAAACAGATATTATTGTCAGTATTGGAGCTCAATAAAATTTAAATGAATAGGAAGCTTTCGATTTCTGATTTTCTTCAGTTTAAGCATTATTTGTAGGTGCATCGCATTTGTATGGTTCAAGCTCGCATTTTGCACAAATTATTTTGGATTTTGAATCTGAACATTTTCAAACTCCAACATGTTCAATTCAATTCTTAGTTTTCGTATTATCTGTTAAATTCTCTAATAATTTCAAAAATTTCCAAAAATATTGAGCAAAATTTCGAATAAATCTTTAATATATTGTGAAAAACAATTTACAAAATTTGGATAAACCGAGCTCGTATATACAAATAAATGTGTTTAGCAAACATTAAAAAATCTTTAAGGTTTCACTATAATTCTTATATTAGGAATATACATATATAACTTTATATTAATTTTACAGGCACGAAACATAATATCGCAAAATCAATATAAAATTTCCAAAAAATAATCTCGCAAAATCTCAAAATTCTCGATTAATTTGAATATCAAAAGATAAGCTGTGAAATGTAAGATAATTTTGTAATTTTCTGTAAAAAGGAGTAAAGCTCAGGGAAAATTATTTTGAATCTGGATACTGTTCTAAAATCGAAACCATTCAAGTTAACAATCTTAATTAGGGCCTCGAATTTATCGTAGTTTTTAGTAATGTGTTTAATAGAAGTTCACAAATATCATATAAACTTTTCAACGAGAGTCTATCGAGAAGTTTCTTCTGTCAAAATCAATAATTGATTAGGCCTATTTAATACAATAATAATAAAAATGTTGCGCCCGTTCCCCTTTACTAATGACATAATTATTTTAGCTGCCTAACTAATATTAAACAAACATAAGGCAGGGGGCGTTCTGGAACGGGATCAAAACCCTAATAACTGGTCAGCTAAAATAAATAATAGTCAATTCATTTTTAATACTATTTCAGAAGCAAAACAGTATTACGCCCCACGTGAAAACCAACGAATACAACATTTTATTTTATCATTGAATGAACAAGCCGAGGCCTGCCATTAACCGTTGGGCTAAAAGGTTCAAGGCATCGGTTGCAACCACTATGACACGCTGATTTTCAATTAAAAACTTGTAAATGTGTTATATCGGCAATTTCATATTCTCAATACCCAGATGATCTAGAGGAATGTTTAACTGAAGAATAATGTAAACAAAATATTGTACAATACACAAGGTGCATTATAGGTTAGTCATTAGGTATATTTAAAATGGAAAAATAATTTTTTATGAAAATAGCTTTGTTGATAGTCGCTTAGTTCCTACAAAATTTTGTAAAATGTTTTTCTATTCCAAACATAATTTAGCAAAAAATATAAAGGGCTGAAACCTCACGAGGTGATCAGAACTTCGGTCTTTGGTATCTTCAATAATGTCATAAAGTTAGTGTGACAGTTTTGACATTATTGATTTATATTTTAACCAACATATATTTACTTATACAACAACAGCCAAACAGGTCAAAAGCTTCAGTAACATGGGTACAGGGTACAGGCTCTCAATTTAAAACGAAAAATCGTATTCTAGAACTTTATACCGAAAGTAACAAATTATATACTGATACTTCTAACCGTTTAACTGACCATATTCCAGAAATTTATCCAAAAATTCATTTTAGAATCCCATTTCCAACACACATATCAAATTTCATCATAATCGGTTAAGAAATAGCCAAGTTCCATCATACTTGGCCATTATTCCTGAACTTCGCCCAAAAATCATTTTTGAACCCCATTTCCAACACACATGTCGAATTTCATTATAATCGGTTGAGAAATAGCCAAGTTCTAACATACTTTGCCATATTCTAAGACTTCATCCAAAACTCATTTCAGATTCCCAATTCGAATACACATGTCGAATTTCATCATAATCGGTTGAGAAATGGGCAAGTTCCATCATATTTAGCCATATTCCAGAATCTGATACAAAAATCATTTTAGATTCCCATTTCCAATACACATGTCGAATTTAATCATAATTGGTTGAGAAATGGGCAAGTTCCATCATACTTGGCCATATTTCAGAACCTCATCCAAAACTCATTTTAGAATCCCATTTTAACACACAAATTAAATTTCATAACAATCGGTTGAGAAATAGACAAGTTCCACCATACTCATCCAGAAATCGTTTTAAAATTCCAGAACTTCATCCAAAAAACATTTTAGAATCCCATTTCCAATCAAACGTCGAATTTCATCGTAATCGGTTGAGAAATGGGCAAGTTCCATCCTACTTGTCCATATTCCAGAACTTCATCCAAAACTCATTTTGGGAATCCCATTTCCAACACACACGTCAAATTTCATAATAATCGGTTGATAAATATTCAAGTTCCATTATATAAAAAATTTGTTAACTATTCACTACATCCAAATCCAACCCCAACTCAACTCCAACTCAACTTCAACTCAACGCGCAAATTGACCCCTAATTTAACCTTAAAATCAATTCCCAATACAATGCCCAATTCAATAATCAAATAAGCATATATAAAAAAATCGTAACTAAAACCAGGTATTTTGGGTCAATTCGTATGGCAGCTACCCACCCCCTTGACGTACAGTCTCCAGAAGCTTTTCAAAATCTTCGTCTTGACCATAGAAACAAATTGGCGAAAAAAAAATCCAAATCGGGCAAGCCGTTCTCGAGATACCATGGGTCCAGACACACAGACATCCAGACAGACGGACGGACATTTTTTTTTATTGCATTTTCAGACTCAGGGACCTTCAAAACGTCGAGAAAAGTGGTTTTGGACCAACCAAATTTTTCGTCATTTTTGACAGGATTTCAATACTTTGGTCTTTTTAGACCGAAATAATTTAAGAAGTTCATGGGGATTTGGTTTTAAACACTATCAGACTAGTAGGTCAATGGTTTCAATGAACGATGGCAAACAATATTGAAAACGCAGCTAAATTATGATTATAGCAGACGGGACTGAACCCCTTCGCTTTTATAAACAATTTCGGAAAGTTGTATAATATAAGACTTCAAAACAAATTCAGATGAATTTGTTTGTGGTTGGTATACGTCAAGGAAAGATGTTCAGATGTGCTTACCCACTTTATTTGTTTTCCGCTCAGACTACCAGGCTGCGGCAACCCAACATACTCAAAACTCTTCAAATTTGCTACCAATCACTCATTTTCTTAAGCAGGGAGACATCAATGGGGAGTATGGGGAAGCTATTTCGACTCTGGTATCCACCAACCAAAATCAATATATCAATAATAAAACACGTTTACGAATGGAGCCGATAATTTTTAAGTTATTGCAAAATACATTTTTTCGCCAACGCAAGTATTGCAACTTTCCAGTTGGCTAATTACTCCTAAAATTTACTAGGGTCTCCCAATTAATAAAAAAAGGCTTACACATGGAGTTCCAGTTCGATTCGCTAAATCGGGCTGTAGGGAGAACACGTATATACATAAATACGGACAGACAAACCGACAGACACCAGCTCGAAATACAGTTTTTCGGACTCTGGGAACCAAAAAATCGGATTAATCCCTCCAAATCTCACGGTATAAAAATATAAAATTTAGCTGAGGTATAGGATAAAGTAAATAGGATTATATAAGAAGAATATCCACAAAATCCGATTTCTTGTTAACTATTCATCAACAAAGGTACCAATTTTGTATTAGGCTAGAGCGCTCATATTGGTTAAGAGGTAATTAAATGCTGATCATTACCGGATCAATTTTCCTTTTTATTATGATCAAATATTCTAATTTTTGAATAGAAATTAAAATAAATCGACCTGTGTGACAAAATAATTTTTGTCACATGCGCAACATTTTTCAAAAAAGTCTCTTATGTGGCAAAATATCAAAACATGCGTAATATTTAGAATAAATCCTTTCTAACTGTTTATGCAATGAACATTCTTGGCCAATAATAATACATTTTATCTTTTTTCGTCAATATTTGAGGGTTAAAGTTTTTGTATGACCTTGACGCTGACCAAGTGCAAAGTACTTTTGCAATGTTAAAGAACACAAAAAATATAAGTCACGTATTTTTTTTAGTGCTAACTCGCTAATATAAGGGGTAAAATCTACTCCCAATGTTCGACCGCTTAAATACATTTTTATGAATATCTCGTATACCATTCAAAATTATTTGATAAAACAAAATGGAATGGATCCATGCTTAATCGGGCATTAAGGGTTGCATCCCAGATTTTGTTGGAGTTTTGGAGTTAGCACCAAAAAAAAAAAAATGCGAGACTCATACTTTTATGGTTTCATGGTCATTGTAAAATTTTGAAACAATCGATGAGGTACACTTTCCTTGTAAGTGACCAATCAGTACCAAGTTTTTTTTTTAACAGATTCCTTAGATGGAGTGCCAATATATGCGAGCGATGCACCTGCTTCTTTGCGCAATTCTACCGCAAGGCTCTGTACAGGCATTATAAGCGCAAATGGGATTTATAGAAGCAACAAATTTTTTTGATTATGATTCGGCTTATAATTCTTAGGCAAAAAATATTGTTTTCAAAAATGTATTGGACTTTTATGCGATTTGCCACAAATAAAGGCGAATGAGCCCTATATGTGCTACCGTTTATATTTAAATACTTTTGCATAACCATATTTTATGTTTTATCACATATTTTTGTGAGTTTTCCAAAATATTTTTAAATTTTAGTTTACTGCACATTCTTTGACGATCCGAAGTTCTTCTTAAAAAACAAATTTTGTGATTGTTAGTTTTATTCGTAGATATATGGAGAGGTTAAAGTTTTATTGAAAGAGTTTACGCCGACTGAAAATTAAACGTAGTTTTTTCGTCCATATGAATTGTATCGACAACCTAGCTCAATAACTCCAGGCCAAATAAAATAATTCAATGTGAAATGTACTTGATTAAAAGAATAGCTGATTTTGCTTGACCTAACCAGTCGCAAGTCGAATGTAAAATTCATTATTAAGTCTTACATTTAAAATGTTTGCCGCCCCGGTGGCACAGTTGTTAGCATGCTTGCTTTAAGCTCCGGAGGTTCCGGGTTCGATTCCCGGCGGGTGATGAAAAAATCACGGCTGGTTAAAGTAAGAATCAATGAATTAATCACTCATTATCCGTTGAAAAAATGATTACTAAACTTCACCATTAAGCGGCCAAATCTCTCTATGGCATGTAGCCCCAGCGAAAAAAAAAATTGAAATTCGACTAGGTGCATCAGCGTTTTTATAGAATTCCCCAGGTTTGTAAGAAATTTCAAATTCGTACTCTTCGAGTTCTAAACGCTATTGCACCAAAAGGGAAGACGGATTTGACATACCAAATAACGAAATTTTAGAAAAATTCTTCACAAATCGCCTGTAATTTACTACGAATCCCAGGAATGCTCTGACGTCACGCTGGTTCTTGGGCTCAGGATAGTTTACGATGAGGTTTATCTTGCCTAGATCAGGTTTTACACTGTCGGGTCCAACTTATATGTCCTAAGTAAGTTAACTCTTGATGAAGAAATTTACAATTTCGGGATTCAATTTTAAGTTGAATTTTCGTAAACACTCGATAACTTATTTGAGTCTTTGATTATGTTGATATAAATTTGGACCGTATACGATTGTGTCTGCTAGATATACTAAACATTTGAGACCATTAAGACCGGAAAGAACGGTTTTCATAAGATTTTGAAAGGTTTCTGGAGCTCCTTTCAAACCAAAAGGCATGCGGTTAAAATGAAAATGCCCAGCAGTAGTATCGAAGGCGGTTTTTGGTTTTGATTCATCATCAAGTAGCACTTGGTGATATCCATTCGTAATATCCAAGCCGCTAAAGTATGATGCCTTTTCCAGTTGATCCAAAATTGCCACTATGTTGGGCAAAGGAAACACGCGATCGAATGTGATGCCATTGAATCGCCGGAAATCGACAAAAATGCGACATTTTTGCGAAACATCGGCGCACTTTTTATGTATGGCTAACAGTGGAAAATTCCAAGGACTATCACTTGGTCAATTATCGCTTGTTTTAGCATTTCATCGACTTGTTGATTTATTTTCGTTTTAATTGCATCACGCATGCGATGATAGGTGCACAATCGAAAGTTGTGGGTATTTTATATTTAATACTTTGTGTCGCAGTTAATACGTCACCATCTAACTGAAAACATCATTAAATTCTCGACTAATTTGTCGAATAGTTTAAAGTTCTTCGGTATTTAGATGCGTCAAGCTTACTGATGATTCAAGTAGTTTTAATCTATCTTTATTTGTATTTGTCCATAATTTTATTGGAAAAATGTCATAATGTGTTAATTTATCACAGATTAAATCATTGCACGATACTGAAACTGATTATTCTTTGGTGTTTACTAAGTGGGTTGGGGCCTAAATCTTACTTTACAGAATCTTACTTTTCAAAATCGAACTTTTTCCAAAAATCTTACTTCTTAAAAATCCTTTTTTTCAAAATCTTCAAATCAAAAAGGGAAATCCCCCAAATATATATAATTTCAATGTTGGGGATTTCCAGGAAAACATTTTAAATTATTGCATATAATCCAGCGGGCGCGCGGAAAGTAGGGAAATCCCCTAACTATATACAATTTAAAGTCGTGGATTTCCAAGTTAAAAAAATTTTTACTTCTTGTATGTAATACTATTCACTTATGCTGTGTGCCTAACGTCGATTTTTTTGACTAAATTGTTGACTTTTCTAAATTGTCGACTAGTTCGAACCAGTCGTTCATAGATGGCATAAGAGTCAATAAGACAATCTGTGCCTGACTATTCATTATTCTAAATTTCGACTTTTGGAACGTCAACCGAATTATTGTTACTATTTGACGGAAATAACTAGGAATACTGCTTGAATTTTCGTTCCTTTTCATTTTGGTTCGCGCGAGTTAAAAATCTTTGCGTTGTGGTTTTTAACAATTTTTATTTTAATGCAATTAGTTTGACTTACAAAATTATAATATAATTATTCTTCTTAATTCTACGTTTATATAAAAGAAATTTAATAGAAGCACAATCGAGATAAAGATAAAGAAAAAGAAATATATTTCTAAGAAAATGATTTTATGTTATGTTTAAATTTATATTTTTGTTTTGTCTATTCTTTTATTCATTATAAGTTACAATGGATATGATGCGTTGACATAACTCTTATATTACATTTTACAATGTTGTGAGTTACAATGTTGCAATTGATGTGCTGCGTTGACATAACTCCTCCCCCCTAAGTATGCGGGCATCCCTGTCCGTATTTGTTGGTTGTTGCTGCTGAATTTGATTCATCCTGTTTCTTTGAAATCTAACTATTTTGATACAAATAAAAGATATTATTATTAATAATATAATGCTTAATGTGGATATTGCAAATGCTGATTTATGATACGTATTATTAATATGATGAATATTTAGTAATTTTATTTGTTCATTATTATCGATTGTTATCTCATGTATTTCTGGTAGACTTAATTTTATTTTTGTATTATTAATTTTCAATTCTCCATATGGTAGTATGTTTATTTCTTTTTCGTAAAATATTACTTCGTTATTATTATAAGTTATATTATTAATTGTTATACTGCAATTGTTGAATTTTGTTAACGCGATTTCTGGCAGAACTTTCGTTTTTTGGTTGCATGTAGATGTGAACGATAAACTGTTGATTGTTGAAATGTATATATAATTCTGGAAGATCTGATTGATTTCTGGTTCAAATGTTCTTTTTATTAGATTACAGTGAGCATCTTTGTTATTTATTATGTTTGGTATGCATTCATCTTGTATATTTTGCAATTTATTTTCTTTACAGTATAATGTGTTTCCAATTTTAATACATGGGTTTGTCAAATATTGATATTTTTCTTGATTAAGGAGTAAGAATTGAGATTTAGGTTTTTCTTCAAGGAAATTAGTTTTATTAATTGGAATGAGTTTAATGTAATAGTACAAAAAGGTTTCTTGGGAGAAATTTGGAATTTTAATAGAAAATATTAGTGTTGTTTTATTATAATAAGCTTGTAATTCAAGTAATTCGTTTATTTCTTCATAAGAATTTAGTATTACGTTATCTTTTTCTAATAGAGTATAAATATAATTTATTTCGTTTCTTGCTAGTATATGACTTGATATAATTTTTAGTTTTGCAAAAGTGATGGCCTCCATAATATTACTGATATGTATTCTTAACATTTCTATTTTATTTTCGGTTATATGTATACATTGATCTATATGTATTATATTTGAAAGTGTTAACGTTCTTTCTTCAATTTTATTGGTTTCATTGGTTATCCAAATTGAATAATTTTCTATATATTTTTGTAGATAATTAAACCTTGCTAACATTTCTTTATTAACATGATTATTATTATTATAAGTGGTATAAATTGTATTTTCGTTTTGTTTAATTTGTTCAAGGGTATCACTTATCTGTTGGTAATCGTTTTGATCTAAATTCCCTGTTATTGCTTTTATTATGGAACCTAATCCATCGATTAGTCCTCTTTTATTTCTATTTTTAGGTACTAAGTTTTCTAAACTGTATTTTACTTCGTATAATTTTCTAAAAAGACTTTCTATTCTAAATTGATAATAATTACGACTATCTTTAGTAGCTTCAGTTGAAAATTTTAATATTGTTTTTATATTGTTTTCTATGGTTTCAATGTTTTTTACATAGGTTTATAATTCTATAATATGTAATAATCTTGAGTAATTATTGCTAACTCTAGCGTTTCCTAATTTAATTGGTAAGATTCCTTTACCATCAGAAAGATCTAAGATTTCTATATCTTGTTGACAAGATGCTTTGAAATACCTGTAATTAAGAATATAAAAATTGTTGGTCAGTATTTTTATAATTGATTTTATTTATATAATTTGATCGTGTATGTTTTTCTTGGGACGTTTTATTTTCTTTTTATGAACCTTTCTTTTGTTTGTGACTAATGTAATTTTATTATTTTTTAAAACTTTATGTTTTTGAAATTTAGGAGCTAATTTATTCCTACGATTATCTTCTTCATAAATTGTTTCTCCTTCTTCAATTTCTGGAGGATCGAATCTTTTTTCATTTAATTTATTTATTAAGGTTTCCTTTTGTTTTTTATTATTTTCGTAAATTATTTTAGTTAATTCTTTATACTGATTTTTATGTTCCTTTATATATTCTTGTTCTGAATTGAATTGTTTATTAATTGGAAAAGGATTGGTATCTGTAAAATGTCCGTTAAGTAATTCGAATGGTGTACACTTTGTACTGCTGTGTATTGAATTATTATATGTAATGACTGCTTCATTAATTATTTCTTGTATCTGTTTCTTTTTATCCTTAGAATAAATAATTCTAGTTATTTCTGTTAAAGTACTATGAAATCTTTCTACTGGTGAATTTCCGGTAGATGATTTAGCTGAAGTAATGTGAAGCTCTATATTATATAATTTAATAAAATCTTTAAATATTATTGAATTGAATTCTGATCCATTGTCAGTTACTAATTTTTTTGGAATCCCATGATGACTCATGAAATGTTTTAGATGCTGAATAACATTAATACTATTCCTAATGGTTAACATATAAGCGCATGAGAATTTAGAAAATTTATCGATTAAGGTGAGAAAATTTTCTTTATGAATAGAATATATATCCATATGTACTATTTCAAGAGGTTTATTTGGTGTTTCTGTTAACTCATATTTTATAGGTTTTTTATTTCGTTGGTATTTGTTAACTTGACATGTTTCACATTTATTTATATAATTGTTTATTAATTTTTTCATTTCAGGAAAGTAATATAATCTTTTTAAATGACTATAGGTTTCTTGAATTCCTCTATGATTCGATTTATTATGATATTCGCAAATGGTTTGTATTTGTGACTTTGGGTCTTCTATATCTTTCACGAACCCTTTACTTCTAACTAACTTAATTTTACTTTTATTAAAATACTTTCTATATACTATATTCATTGCTTTGAATATCTCTTCATTGCATATGAATCCTGTTAATTTATCGGAATTTATATATTCTTTATAAATTTCCAATACTGCCTTTTCGCTTACAGTGCCTAATTTAATAATATATCTTCTCTTTTTATAAAACAATAATTTAAATTCTACTTTTATTCCTATTAGATTTTCTTGTTTTTCAATTATTATTTGATTATTAAATTCATTTAAAACCGTTTCTGTTGAAGATATTACTTCATTATTTTGATTTATTAATTCTAAATTATTATCTGAATCAACTGAACTATTTGAACCTGACAACCTATTTTCATCAAGTGATAATTCATTTAAATTATTTTTATTATTTCTTAAATATATTAATGGAATATCATCCTCTGAACTGGTACTTTTTGTTGATAATCCATCAACTAATGACCTATTCGGAGAAATTGTATTTCGTTCTGTAATATTTACCTCTATATTTTTATTTTTATTATTTATTTCATTATTTAATTCTTTAATTTCTAATCTAGATAACGCGTCTGCGTTTGTATTTTTACTTCCTTTTTTATATATAATTTCATAATCATATTCCTCAAGTTTGAGGCGCCAACGAACCAATTTACTGTTTGGTTCTTTTAGGTTAAATAACCAGGTGAGTGGCTTATGATCTGTAATAATTTTAAACTTGCGACCAAATAAATAAGGTCTAAAATACTTGCAAGCCCATACTATAGCCAACAATTCTTTTTCGATTGTACTATAGTTTTGTTCTGTTACCGTTAAGGTACGGGATGCATAGCAAATTGGTTTATCACTACCAATATTACCTTGTGATAAAATTGCACCTAGTGCTACGTTGCTAGCATCTGTGGTTAGATTAAAAGGTTTTTCAAAATTCGGATACTGAAGTATCGGATCGTTGATTAATAGCTGTTTACATAATTCGAAACATTCTATATATTCTTGGTTTAGTATAATTTTATTATTTTTACGAAGACAATTGGTCAATGGTTTAGTAAGTTTAGCAAAGTCTTTTATGAATTTGCGATAGTATCCAATTAATCCCAAAAAACTTTTAATTTGTTTTTCGTTCTTTGGAATTGGAAATTCTTTAATTGTTTTTATTTTATCTGGGTTTGGTTTAACCCCTTCGGTCGTTACAACATGACCAAGGAATGCTATTTCTTTGTGAAGGAACTCACTTTTGTCTAATTGAATTTTTAAATTAGCGTTTTTTAGTGCTAGAAATACTTTTTCTAAATTTTCTATATGTTCTTGCAATGAGGTAGAAAAAACTATCACATCGTCCATATAGCAAAGACAATTTCTGCCTTGTAATTTTCCAAGCACATTATCCATAACTCTTTGGAATGTTGCTGGTGCATTTTTAAGGCCAAAGGGCATTCGAACGTATTCGAAATGACCGCCTTCTACGTTAAAAGCTGTTTTAGGGATATCTCTGGGGTTCACTTCAATCTGGTGAAAACCACTTGCGAGATCTAAGGTTGTAAAGTATTGGCATCTTCCTAATTTATCTAAAATTTCGTTGATGTTTGGCAGAGGATAACGATCATCAATAGTTTTTTCATTTACTTTACGATAATCGACAACAAGTCGCCATTTTTGCTTACCGGAACTGTCAATTTTCTTTGGTACGATCCATATTGGACTTGACCATGGACTAAAGCTTGGGCGAATAATTCCTTGCTTTAACATTTTAGTTATTTGCGATTTCACTTCTTCTTTGTGAATATAAGGGTATCGGTATGATTTAGTATATAAGGGAGTTTCATCCCTTAAATCGATATTATGTTTAATTTGATTAGTGAACGTTAGATTATTGTTTTCATTATAAAATATTTCTTCGTATTTTTTACAAAGTTTTAATATGGACTTCCTTTCTTCGGAATTTAAATGGTTGATTCTTATTAGTTGAGATAACTCATCAAATGAATTAATGGTATTATTATTATTCATATCTATTGAATTACTGTATAACTCAGTTTTATAATTTAAATTTAATTGTTCAACCTTTATGGGATGTTCAATTATGAAATTTTGTTTTTCTTCACAGTAATTGATTACTTCCACTTGAGCAAACCAATTTTTGGAACGATAAATACCTTCTGGTATAATTAGATTGAGTTTTATTTCTAAAGGAGTAATGTAAACATCTCCATTTTCTACATCCACTGGGACGTGAGCAATTATTTTATGATTTGCTTCAACCGTGTAAGGTTTTGACATCAAGTTTGGTTTAAATTTAAGAGGGATTCTAACTAGATTATTTTCTAATATTGATTTTTCTAAATTTATTTTAATGTTCAATTTTTGCATTATTTCAAGTCCGATAAGACCATCGAAGTAGTCATGAAACTTAAACAACAAAAATTCTAATTTTTCGTTAGTTTGGAACTCATTTATTCCATTAAGAATAACTATTTGATTAATATCATGATGATTAAATAGTGTTTTTATTTGAATTGGCTTTATGTTTAATCTTCGCGAGGGATGAACGAATTTTGGGTTTATAAATGATTTATTTGACCCTGTATCGATCAAAAATTTAAGATTTGTTGTTTCGTTTAATTTAATATGTATATAAGGTAAAATGTACGCTTGTACATTATTATTATTGATATATCCTATTGAGGTTCCGAGGCTTCGTATTGAAAATCCTGATCGTCGATTTCTTTTATTATTGGTTGATTGTTATTAGAGTATTCATCTAAGTTTGGATAATAATTTTGATTTTTTATAAAATTTTCTTCTAAGTTGGATGATGAATTATTTGTGTCTATTGGGAAAATTTCTTTACTTTTAAAATTTGAAGGGCCTATCGATTTAAATTGATTCGAAGGTCCGGGTTGATTAAAATTATTATTGTTATTAAATTGATTATAATTTCTTTCAAAATAAGCTGGTTGTTTATATTTGGTCATGGCACTAACTGTGTCCATTGGTGTAGGTTTATTTTGTTGGGGAAAATGATTAAAACTTTGATTTTTATATTGGAGATTTTGGTATCTATATTGTGGATTTTGATATCCATATTGAAGATTTTGCAATCTTTGTTGAAGGTTTTGATTTCCATGTTGCTGATTTTGGTTCCCATATTGAGGATTTTGATATCTATATTGAGGGTTTTGATATCTCACAAAATTGTTGGTTGGAAATCTATTATTAAAATTTGAATAATTTTGTGTATTTACTTTGTTAGGTATTTGTTTCCTAGCCATTTGATAATTTTGTTGGACGTAATTATTTTTATTTTTTAAGTAATGCATATTTTATTCCTCTAGGCAATTGCTGAAAGCTTCAGCTAATGTCTCAGGGCGCATGGCTCTGATAATGGATCCTAGCGGCTCTTTCATTCCGCTTAAGAAACAATTAAGACACATATTCGCGTATAGCTCTTTTTTGGAGAGGATTATTGCTGAACTATCTTCATTTAATTTTATATTATTCATAATCGTGCTGTGTATATCTATAATTTTACCATAGAATTGTTCAATGCTATCATTTCCTTGACTAAGACCGTGGAGGTCCTTTATTAATGAAGTCTCATTTCGTTTATCACTATAATGGGTGATAAGATTTCCTTTTATGTCATCCCAATCAAGTGGGGTGCCATACATATTCAATATGTCATTGGCTTCGCCAATAATTTTGTTTCGGATAGCTCTTAAGAGAAGCTTTTTATAAGAAGCTTCTTCTAAATCTCCACATACTTTAAGAATTTCCTCTACATTTTCTACAAAATCATAGAGTATACGTTTATTTCCATCAAAACGAGGCAAGTCTTTGATTGCGTCTGGGATTCTTAAATGATCAAATATATCTTTATTCATTTTTGAATTAACACTTGATTCTTCACTTAAATTCACTTCTGTTATTTCGTTAATCTGTTTTGACTCTTTAATATTTAAATTTTTAACTTTTTCTGTTATTCTATCTAATTCCGATTTTAGATTTTGTTCTACTTTATTTTTAACACTAAATTCTTTTACTACTTTTCGTAAATCTACCCTATTATTATATTTATAATGTCTTAATCTATTACTACCATTATCCATGTACTTTGGTAATGTTAGGATACTATAACTTTTGCAAACTTTTATTTACTCTAACAAAACCGATTTCGCGATTGAATTTTAAGCTTTTTATTTTAGTAAATAGGAATTAATTTAAATAAAACTTGGGAAAGGAAATACCAAAAAAAAAAATTTGTTTGACTCACCATAGTATTAATACAAGTTTTGTCGTCGAGAATTGCATTTTTTTTTTTCGTTCTTCCTCTGTATGTGCTGCGATGATATATTGTGTATTGTCGCTCACTTTATAATTTGCACTTTGGATTTTGTAACTTTTCACTTTTATTATTTTAAATTTTTATTTTCACAATAAACCGTTGTTACTTAATTTAAATCTTAGATCTGTTACTTAAATCACTGTTAAATGTTTTCTGTTTTTATAATATTTCACCACTACCGATATACCGTCGGTATGAACAATTTAATAGTTCCGAATATATTATTTTTATAGAATCACTTAACTTTTGTTACAGTAGAAAAACTTTGGATTTTCTAAAAAAAATCCGCTACCAACTGCGCCAGTTAAAAATCTTTGCGTTGTGGTTTTTAACAATTTTTATTTTAATGCAATTAGTTTGACTTACAAAATTATAATATAATTATTCTTCTTAATTCTACGTTTATATAAAAGAAATTTAATAGAAGCAGAATCGAGATAAAGATAAAGAAAAAGAAATATATTTCTAAGAAAATGATTTTATGTTATGTTTAAATTTATATTTTTGTTTTGTCTATTCTTTTATTCATTATAAGTTACAATGGATATGATGCGTTGACATAACTCTTATATTACATTTTACAATGTTGTGAGTTACAATGTTGCAATTGATGTGCTGCGTTGACATAACTCGCGCAAGTTTATTTACCATGTTAATTTGTTTTATTTTTTTAAATTTCTCAATATTTCGTACACAAATTTATATACAAAATATTAAATTAATTTATTGGCGCTATAAGGACATCTAATGATTTGCAAAGCCGAAAAAACCGTATAAAATATTTTAGCACTGGTAAACTAAAGAAAATATCTCTGTTCGACCTAAAAGTTTCTCCAATCCGTGTTGCCTACAGATGATCTGACTTACCATATAATTCCTAACAGAAAGTTGAAATTAAAATCTTTTTACAAAAGTATATAAACCTTAATTAAATATGACAACAATTTTAATTTTCTTGAATAATTGGATTAATTTTGATAGTTTCTGGAAAATTTCGGATTAAATGAATTCTCCATTTTAAGTGAACTATTTCTAAAATGATTGAAAATTATTCCGAATTGAATAAACCGTTTTACGGAAAGAATGAAACTAATTTCGAGTGGAATGAAATTTTTTCCAAATTAAATGAAACCAAATTAAATAAATTGAAAAGCAAAAATTGTATCACTAAAATTTATAAAATATAACAGTAGTTAAATAAAAGAGACGTATTGGTTATCTTGTAACAGCAGGGAATGTCATCTTCGTGTCTAAGATGAAATTGGCCCAATCTGATGCTGTGACTGTTTCAATTCTATATTTGATTACACCTTCTAGATTCGGGTTTCTCTTAGTTCTTAATAAGTTTTCCTTCGTGTCCTATCGGATTTACTTTTCTAGATTAAAATAACCCTTTACCAATTAAAGGTTAAATAATCAAAGTGGTTTTAAATTGAAAAAAAAAATAATTGAACCTGCAAAAGTGGAGAATACGGTTATGGAAGAAGAAACTTCTTTGGTTTTGTGCTGCTTCAAAATAGTAATTCACCTATAGGGGCCCTTATTATAATTTCCGTCGTAAAACAATTGTTATGCTATTTCAAAAATGGATCGCCAAACACGATACCTTTCTACCATTTATGCGATAGTCGGAAAAATACCGCCAGCAAATTAAAGACAAACATTGTTTCGATTGTTTGCCGTTTCTTATGGTTACTAGTAGTAATTGCCTTATCGAGCTGAACAAAAACTGAGAGAATCGGATTTGTCCCTTAAAATTGTTGTTCGGTTGCTATCTGAACCGTATTTTAATTTTCTTGAGTGTCCAAAAATGAATCGATTAAAAATTAAACATTTTGATTTCAAATATAGTTATTTCCAAAAACAAAATAATAAACAAAAATACAATCGAACCAAAATTAACTTTAAGGGACTATTCACACCAAGCGCGAATTGCGAATGCGAGTAAACAGTTTTTATAAATTATGATATAAAAAACACTTATATGCAAAATATTTGTCTATTTATAAGATAAGTACGATGTTTCCAATCAAATTAAATTTAATTAGGCCCGAAAAATATTTCACAATTAGAGAAAAACGAAATTCGAGTGAAAAATGACAATCTTTACACGAATTTGATTTTTCTTTAATTTTAAAATAATTTTCGAGCTTATTTAAATTTAATTTGATTAGCAACATTATAGTTGTCTTTTAAGTAGAAAAACATTTTGGGTTTATCTGTTATTTATATCATAATTTTATAAAAATTGTTTACTCGCATTCGCAATTCGCGCTGGGTGTGAATAGGCCCTAAAGTAACGTCACTCACACAGTTCGGATATGGTCCGTCATAAAATTCTTTATGAGCTTCTGACTCTGATAAACAATTCTACAAATTTTAAGATTTTAATTATTTTCTTTCAAACCTATAAGTTCCATAAATTAGATAAAATCCATCAATTTTATAAATCTAGTAATTCTGTAATTTATTTTAATACTGTAATTTGTATAAAGTCTAAAAATTCAGAAAGACATTTAAATTCTGCAAATTATGTAAATTCTAAAAATGTTACAAACTCTGTAAATGCGGTAAATTCTAATCGATAAATTCAATAAATTTTATTATTTGTACAAATTTTATAATTTCTAGTAAGCACCATGAATCTTTATAAATTTTATATGTTCCATTAATTTTATAAATTCTATTAATTCTACAAATTTTGTAGATTTCAAATTTGGTAAGTCCTTTAAATTCTAGAAACTCATATTTGACTAATTTTAAATATTCATAAATTGTATAAATCGCAAAAATTTTGTACACATTTTATATCGCCAAAAAATTCAGAAAATTCTTTAAATTCTAAAAATCCTGTAAATTCTATAAATTTTACAAACCCTGTGAATACGATATATTCTATAAATCTTACAAACCCTGTCAATACGATAATTTTATAAATTTTACTCTTCTACAAATTTTCTAAATTCTATAAATCCCAAAAAAAAAATTATAAATTCTATAAAATAAATTCAGGATTTTTAACTTCTGTAAATTCTATAAATCTGCCAAACTGTCTATATGCGATATATTCTATAAATTTGACAAAAATCGATAAATTCAATAAATTTCATAATTTCTACAAATTATATAATTTGTATAAATTTCTTAAATTCTATAAATTCTACAAACTTTGTAGATTTTAAGTTTTGTAAGTTCTTTGAATTCTACAAACTCATATTTGACTAATTTTAAACATTGCATGATTCCTTTAAATTCTATGAACTCCAAAATTTTTATAAATTTTATTTATTCTAGAAATTGTATCAAACATTTTGTATACATTTTATAACGTCACAAAATTCAGGAAGTTGTTTAAGTTCTAAAAATCTTGTAAATTCTATAAATCTTACAAATCCTGTGAATACGATATATTCTTTAAATTTATCTAAGTCTATTAAATTTTTAAATTTGATGAATAAATTTATATAAAATTTCTAAATTCAATAAATCCGACAATTTTTTTATAAATCATATAAAGTCAAAAAATTTCAAAAATTCTCTAAATTTAAAAAAATCTGTAAATTCTATTAATTCTATAAATTTTGTAAATTCTATAAACCCCACAAATTCTTTATAAATTCTATAAAGTCCGAAAATTTGGTCAGTTTTTGAATTGTGCAAATTCCGCCAAATCTGTAAATCTTACGAACCCTGTAAATTCAGAATATTATTCTCTAAATTTTATAAAGTCGATAAACTCTAAACATTTTAAAAATTCTACAATTAAAATTCCGACATTAAAAATTCTGTAAATTTTATAATTTCTTCTGGGTCTATATATAAACCCTTTAAATTTATAAATTTTATGAATTCTATAAATTTTGCAGATTCTTTCTATTGAAGAGTTCAAGTGCCTATAAATTGTTTTAACTTCGTAAGTTCTATAAATTCTGCAAATTCAAATTTTACATTTTAAAATTTCATAATTTTTTTAAATTCAATAAACTCTATAATTTTTCTAAGAGATTCTTTAATTTCTAGAAATTATATAAATGTCACAAATTTTCTATAAATTCTATATAAAGTCTAAAAATTCTGTTAAATCTTTAAATTCTACAAATTCTTTAAATTTTTTAAATTCTTATAAGTCTGCAAACTCTATAATCTATAAACGTTATGAATTTGAATTCTATCAATTCTATCAACCCTATAAATTCTACAAGTTCTAAACATTTGAAATAAATTCTAAATCAATTTTATGAATTGTTTAATTTTTGTAGATTCTATGAGTTCTAGAAACTAAAATTTGACTTATTCTTAAAATGCCATAATTTCTGTTAATTTCATAAATTCAATAAATTCTACAAATTCGATAGATTCCGTAATTTCTAATTTTTTTTTAATTCTACACATATTTAATTTATCTTAATCAGACAAACATCGATTTTTGCGAATTTACACGACTGAACGAGTAATTATTGTAGTGAGTAAGTGAAAACTTAAATTATTTTTTAAAATTTTCGAATGCAAGCGATTGTGGTGCCATCGATTAAGATTGATTAATATTTCGAAAAAGCTTCTTACCACCTTCACAGTTATTAAAATCCGTGAAACATGTCTTCTTTAATTTTTCAACCTTTATATGTATACTTCGGTAAAAAACGCTAAAAATGGAGTCAAAATCGGAATATGCAAGAAATTAACAATATTTGGCGTAAAAAACATCGAAAAACGACAAAATACAAATTATAAACACTAGATGACTAGAATATAGTATGTACATATATATATATATATATATATATATATATATATATATATATATATATATATATATATATATATATATATATATATATATATATATATATATATATATATATATATATATATATATATATATATATATCGTTCATTAAGGACCAATACCTTCTATCATCCATTTTCGAAATTGAATTGAGATAGCTGTTACGTGTATTTTTGAGCAATATTTTAACGATGTTTTGATCAAATATTTTTTTGAAACTTTAGTCAAAAGTGGTATGTTTCAACATTACTTGGAAAAATGTTTTCATTTAATGCAATATTTAATGCAGCTTCTGCAAAATTCATAGTTTGGATGATTGGAGGTATTGGTCCTTAATGAACGATATACAAATATATGTCTTTCCTTAAAATCCGGGCTCTACTCATCAGCGCTAGTATTCTAGAAAACACTGTGCAAATTTAAATTTTGCAAAACGCATATTAATCCAAGCACTCTTCCTATAAATGACAACTAAATTGAAAAGTAACCTCACGAGGAGACTTTTCGTTGGCCTTCCAGTGGTGAATAGTGTAATGTTGTTTTGAAATGAAAAGTCGAAAATTTAATCAAAAAAATCGACGTTAGGCACACAGCCATAAGTGACGAAATTTAATCATTTATTAAATTGGTCGCAAGTGATAAATAAGTGATAAGTATTACAAACGGTTCACACAATATAAGAAAGGGACAATCCAAACATACCCATAATCCGTCTCCTTATGAGAAATCGATATTCGAGACAAATAGAAACGTGAAGAAGACGCAATAAACTAAACTAAATTGCCACCTCAAATTATTCGAGATAACGTCATAAAATGTTTACCAGAAGTTCGCGTTTACTTGCCGAGCAGACAAGCTCAAAAGCAAAAAATTAGTAGAGCCAGGTCTACTGCCATAAGGCAACCTGAAAGTAGTTTTAATATAAGCATTCCGAAAAATTTAAAATATTTAGAAGGAGAACTATTTGTACTTTTGGAAAAGATGTTCGATAATCAAAATATGATTTTGATAGGAACACAATCAACCCTTACTCCTGAGAGAAGCAGAATGTTAGCTTATGAATGGGACGTTCGAGGTGGTTCAAATATTTATGCGCCAACTATTTATATTTTACTATTTAATTCAACATGAAATTGTGCCATTATTGGCCTGTGTGATGAGTTCGAAAACTGAAGCCGCATATTTCGAGACTTTTAACGAAATTTATAAATTAGCAAGCGAATGGAACGTACATTTAAAGCCAAAAGTCATAATATCGGAGTTCGAAAAGGCAAGCGTGTCGGACTTACAAATGTTCTTCCCAGAGGCTCAATTTTATGGATGTTTATTCCATTTTGGACAGATAATTTGGCGAAAGGTTTAGGCGCAAAGCTTTATTACTGAATATGGGAACGGCAAAAATGTTTCTTTACAAATTCGAATGCTAGAAAGTTTAGCTTTTATACCAACAAATGAAGTGATGGTGTGTTACAGTTAACTAAAAAGATCGATGGATTCGGATGTTTAGAAAATAGGGATATTGTTCGAAAAAAATTATTTACCCGGGGAAAAAACCAAAAGTAGATCAGAACCGAAACCCGCTTATTCTCCAAATTTTTGGACAATTTCGGTCGATATTACTAGCAATTTCCTGCGTACCCAGAACTCTGCGGAAAATTGGCATCGGCGGTTACAGATAGTAATTGGAAATTCACACATTTGGCCTTAGCAACTTGTATCTGAGTTAGGAAAGGAACTAATAACAGCTAAAACACAAATACAGCAAGTACAAGCCGGAGCACCTTGTCAAGTATTAAAAAGGTATTAGCACGAAATATAAAAATTTCCAACATGCTAAATTTATGCTAAATATATCAGTAAAAATAATTTCTGAAGGTAATAATCCTAAAGATTCGTCGATTCCACTGGTAACGCCTTTAATTTGACATTCTAGGGTTGGATAATGAATAAAAGATTCAAGCATAAACGATTGTACGCTGACATCGGATCGAATGGCAACCAAGAAATTAAAAAGTTCTGAGGTACCAATGTCAAGACATAACATAAGCGAACATTAATGTTGTCTTCTATTTGAGGTGATAAGAAAATATTAGACGGTTTATTAGTACATTTGGTTCTGGTAGATGCTCGACGAAAACAAAATCAGGACTTAAGTAGGGGATAAACGAAGACCCCACGAATAAGGCTTTAAGACTATTTACGAAGCCAAATTTTCGGAAAGCGCAGTTTCCTCATCAAGATTCCCGCGGTTTTAGTGATGTAGTTTTAAATAAGAAGGTGATCTGGCCCATATGCTCAAGTCAAATTACAATATCCTTTATTTATTAAAATAATATTCGAGGAAAATCTAAATTAATTCTTGGGGGCGTCCTCGACACCGATTATGACGTCATAATTATTTGTCAAACATGGCTTACAAAAAAATTTCAATTCTAAAGAACACTTTCCATCAGATTACATGGGCTACATATATAAAAGACAGTCATGATTTTAATACTAGCTGTAATGGAGGAAGTGTGTTGATCACTGTGAAGAATACACTTTCGAGTGAGGCCAAAGCGTGTCATTCGGTGTACGACAATATGGCTGTACGTATGAAAGCCGATATTTATTTAATAAATATTTCTTCATGCGGCAGCATCTGCGATACTCCAATACTAATTTTTCTCTTGGAAATTCTTTTCATTTTGATATTAGGTGATGAACCTCGGTTTCGTGAACCGTGGAAAAATGGCGTAACGCCTATCATTCATTATATAGGCTACATGATGCTGAGTTTTATTCTAGATTCGATGCAGGTCGAAAGGAATTTACAATTTTAAATGTGTCCAACATAATAACTACATTTTGCAGATTGAAGTTGTTCTGACGTTCAATCCACGAAAACTCTGCTATTTTCTAAATGGTAAAAGGAAAAAAGTTGGATTTGTTTGTTCGGCAAATATTTTGAGTACATGTATTAACCATCAGCGACGTAGTTTCCATTCATCTATCCACTTGCTTATAAACGTGAAAAGTGAAACAATAAAATTTTCATTATAGTCGCCTTAGACTTCAACGTCGACGTGCGGATGTTTTTTCTTTTCTTGATAAAAAAAAAAAAAAAAAATTGGAAAACCAAAAATACAAGAAAATTAAACATTCAACGCTTGCAGAGCTTATTATCGAGCCTAAAAGTGATATAAAAAATAATAAAACCAAATAAAATAAAAACAAATAAAATACTAAAGGGCTAGTTGAAAATACTGGAACGGCATAGAAAAAAAGAAATTAAAAATATAGTGTAAACACAAAATAAAATAAAATTAGCCAAAATTGTAAATGTGCCAATAAATAACCCAAAACTGCGCTGTGGTAGACGCATTACAAGCCAAAACATGCCTAAAAAAGGTAAACCGGGCACTAGCTTGCCACTAAGCGATAAGCAGATTAGCCTAATCAACACTATGATCAGCAGAACTGTCAATAAATCATTCAGTAAACTTATTAATGAACTAAAAAACGCTAATACTAATAATATTAACACATCGGAGGGACCAAACACAAACCCTGAACCAGAGATTAATAACAATAATAATGTTAACTCAAGTTACTCAAAGAGGCATCTAACGGCCGCAGTTGAAGATGAAAAAAAACAATCTAAAAGGATATGCGATGACTCATCAAAAGTCTCCGCTCAAGGTGACATAAAAGAACAAGTCAAAAAATTGATCGACAGCTATGGCGAGTATTCATCAGATTCTGACGAAATGGAATTCGACGACGAATTCAGCAAAGTCGTGTTTCCCTCAACCATTGGAGGACGTTTCACCAAACTAAATATCGATGTCGAGCCGGCAGCAGCAATCCCTATTACAACAAACGTTGAAAAAACAAATACAAACGGGGCCGGAAACGGTACAAAATCGCCACCAATTGTCCTTAAAGGATACGACAGTAAACAAATAGGATTGCTGAGAGACATCACAAACCCGCACAAAGGTACTTTAATTAAAGTTCTTAGCAACAGCGTAATAATTTATGCCAATGGAGAATCTCAACACCAAGACATAGTCCGCAAGCTCAAAGAGGCTAACACCCAATTCTTCACCTATTCGGCCAAAAATCAGAGACCTATAGTGATGATAGCCAGAGGAATACATCAGGATACAGACGCTGAAGATATTAAAAAGAATCTTACCGATAAAGGGTATAAAGTTATCAACGTATATCCCATGGCCAAAAAAATAACTGGCTTAGATGGTACTAATAATCAAGTGAAGATCCCGTGCTTCACAATTACCTTTGAACCAGTCACGAAGAAAGCCGAAGTTAAACAAATCATTGGCTGCTGTGGATACAAAGTTGAGTGGGCAGCAAAACGGAAACAGTCCGTTACTCAATGTCGTAAATGCCAACAATTTGGTCATGTGGCATCATCCTGCAACATGCAATATAAATGCGTAAAATGTGCCGGTCAACACAAACCAGGGGAATGCCCAATTAACAATGTAGACCGGAATGACGAAGCAGCCCAAAACCAAATTAAATGCGCAAATTGCGGTGGTGTCCATGTGGCGAGCTACTCAGGATGCCAGGAAAGAAAAAATTATTTAGGTAAGCTAAGCAAATCTAATAATCAGTTAAAATCAGATAAACGAGCTAAAGTTGGAGTGCAGAGGACGTTTGAGTCAAATTTTATCAGATCAGGAGTATCCTTCTCTGATCATTTTAGACATAACGACCCTGTTTCGATTGTCTCAGATAGTGCCCCTCCAGGGTTCACGACGCAGATGGGGAAACCTGCCGGAGAATCGGGTGGCTTAAGCGAATTTTTGGGTATGTCACAGCAGCTGTTTGGGATTAGCTTTTTTGAACTAACAAGACATGTATCAGGATTTCTCGCCAAAGTAAATATGGTCCAAGACATTGCCGATCGTAAGGCGATGTATCTGAACTTTGTATGCCAATTTCTAAAATGAAAGTGCTAGCGCTAAACTGTAATAGCATCATAAGTCTCACCCGTCGTCAGGAGTTGCTGGTCCTTCTAAACAAAAACAGGCCTCTTCTTGCTTGCCTTAGCGAAACTAAATTGTCAGCCTGCCATAATCTCAGTATCCCAAATTACACTGTTTATAGAACAGATTCAAAACCAAAGTCTCGAGGCTCGGGGGGCACTGCTCTACTTATCAATAAATCAGTTACTCATTCGGCTCCAAGAGCAATATTAAACAAACATTTTTCGGCCACAATGGCGCACGTTGGAAAGGGCATAAACTCGTTCCTACTAATCTCCATTTACTTTCGTAAAATAATTACTTCGGATCTCACTAAATTATTAAGTTTAGCTGACAGAGTTGTGTTGTGCGGAGATTTCAACGCCCGACATTCCTATTGGAATTGTGACAGCTATAACTTAAACGGTAAAACGCTGTTCGAATACTGCGAAGCAAATGGTGCACAGATCTTTTTCCCCTCAGAATACACTAGGGGCAACGCTGTTTTAGACATGTTGGTCACAAAAAATGTCCTAATTAAGGAACAAGTAGCAGTGTTACATGAATTTTGTTCTGACCACTTTCCAATTACCTTTGAAGTTTCTGCAGGTTTTAATATTTTTCGCCAAAATGCGGGCATCAGGGTTCCAGATATAAAAAATGCGGACTGGGATAGTTTCAGGCATATAGTTCATTATAAAATATCTCACCTAAACGAAACAAAGATCCAGTCCACTAATGATATTGATCATGGTGTATCTGAATTCACCAAAATTGTAAATAATGCCTTTAATAGTTCTGTCCCCATCTGCGAAATAAATGATAAAAAAATGTCGCCTGTGATTCATAATTTAATCAAACTCAGAAACTTCATAAGAAATAGAAGGCGGAAGGCCCCCACAATTTTTTCAACCACTCTGATAAATCGGATAACCAACGAAATTCATCAGAAAATCCGTCAGGCTAGGCAGGATGACTTCTCTAGAAAACTAGCCAATATTATGCCAGATAGATCTAATCTATATAGGGCCATAAGAACAATCTTGCCCAAAAATAAAAATAAAAGCGTTGTCTTAGAAGATCAGGAAGGTCCGATCATTGATCCCTCAGTAATTGCAAACAAGATGGCGGAATACTATGAGACGATATTCAGTGGCTCTGACCATATTACAAATCCCCAAATAACCAATGAAGTTAATAGTTTTGCTCACTCATATCCTGCCCCATTCTTGTATGAGAGCATTGAGAGCATCACAACAAACCCTGATGAGGTCATCAGTTTTGTCCGTAAGCTCAAAAATAAAAAAACACCAGGTATTGACGGTGTTTCGAATCGTGCCATTAAAAATCTCCCTCTATCTGGGTTCCTGTTCCTTTCAAATATCATTAATGCTATGTTCCAATTCGCATATTTTCCTTATACATGGAAGATATCTAAAGTAATAGTTATCCCTAAAACTGGTAAACCATTGAAACCCGAGCACACAAGACCGATTAGCCTGCTAAGCGGATTGAGCAAGATTGAAGAAAGGATTATTTCATGCAGGTTGCTGGACTCCTGCAGACATCTAATCCCAGACTTTCAGTTTGGGTTTGTCCCCCAAAGATCCACTACAGAGGCAATCATGAGACTAACGAACCAATTAAAAAAAAGCAAAAAACCGTAGAAAGACCTCAGCAGTAGCACTAATAGACATTAAGAAGGCCTTCGACTCTGTGTGGCACGTTGGCCTATTATATAAATTAATACGAGGGGGAATATGTCCCGCCCTGGTATCTATAATAAAATCATATCTAGACCATCGCCAGTTTTTCGTTTGTGTTGATAATGTTCATAACTCTGAGACTAGGAAAATATCCGCTGGGGTCCCTCAGGGTTCAGTGCTGGGTCCATTACTTTACGTAATCTTCACGCATGACATCCCTACGCCGGTAACAAAGGATACTTGGGTTCAGGTTTACGCGGACGATACAACTATATTTTGCTCAAGTTATAGCGCATACCAATGTTCACTAAGGGTCCAGAAATCCCTAAAATCTATATATGAATATTTTAAGAAATGGAATATTGAAATAAATGCATCTAAGACACAACTGCTTTACATAAAACCTACATATAACCATCGTAATAAATTAAATGAGGCCGTTCCTGTTTTGATTAATAACCAGCAGCTATTAGTGGTTGATAAAATAAAGTATTTGGGTGTTTCACTAGACAAACATTTAAAATTCGGCGCACACATTGACGATCTTAGGAGAAAGGCAGCTATGGCCTTTCACCTCCTATTCCCGCTACTTTGCCAAAATAGCGCTCTAAACGAACATAACAAACTCTTAGTCTACAAGCTTTACATAAGACCTATTATCACGTATGCGGCGCCGGCATGGTTTGACTTAGCAACTACTAGCCAGAAAAATGCCATCCAGAGGGTTCAAAATAAAGCGCTTAGGTTTGTGTACGGGTCCTGGCCTCGTCCACCTGACTATCGTCAGTTATCTTGTAGAGTTCTTCATGAAAAGGCCAACATTCTTACTATTGACGCATTCAAGGATTCGCTACTTTCCAAAGTATTGCACAAAATGATGTCTTCGGCAAATGAGACTGTAATGGGGATTGCCCACGGTTACTAACTGGTTTAAAGTTTATCTGATTTTATGATTAAAGAGGTCATTATTTTTAATGACTATTTTGCTTAGCTACGCATAAAGATAGCATTGTTTGCTACTTTATATTAGTTCTTAAGTGTTAGTTTTAAGTCTTATTGTTAAGTTGTACATAATTATTTAATTTAAAAAAAAAAAAAAAAAAAAAAAAAAAAAAAAAAAAAAAAAATCTGAAACAAATTATTTTGTTTCTTAACAGTTTATCTGTCTTAGCTCTAGCTTATAAGTTAACATTATAAAATAAAAAAAAACCATATAAACTCAATCATATAACCTACGGGTTCCTGTTGAACATACTATAAACAATGTACTAAATATGTATTAAAACCGAAATCAATAAAATTATCTAATATATAACAATAAAATTTTATTGAAAACAACTATATCTACTACAATAATATTTATCAACGATAAATAACTATATAAGCTCGCAAAAATGCCGTACACACATTTTGGTCTCGTGCCAATGATTTATATGATTCTGTCTGTTGAAATTCGATATTTTTTTTTTGTAAGCCGCATCAAAAATAACAAATTACTTTGTTAACCAAGACCAAGAGGGAATAGCAGATATGTGTATGACACTAAAAAAAAGTAATACCTAAAAAATTCATCTTCATCCCTTGTTACGCCCGTATATACGACAATATTTTTAACATGTCTAATTTTGTAACCATTTCACAAAATTGAAAGCAGAATAAAATGACGACGACGACCGAAAATAAATTCAATTTATTGTTTATATAGTTTCCAACAAAATTGGGAAAGTGATAAATCACATTTTGGTAACACGAAAAATATCTAAGTATACACGAAAATATATTTGGGTGTCGAGCTTTTTTTGTGTTGAATAAGAACTAGGCAATCAATTATAACCTGATATTTTTTATTATTTTTTTTGTATATTGCAATTTTCAGATCGGTAAAACCAAACATCAATTTAATAATTGGTTGGATACGAATCGAACCAATTTAAATTGTATTGATTTTGTAATTGAGGAATATTGCTCAAATTTATAAGCTATATAGTCACCAATTATTTTTTGATTAGCACACAGAATTCACAAAACCATACATTTTAATTTCAATGCAGCATTTATATGAAACAATTCGTAAAAGATTTTGTTAATTACTAAATTGAGTGACAAGACTATATATGCTAACACTTTAGATAAATTAACTGAATAAAAATTTTGCAACGAATTTAGATATCTACCAAATTTAGAATTATTCGATCGATCCGAAATCCATATTCAAAAGCACGATTTCTTTTTTGTTTCCCCCACTCTATCTGCATGCGTATAACATTTATTGATTTTCTACTCCAAAAAAAAAAAAAGTAAAAATAAAAAATAAAAATTGGTTGTTGTCGTTGCTTTACATCCATCCAAGATTATTAAGCTTTTATATCTACATTTATTTTTATTTTTATGACATTTCATTTTCTTATATTTTCGTGACTCAATAAAATAAAATAAAAAAATTCTCATTTTTTTAGTGGAATGAAATGAAAACGTTCAAGCCATATCTGCGTTCGTTGAGTAATAATACAAAAAGAAAAAAAAAACACCACAAACGATTTGAACACAAATGAAGCTGAAATGAATGACAAACATTTTAATTTAAATAAAATGGAAAAAAAAATAAAAATAAAAATTGTGTGTACTCGAGTGGTGCGGTGTCATTATGGTCGTTGTCGTCGTCGTTGTTATTTGTTGGTTCATCGCAAATAAAAGTGCTTTATGGTTGGATACGGTGGTGGTATTGTTATTTCGGGGAGGTTAATCTGTTTGTTTGGTGTTTTTTTTTGTAAATTTGAATGCCGCTACTTGAATTGCTTATCATCAAGTAATAATAACACTATAAGAATAAATAATGACATTCTACCTCATTTAATATAATCTTTAAAATAAAAAAACACTAGAAATAAAGTGTTTTCGCGAGCTTTTTCGTATTGTGACGTTCGTTTAATGATATGTAACGAAATTGTCGAGTAAATCGATTAAGTAACATGGAAATAAAATATCTTTGTTCCGATATCTGTAAAAAAATTCATAACGTATTTTAAATTGTGTTTAATTAAACTATTTAATTCCAATTCTGGTAATTTGATGGTGTTATAAAGGATTCACTTTATTTAAAATTTAAGTAGAGTTTCATCAATTTCTGCAAAGAAAAATTATTGAAACGAGCTACAGTATTTTGATTTAACCCCAGGCACTATCACCAGCTGTTTTGTATACAAATTTTAATAATTGATGATACTATATAAATCAATATTTGAAGAGAATATTTTAGTGGCAGTAATACCACTGAGCGTAATATTAATAGACGAGTAACTATAACTTTTTGTTTTAAATAAAAGTGTAATCAAAAAAGTTTTAATTTTAAAATTACTTACTAGTCGAGGCAATGAAGCACTAAAAAGGCCAAAAGTTCGGAATTTTTTTCTATAAAGACCGATAGGAATGCGGTTTTTTGCATTCGCTTCCAAACATTATTTGTAAAAAATGTACCTACTTTGTGCCTATGACAAATCGGAAATTGCATTGCTGCAGCCAAAAATGCATTCAAAATATTCATTTTTTGAAACGCCTTTTGAAAGATTTCAAAATTTTGTAAATAAGAGTCAGAATTGGCCCAAATCGGGTTCTCGAGGGTTTCCGAGGTCGCTGATCACGATTATGATGTTCAAATTGACCCCCCAAACACTTGGAGCTCAGTAACGCCGATGAACGTCATCTCCGTGTGTTGAGTTTTCATCGTCCTATAATTATTTAATTTATTGTATTGTAATTAATAATTGTTCTAGATTTAGAATTTTTATTGTTATTGTATGTAAATTATCTAGGCCTGTCGGTTTTTTACGCAGTCACAAATATGATTGCGTTACATATTTTTGGTTGCTTTTTCCGGCTGTGGGAAAATTAATCACCCTGTACATTATTTTGTTAATCGCTTATTACTCTCTTTAAAATTACGTCTCTCAAATCTTGTATCATACTTATATAATTATTCTATTTTTATCGATTACGTGTGCAGTTCAATATTGGTGTCCGTCTTGATCACAATAAAAAATAAAGGCTCGGTGGTTAATTTACAATAAAGAAAAAATTGAAAATTTGTGTTTTAATTATTTTATTTGCAAGCTCCTCGACAATAGTGGTTTAGTGTTTTATTCCTTAAAAAACACCGTGGGACTCTTCCACAAATCACGCGGGAAAGGAGAGAAACTCAGCGCTCGGGGTTTTTTTGGGTCGCTGAATTCAAATATGCCGTTGTCGAACAACCCCCGGACACCTGGTGCTCCCGAACCTGGACGTGGACGTCATCTCCGAGAACTTTCCAGACAAGATTGACAAAAGCAACCCGAAAATCAATGTGGGGGCGTTTTTTGGGGCGCTTAATCCTTAGTTGGCTTCATTATGAAGGACAGTGGGCTGGCCGAATTATTTTTTTCTCTATACGGAGAGAATACGGTTAAACAAATGTTGGCACCAATATGCTCGCGCTGTCCGGGCACTTTTTTTTTTTTTTTTCGCTGGCGCTACATCCCATGGAGGGATTTGGCCGCTTCATTATGAAGTTTTGTAATCATTTTATTAACAGATAATGAGTGATTAATTCCTTAGTACTATTGGCCTTATCAAAAATAATATTTAAAAGTGCAGAAAATAGATGTGATGAAATCCAAAAATGCGTCCAATTTTTAACTGAGTATTCCTTTATGTCGCCTGAAGACATTGAAGAGCTCCAAAACGATGATAATTACAGAACAATTACGGCAGAGTTTGAAAAAGAACTTGAAAGAATAGAAGGACTCAATCCGATATGCAAATTATGGATTCAATATTGTCGAACGGTATTCATAGTTAAAGATTTCATTCACGCGGAAAAAAGTGGAGATTGGCAACTATATTTAGATACAATTGAACGCATGTTACTTTTTTCCATGCAACTGGGCATTTTCCATATGCAAAATCTGCTCATGTTTATTTAGAAGATATGAAAGCTCTCGTGAAGCGTATGGGTGGGTCCGAGTACAAAAAATTTACCACGGAAGGAGGTTAAAGTTTGAAGGAGGCTTATTTCGTAGTGGTGTCGCACCAATGGATCAAAACTTTCTTGTTCACAAAAGATCTTATCGAGGGCATGGAGGATTTTACGAAATGTGTATTTACTAAAAATGACCAACATAAGGATTCAACAGATTCCAGGATCAAGGCAGATTTGAAATCTTTGAAACTGATTGAGAACTTCTTTCAGCAATACGATCCATTCCCTGAATCCATAGAATGCCTCATAAACATAGCTAATGGAATGAGTGGAAGTCCCGAAAGCAATTCCCACAATGCTTTTGAAGAAGGTGTCAAGATTATGCAAGACATTTCGGGATCTCTTCAATAGTTTTGGAATGCTGTCCGATGCGTATACATTGTTCAGAAAAACACCCACGAATATTCGTGATTCTGAAAGGACATTTTTTGTTCTGGATAGAGGATTACTGATTCACAAAGTCAAATGGACAATCGGACAAACATTCTCGGCGATTATGAAAAATTACATAAAGTATATTTTGAACCATTACGGCCGACGCGCGATAGTTATTTTTGATGCTTACCAAACCCTCAGTACCAGAGAATCTGAAAAAAACCATCGCGCTAATCAGGAAAGTTCAGTAGACGCCCGTTTTAGCGAGAATATGGCGTTACACATACAACAGGATAAATTCTAATAAAATAAAAATAATAAAAATCAGATTATTTAAATGCTCCGGGCCAAACTGACAACAGTCGAGATAGTTTCAGACCAATGTGCAGCGGACACTGATCGTACGATTGTAACGACAGCTCTGGAAGAGTCCAGGGACGTTACAAAAAAGGTAGTCGTAGTCACCGAAGATATAGACGTTGCCGTAATATTCACCGCACTCTGCCCGGTAGATAATGAAATATTTCTACAGAAACCTTCAAGTCTCAATAAACCCGAAGAAGAATACTGTTCAATTAGCTTGTTCCACATGCCAGTAGTTGCGAATAATATTTTGTTGATTCAAGACCTTCCCGAAATTCATAAACCTTCAAGCTCATGCTGCGAAGTTCAAGGAAGCTGGTTTGTCAAGCGAAGAAATTTTTGAGAACGAGGCGCAGCTAATCCTGGCAATGTACGGTGTTCCACTGTTATTCAGGAAGTCGAATGTTCCTGATGAGTACAAGCTAAAATGGGACCAGTTACTACAGGTGTACAGGTACAGAATGTATATAAAAACCGCTCTAAAGGGGAGAGTAAATTTAGGGAAAATTCTCTGGGAGACCAGGTGACCAAGGACCAAACAGAATGGGGATGGAGAAAGGAAGGCGACACACTGGTCCCTGTAGAAATGACACAAAAACCTTCGCCCAAGAATATTATGGAACTAATATTCCGTGGATGCGCAGGAGATTGTAATCTGTTGTCCCGTAGTTCCAGAAAGCACGGCCTCCCCTTGCAATCTTGCCTGAAAAATTTGTGAAGGCTCAACTTGCAACAATACTGACAGATATTCAGTTGAAAACGTTATTACAGCAGTGAGAGAGGCCTTAGATGAGGAAGATGATCTACTTATGAATACGCCAGTTGATGACGAAGAAAATGAACAGACTAGCGATTTGTCACTTGATGAAGAATTTTATATTGAGTTACATATTTAAAAATTAAATGTATTAATTAATGAGGGAAGGTTAAGTTACAGTTGGATTGTATTTGATTTGAGTTCAATAAAAAAAATTTTAAACGCCAATTACATAAATATTGACTTTCTATTCATTCTATTTCTTTCCTCCTCACATAATTTAACTAGAATCAACAATTTAACACAGCTGTTGCAGTATTGATGTCGGTCTCTGAGACATCAGGTTTGGTTGACGTTCATGGGAATGACATCGAGGTCAAGATAAAAGTTCGGGAGCATCGCAAGAGCGCAATCTCAAACCATTTACGAGAAAATGGCCACTTTTTATCTATAGTGAATGCGACAATTTTGGAGAAGAAGAGAATCTTACTAAAAGGCTTATTTTGGAAATTATACATATAGAAAAAATTCAAATTTCTCAAAATTTGTTAAATATACAAGAAGTTTCCAAATTTTTGTTAAATTATTAGATAATATGCAATACAAATAAGTTTTGATGTTTTTTTTTTATAGCTTCAACGCTTTATTCAGAGAAATTGGTACAATGTTTTTTATTCAAAATACTATCTTCCATAGCTACGACTTTTTCCCATTTTTCAGACAGTATAAGAGTTCCGCGTCGACAAAATTCCTCGTCTTTTGGGGCGATCCAAGAATCGATCCGATTTTGAAAATTTTTGAAAATTTGTCACCAGAGCCCAACCCAGTTTTTTTAAATATTACAAACATATTAAGGAAGCCCTAATTATCCTTTATATTTCCTATATAGTCACAATATGGGAACATCACTAATGTTGGTGTTAATTGGCATAGTGTAGCAGCGATTCCGTCAATCGTTTGCTATGAAATTGATAATTTTCGAAAATTGGTCACCAGAGCCCAACCCCGTTTTTTTTTTAAATGATGGCAAGCCGTTGTTATGGTTCTGAATTTTAACAAATCTCCAGAAATTATTTGAATTACATCGCAAATGGTCTTCAATGTCAATTATGTAATTGTTATATAATTGTTATAGAGGAATCGATTGAGACAGCAAAACTGTTTGCGCATAGACTTAAACTGGATATAGTCATATGCCAACCCTGAACGCCTATAGTTCCTGTGACATTTATTACGCCGGACTTCTAGCTGCTTGAGTTATTTAGTATACCATGGGACATTCCGGGTATGAGACTTATTCATTAATTTTATAGGAACATATTTATAAAAAGCAACCTTCAACAATTTATTGAAGGTATCTAATGAGCGGTTGATACCATTGTTTTATAGAGTATCAGCCCAAAACGCTTCAGCTAAAAAATGATTTAATGAACTGTGATCGGCGTACGAGTAATCGAATACGGTATAATTTTTAGTAAAGCTCAAATTATTAGAAGTTTTGTAGAACAACTGAAATGAGACCAGGGTATGATAAACACTCGAAGATCTGGCAAAGTCATCGTATGATTCTGGTTTAAAACACCTATTGTTGTAGTATAGAAAACCAAATTCAAATAAATGCCATGGCTGTTTGGTACACTGTTTATTTGTGAAGTACCCTTGTTTGCCATAAAATCAGTTTAGCAGAAATGAATATATTATCAGCAATCATTCAAATTAGATCTGGAAAGCTGAAATGGCCGAAAGTAACAAAGTCAGTAAAATCAGAAATAAAAGGTAATAAATTGCATGAGATCTGGTTAATAAAATCTTGACAAAATGGTGAGGATGGCTCTAGAGGAAATTAAAGTGTGCTAATTATTATGTAAAAAGTACCTAGTTTGAGTTTAACAATAATGAACTTAATAATTGGATCGAAAAATAAAAATTCACAAGAAAATTTTCTGAACTACAATAAGCACACCACCACATTTACGTTTTGTACTAAGGTTATACCGATCGCGACGAAAAATGGAAAAGTCGCATGCCTCTACATAATTAACACATTGGTAGATCCATTGATGATATTGCTAGAATTAGATATATGTACATTATATGAATTTAGAATATTAGGATGAACTGTATTAAGATTATTGTGAGACTTCGGTAAATTAGTATTTAAAATATCACAATTTAATGTATTGAATGAAATTATCCTTCCTCTTTTTTTTTAATTGGCGTCTTTCTTAAAAATCGCGAACTAGAACTCTAGGTGGCCAAAAATTGGGATTTTTCAAGGTACCATGCAAGTTATCGACGACTCCAACCTTGAAACACACAAATGCTAGTTCTGCTGGATCCCAGTCTCCAGGGAATAGTGAGACACGTTTGATGGATTGTAACTGCTTTCAAACGTAATGTCCTTGAACATCGACTCAGATGTAGTAGTTGAATGAAGACGGGATATATACAAATATTTCCTTCGAACCACAATATCATCGGATGACAACGGTGGGAAATGTATGTAAATACGATATGTGTATGTATATACGATGGAAATGGGATTCTAAAATTATGTTCAGGTAAATCACTAGAAATGGTCAATTAGGATTCAACGGGTGTACCCATAAATTCAAAAACAAATCCAGAAAGTAAAAAATTTAAATATTTTAAAAATCCAGAACCGAAAAGCTAAAGAGGATAAAAACCAGACACGACAGAATCCAAATATTAAAAGTCCAAATGGGACAAAATTTAAAAAATATTTTTTGATAATCTTGCCCATACTTTTTATGATATATTTTTAGCAACAAAACTGCATTTGATCATCATAAAAAGTTCTCTTTACTGTATTCTTGTGATTGCACCTGAAATGAGATTTTGAGTGAAATTTGGTTCAAAATCTCAACCCGTTTTTTTTACCGCTTTTTAATTTTTTTGAATCTTATGTGTAAATCAATTCTTCAGAGTTCTGGTTAAGCTAAATCTTCCCTTTTCCAGAATTTAAACACGACTTACACGACACGGTATTATGAAATCGAGAGTGTTAAAAACGGGCATTCGTACCTAGCTCGTTAAATCTTTTCTTATTATATCTTTTGAATTTATTTAAAAGCAATAGGATCCAGAATTATAGAGAGAGAAATTAATGAAACTAAAAAATATTCCAAACTTTATGAAAATATTTCAGTCAATATTTTCTTAAAGTTTTACTTTTTTGGATTATTTTTTTAGATTTTACCCTTTTTGGATTTTCTAAGTTTGCAGGTTTGGAGTTTGCCTTCTTTTGGGTTTTGGCAATTTTTAGCTTGACCTACCCTGTAAATGATCTTTACATAAAGTTCTGAAATATGTAAAGACGGATCTTGTTGGTTATTTCTGAACCGATTATGGTGAAATTCAACATACCCGATCAAAAAGGATTCTAAAATGATTTTTAGTTGAAGTTTTGGAATAGAAAAACCAAAAATATTATTTACCAAGAAGCAATAAAATATATGAATTGCATAAATTTGTTGAGCAAGTGCATACATTACTATTTTTACGCATAGACTATTTTCCCCTGAAGTCTGTGATTTCACGGATACTAATATTTTTGAGGTAAATGCCGGGTACCCCTTCTAGTAGCCATATAAAATGTACTGTCCTTATTTCCCTTATGGGTACAATCTTCAGGAAACATGAATACAAAAAACCTATACAGATAGTACTTGGGTAAACGAAACTGGGTCTTTTAAAGACAAACCTTAGAGAAAAAATAATAACAACTACGCAGCAGATTGTTTGCGTTCTCAAAAATATTTAAAAATACCTTACTCCAGAATATGCAGCCAAGTTAAGAGAAAGTTGCGCTATAGGAGATGTCCGTCTATAATATGGCTGAATACAAACAATTTGCCACCCTAGAGCAACCGATGTGCTGCTTCAATGTTCATCGCTGATTTTCTAAGTGGTACCATCGATTTCCCGGAACTACTTTCTAATTTAGATATTCATGCCGAACTAAAAATTGGATTTAAGTTCTTCACACAAACGATGGCAAAGCCCCATTTGGCGGGATGGGGAAGGGAATCGTGTATCATGTGCTACAACCCGGCCAAACGATTGATTCTGTTCTCTAATGTCAAGAATTAACCAGATTACTGTAGGAAATTAAAAGGAAGCTGTCAGTATTGAATTATTGATCAACAGAAAAAAAAAAACATCTTTGATGACTCGACAAAAATTGTGAGAGCTAAAGCGTCTTTTAACAGAGACGCTCAAATTTGTTATGCTATAGCGGTCTTTTTGTTAAAGCAATATTTGTCAAATATTTTGTAAATTGTTTAGTAGTGTATGGCAAATCACCATGAAAGGTTGTAGCCATCAGACCGCCATTTGTTTCGTTCATTGCAGAGCAATTTCTCGCCTAAAATCGCAAAACCATAGGCTTGTTTTTCTATGTAAACGGAAAAAGTAAATGCTAAACGTTCGAATATGCATCACATTTGCACTACAATACAAATTTTAAATAATTTCAGCAATAAATAATTTAAATGATACCGAATTTTTAGTTACACCAGATAAACCCACCATTGTTTCCAGTGCACTCGATTGTAACTGGAATCCAGATATAAGAAGATATGTATTTAAAGAAATAATATTTCATTAAAATGAAACAAATTTGTTGTAAAATGCTGGGTTATTAAACAAAAAGTGGTTAACTGGAGAAAACCACTTCTTGAGATACGACCAGAGAGAATAAGATATCTTGTTCTCTTTGATACGACCATAAATTCAACAACCCTAACCTATGTGACAAACCTTAATATTACTTAAAAAAAGGTTACAGTTGTTGTAAAAAACAAGATACGGGTTTTACACTTCAAATTGGTCCTTTAAGCAAATTATATATATCTTGGGCCAATTAGGATGAAACTTATCTATTTTTTAACGGATTTTAGTGAAATTTGACATGTACAAGATTCTAAAATGATTTTTAGATAATGTTCTGGATTATGGCCAATTATGATGGAACTTGGTGAATTTTAAACAGATTATGATAAAACTCGAAAGGTCTACTTAAAATGCAATTATAAATTGATTTTTGAATGAAGTTCTGGAATATGGCCAAGTATAATGAAAATTGCATTTTTCTCAACCGATTATAATGAAATGCGACAGGCACACTAGAATTTGGAGGGATTCTAAAGAATTTAGGGATTCTAAAATTATTTTAGATGAAATTCAGCAATATGGCAAATTAGGATCGAACTTTTTTATTTCTTAACGGATTTTAGTGGAATTTTTGTTACTGTTACTATAACTTATTTATGGAAGACTTATTTATGGTCACATTTGAAAATTGTGTTGAGAAAATTATTTCTTTGTACATGGCCTGCGGATTGTTTATTACTCACCGTGTATAGTAGAGACATGAAGAGAGCTTGTCAAGATAGAGACGAAGGTGAAATAATTTTCAAAATCGGACCATTTAATGAAGAAACATTCAAATTAGAAAATTGTCTTCAGAAATATCCTATATAAATTTAAAAAAAAATCATAAAATGTTTCGGCAGCGGTGTGTGTATTTTAGATAAAAACATAAAGGATAATTCATGGCAAAACGGCTTTTAGAGCTTCTTAGAAAGTCTCACGATTTAAAAAACGAAAAAATCTAGAGAATGCGCTCTTTTATATTTGTTCAAATAAATATTGACAAAACATGTCTGTCTCAATTCGCGCGATAATATATCCTTTCGAAGATGTATGCATCTTAATCAAAATTGCTTAGAAATTTTTTTGGAAAAATTCGCCGGTAAGGCGGAAATTTTTCTAATCCTACACCCAATTATAAAAGATTTTTTTGTTCTAAATTTCTAAATTTTTTAAGCTTGGAAATTGTAAAGCATTGTTCTGCTGTCGCATAGCGTATTTTCAGGTTTTATTTTTAACAAGTGCTTGAAAATCCACGATTGCGTCCTTTGTAGGTCACAAATTAGGTACATTGGATATAAATAATAAAAATCGATTTGTATATTTTAAGGCATATTAGAGCGAACGCAGAGCTTTCGATAGCTTTCCAAAATAATTTTATAAATGTTGCAGGCCAATTAGAACAAAACATCTTAAGAAATATTCGTATAATCGTTATTGCTGTATGAAAGAGCTAGATTTAGATACGAATTTCCGCGTAGAATTTTTATTGTAGTGCCTGATTCGAACCCATTTATGTATTTCTTGGATGTGGATCGCCCTCAAAATTAAAATTGCCATTATGAAATCTTGCAAACCACTTTTTTACTGTTGAATGACTCACAGAATATTTACGCAAAGTCGAACTAATCAATTCCATAGCTCGAGAAGCATTTGCGTTCAAATATTTCTTTAAGCCAAGCAACTTCAGAGCCGAGTTTCTTCTTGCACACCAAATAGATATATAATATATAAATATAACTTCTATTATGGTGGTAAAGAGCCACTATAAAAAAATTAAGCTAAGTCAACCTATAATAATATCAAATAGTCTGAGGTCCACAGTTATATCACAAAAAGGAGGAAATAATTCCCAGGCAGCCAAATATGAGGTGGCAGAGCTCCGACGAATTACCTTTTATCTGGCATTATGCAGCACTATTTCAAATCATCCCTTGCAATGAATGCTATTAAAATACTTGTTTACCATTGCACAATAATATAATATCCTTTATGTCCACGATAATAAGATGTGGAGCTGAGGAATAAACTTTAACGATTATTTCTAGAAAGCTATATTTTTTTAAAAAGCAATGTATTGTACGTAGGTTAGGTTAGGTTTGGGTGGCGGTCTGGATACTCCGGACGTTCATCCTGTTCATTGATGTATTGTGTAAGCAATTCAACAACTTTTATTTGAATTTTTTTGGTCGATGTTTGTTTTTCCAGATATCTAGCAAAGTTAAATGAAATTACAAAATTGATATTTTGATGTAAAACTGAAGCTTTAATTCAAGAGACAAATATTTTTACTAATTTGCCGTGTTTTCAGCATTGTGAAATTTTAAATAGCCATTTTCGATCAGATTTTTCTTTGAAATATTTTCTGACGTGTTTGTTAACCTAGAATTTAATTAATAAAACAAAATTCATATAGGAACAAGATTAAGTTGACCAGATAACTTATTATTAAGATACAAATAGGTTGATGCAGGTTTCGAAAGACAAGAGAATTCTTTAGCACCAAAAAACACAATTCATAAAGAGACATCTATTGAGAAGTACGATAACTAAATCGGACAATCAATTTCAACAACTCCACTAAATCGTCATGATTATTCGTCAACATTTCCATTACAACAAAACAAATTCTTTTCGGTCGGTACCGGGTTCGTAAGGCGATCTGATAACTAAGATCGGTTTGGGTGTATCTCGATGCTTCATTAATTCACTTTTTTCTGAGGACGCACATCTATGTGCTTGGTTCTTGGTTGATACAACATTTTTTCGTCTTATTGAATAGCTCCTTGATTCTGGCTCTTGATGACAATGGTTTTGTCATTTATTTAACGACGTCATGGTAATAGACATGGCCCTATATTATGTTTCGGTGGTAGATAGAGCGATAGCGGGATGCTTTCTGCCTCCAGAAATCGCTCCTAAATGTTCCATAAATACACATCTGGTTGCTGGTCGCCTATCGGTGATAGGTTAATTTGTACTGAATGGTCATCTTCACGTATATCAGGATGCGCCTTACTGCAGGTTAATTTGGCATTACAGGTGTTTGGTTAAATCTACACATGGCATTTACAACATATTAATTATCTGGTTGAATCAGCTGAGGTACAAGTAATATCCTACAGCTTCCTAATATGAGATCATTTCAAAATCCTTGCGAGATTCTTCGTTATTCGGGCACAGCCAATATCAATTTTTGGTACACATCAATTGGTGTTTATAAAATTGCTAATCCGCCATATTACAAATCTAACCAAAATTTCGTAAATGTTTAAGGAAACTGGTTGATTTAAATTGATCCTGTTGTATCATTTCGAGTAATATCCATACCGAGAACGAACTTAGCTGCTCCGATATAATTCATCTTGAATTCGTCTTGAAGATTTCGTTTTTAAATGTTTTTTTTATATTTACAAATGACGCATATTGCAACAACTGAAATGCTTCGTTCGTTAGTCGACTTAATCCAATTTAATAAAAACTGCATTTAAATTCTGATTGCAGAAGCGACTGGCCTTCTTGAGCTCGTACAAAAATGTTTTGTAAGCGGCATTATGTTTGCGTTCCATCATCGAATTGTTTTGCTTTAACCATATAAATCCCTTCATTTAGTTCGCCTGCAAAAAAGTCGTTACCGCATCCATTTGTTTAATATTTAAGTTAAGCTTCACAACAATGAAGATCAAAAAGCGAAAAAGAAAAAACTCGTAGACTCTTCCTTTTTGACGACCTTAACAACTATGTTTGAATTGCATTTCGTTTTAAATACCAAGGTCCGATTTTCATTTTTCACAAGTGGCTCATATTAATTTTGCACCGCTTCCCGTCATTTCGTTGCATTAGGTAAGATACTTTTAAGATCAAGCTTTGAATTTCGGCTTAATCATCTAGTCACCAAGTTTTCCAAATTCCTTAACAGTGGTAGCAAATACCATTCATCTTCTTCCTGAAATATGTCAGAGTCCTGCAAGGATCCGCATTTATGATGATTATTAAAAATTACCGGATCTTCATCCTACATCTCAGGACTTGCGACTAACTTAACTAGATTTTTTGTGGTAAAAGTTTGCATTAGAAAATCTTCACAAGCTTGAATTACATAAAATTTATAAAAATGGTCTGCTCATGTGAACCATGCTAAATCAGAATTACCTATAATTAATATCTAAGAAACTGATTTTGTTTCCCAAAATTATTTAGAAATTTAAAATATTCGTTCTCCAATCTAATTTAGTACCAAAGTTATTCGTTTCAGATATTCAAGAGAAATAAAAATTTTCTAACTTGTAATTTGGGATTCTTGGTTCTAGAATTTTATTATCAATCCAATAGTGAATATACTTGATTTTAGATTTACCGGAATGAACAAATTTTAGCACTATAATTTAACATTAGTGCTAACCTTTTTTTGTATTAGAAATGGGCTCTACCTGTGCAAATAAAATTGCAACCAACGTTTGAGTTCTATGTAGTTGCTTCTTAAATAAATATTTACAACGTAAAATCTAAAACAGACGAACCAACACAAATGTGCTCAAATCATACTATAAAAAGATTTTCTTTTCCCAACCTTGACCTTCACACTACACAAGCTCTTAATGTCATATAACAATGTTTTTGTATACATAAATAAATGGTGTAAATGGTGTAGCATACCATCTTTAATGTTTTCTCACCTAAACAATTACGATTATGAAAATGGAGCACCAATGGAAGAAAATTTTTATTTCGTACCCAAAATTTAATTCCACTTTATACGGTACAAAAACAAAATTTTGATTATTTTTAGATAGTACACCCACAAAAATTACCCACGTATTTCGATTCCATTTTTTTTTTAGCTTCTAAAATTTGGTAAAATGCTAAAAAGGTAAATGTAAATTGCTTTACATATGCACATCTCTAACTACACTATTACATTAGATTGAATAAGTAGAAACATTTTATTGACGATATTTTTGTTCCTGAATCACTGTTTTTTTGGCACAAAAAGTACAAATCAGATTATATTTTAATATAGGGTTAAACGAAAACCAAAAGTTGTCGTCTTATTAAAGGTGGTGTCACTTCGATATGTAATGTTTTCGCTTTTATAATATTAATGTGTCAATTATTTTTTTTTTTTTATTTTATTGGGAACGGAATGGTTTCAAAAAAATGTTCATGTCAAATGAATTTGTTGGGTACACGTTTATTCCCAAGACGATAAGGATGTTATATGATTATTGCGGAATAAATAAAAACAAGAAAAGGTTAAGTTTATTGAATTTACGTATGTATGTATGTGTTGATACAAGAAAATCGATTTGTAAATGTTGTTAATGGTACCTTAGGAATGAAACACCACATAGTTAGTACACTGTCGCTGTTTAAAGGATCGGGATTAATGACTGTCGGAAAAACCCAGAAATAAATAAATTTATCATTTGCAGGTTACCAGAAAAATTTGTCACTTTAACAGGAGTATTGCTTTCTAATTGAATCACTTTTATAATACACAGTGTCTTATTTTGGTAACTGGAATCAAAATCGGAATAAAGAAAAAACGAAAATTTTAACAGAAACGAATTTTAAAAAATTCAACAAAATTGTTGCCAGAATAATTCTATACCAATAAAAACTTGGTTTGAAATTTTTCCAAATGGAATGAAAATGCATGTCATTGTTTTTGTAAAATACCTAAAATAAAACGACAATATAGTTGCTAAAGACACATATTTCTCGAAAAATTCATTTTCCCGAACTCATATAGGTTTGGCGGTGACTTCATATCCCTATACGGTACCTTCCTGTGAGCGTGATAGCGGACTGTCTGCAGAACGAGTAGACACGGACAAATAATTTCCATATCCTGAGCAACTAGGTGGGCTATAACAAAAACGATTAAACTGTATATCCGTTCTAGTTACCTGTTACTTTTGATTCTTGAATCTTCAGGGCCATAACAGTTCCCGATAGCCGACGTAACAGCTCATTTTCATAACTGGTTTTGATGTCTTCTCAAAGTACCAATGCTTGAGTCTATCAAGTACATGTACCTTCCCTCTAGTTTACCAATCGTTCTCTCTATTCATTTTTCTGCTTCTGATGCTGGCGCGCGATTATTCGCTGGCCGACTGTAAATTTTGTCCTGAGAAACGAAAGGTGTACCGTTGTCGGATACAATGGTTTGTGGCAAGCCCTCGATAGCAAAAACGGTTGGCAAAGCGTTAATGGTCGCTTCGAATATTGACGATATCATCTTTATAATAAAACGGAAATTGAAAAATCCATCCACTACAACCAGCCACATCTTTGATAAAAACGGACCCGCGTAGTCTACATAAATTCGAGACCCGGCAGCTACTGGAGTTGGCCAACTTGTAAACTCTCACAGCGAATGGTTTACTTGCGACTGACGCACTATACAATTTGCAATGGCACCTTCAATGCGATAATCAATCCGTGGCCATAACAATATCAGCGCACAAATTATTTCATGCTAGTTATTCGCCTAAGAACCTGGTGAAGCATTTGGAATACCCTTGCTTGCAAGGTTTCTGGCACTATTTCTCGCGGGTGATCAGTCTGTAACAGAAGAACGTTAGGGCTTACATTCAAAGACAACCTCCTACGAAAATAAGGTAACAAATCGATATCATTGCAATCTAACTTTCTTAGGTAAACCCTTACAAATTTCGAAATCTTCGGTATATCCTGATTCTGGAGTGTTTATCGGCCACTAATTTTGCACTAATCGGAAATTCGTCCAATAACGACATGCAGATTTGTTCCACTTCCAAACATGACTCTTCTTTCTCGTCAAAATCTGTATCCGCATTGGAAGTCTCGACAAGGCATCAACTTTCCGTGGTGATCGGTTGACCTATACCGAAAAGTGTATGTGTAACTCATTAGCGTAATAGCCCATCGTTGTAAACGCTGAATTGTCATTTCTGGCACCTATTTATTTTTGGCTGAAAATCGTTGTGAGCGGTTTATGGTCTGCCACCATTTCGAACTGCCGACCATATAGGTCAAAATGTGGTCAAAATGTTAACACCGAAAATTATCGACAGAGCTTCCTTCTCGATTTGAATGTAGTTTTTCCGACTATCTGTTAGTAATTTCGGGGCTATTGCGGTAGGCTGTTCGGTGCCGTTTGGATAAATATGAGATATTACAGCGCCTATTCCATGTGATGGGGCATCTGTGGCTAACACACTAATATTGCATTGATCTCTAAAGTGAACTTACTATGTATGTTTAATAATTTCCCGTTTCAGTTGACTGAAAGCTCTTTCCTGTTCATCAGCCCACATGAAATTAACATTCTTGACCTTTAACCGATTCAATGGGGCCGCCAATTGCGAAAATTTTTGTTCTTGATGGGGATTTTAAATGCAGCCAAACATTTTGGAACTGTAGTAAATCCAACAAAATATATACCTTATTTGACTTACTTAATAGTCGTGCGAATGTTGTCTTGCACTCTCCAGATACCACCATCATAATACTAGAACCAATACTACTCTTGATTTATATTTAGTAAGTAACGAAATTCCTATAAACTACATTGAATCCATCAATGAACTAAACTCGGACCATTTTCAAATTTTGTGTTCTATCCGCATACAAACACGACCGGTGCAACCAAATTATTACAGATACTAGCCAAATTGACTTGATGACAAATCAGCTTGCGGATACTATTAAGGAAGCAGCAGAGTTGTCTGTTCCTACTTTTGTTGTTTCGAGTAAATTTAAGTCTGACGAAATCCTAAATTTTATCAAGCCTCGTAATGTGAGGCGCAGACAATGGATAAGGAATTAAGATCGCTTCTTAGAAATATTGTTAATTTGCTTAACGCTGTAATTATGCAGAAAATGAATGACATTTTTCTTGAAACATCTTCCAAAATCTGGATTTAAAATTTGAACAAATTTATTGTCACATTGTATTAGACTTGCATATTTTCCCTCTTGTTGAAAAATAGCTAAGGTGGTTGCAATAAAAAAGTAAGATGTGATGTAGACAGCTATCGACCAATAAGCTTGCTAAGATCGGTTAGTAAAGTATTTGAATGAATCATAAAAAAACTCAAAAACTCACTAAAAAAAAGTTATACGTAATGTTTCATAGGCTGACAAAAAGTGATCAATTTAGAGAGCTAATCAAAATAGGGAGGTGGCTACTTTTGGAAGTTCTAGAGTATTTTCCTTTTGCGTTCACTTTTCTCGTCCCTGAAAATTACCTGACGCATTTACATATTTAGTTTTATCCGTTTCTAAAATACACCAGGCAAATACGAGTTGTTTTGTTTCTTAGTTTTTAAACTGAAAAAGGTACTTTGTACATAATAATAGAACCCCATATATAGTCTGGTTTCGGACTCAAATAAACAAATTCAGAAACTTTATCGTCATCCAATTCCAGTTATAAACTTGATGAGAGCAATTCAAGCTCGAACGGCGATATATAATTGATGAATTAAATAATCTTGTCCCTTAGCCCGAGAATGCTCATTGCGGAAACGTTGTTTCAAAAAATTTATGATTTTATCAGTTTTTGAAAAATGGAAATAATAAACAAATCGCTGGTGATAATTCAAAATTGTATCTACAAAACAGTGTTGCGAAACGAAAAAAAATGTTTCGTTACACTCCAATATAACGTTTTAGTATCGTTCCGTTTTCTGGTATTGTACCAAAATATTATTTCATTACGTTATGCTAAAACGTTACAAAACATTAATTTTTTATTTTATGTTACTTGCTCTAAGAAAAAACAACCAGCTTATTTAATTAATTAAACACACAAAAAAATTGTTCCAGTTATTTTAAGAAGAATGGTCACGACAATCGAAATATAGGGATTTCACATTAATATTCGGCGAATAAAGAGGATTCTCGTTATTTTTTAATATTATTTTTTCTTAATTCAACGTGTTAACGCACGTTAAAAATTTTAGAGATTTTCCTCTAATACGAGAGAATAATTATAATCTGCTGAGAAGCAGTGTAATAATTAATACCAAAAGTTCTAAAATTAACGTGAATTTTTGTTAAAACCGAGGTTTGTCTCTTTCATAAGAAAGAGATCGAATTATAGCTGTATGAATAGCGGGATCCTTTATATTTCAAGCGAATGGTAACCACATTTTTATTTAATACTTTAAGTAGAATACTCGTGACAATTTATTTCAAGTGATAAAATAAAACAGCGATTTTTGTTATAACGTAAAATAAAAACATGGAAAAGAGTGGAAATAGTGTTAATATAACCAATGTGGATGTAAATTCGTCTAATCGAAATGAATTTACTATTGTAGAAAATAGTGTTGTGGAAATTATTGATGAACGTTTTTGTGTAATTGGTTCGTTACATTATGAAAATGACGAAATTAATGAAGCTCAATCAATTTTTAAATCATGGGGTCTAAAAGATATTACGTGCAATATTTTGAAAGAATATGGTTTGAATTCGATTGAGTGCATAGAATCTATGTCGAATGTAGACGTGGATGAAATTTTTGATAAATTGGGCAAAAATTAACGATCCATATTAAGGAGAAAACTCGAAGAATGGAAGATAGAAAGGGTAAGTAAAATAATCTATTAAATCGAACAATATTTAATATTTCGATATACAATTTTGGTTTTATTGTTATAGAATATTCCAGTAAAAACGTGTTCCGATGCTTTAAGCGCCTCGGCTCATCAACAAATTTTAGATTGGCTAGAAACAATAAGCAATGCAATGTGTAGTGAACGTTCTAAAAGTCCGTTATCAACAGTTGGGGTACCCAATATGCTTGCGTCACTAAACGAACCAACACGCGATGGTTTTAAATTAATTTTACAAAATAGCATTAACGGCAAAAACGTTATTATTTTCTATGAAAAACACCAAAAATTGGATCTGAGACACCAAAAAATATTGACAAACTGCTTAGTGGATTTTTATCAAACAAGCAATAAAAAAATGTGCACATCGGATATGGAAAAATGGGCTCATGCAATAGAAAAATATTTTCCAAATGAAAAATCGGTAAGAATTTTATAGTTAAAATGTATCATGATCGACAATTTTTTTGACTTTAAATGTATCTACTAGACAGCATACTTTTTGCCAAGACAACCAGGTAAAAAAATCCATGATTGAATGAGATCAAAGACAAAGCTTCCCTAAATTTATTGAAAATTATTGCTAAGGATATTGATCAAAGTAATTATTACGATTTTAATGTATATATATATATATATATATATATATATATATATATATATATATATAAATATATATATATATATATATATATATATATATATATATATATATATATATATATATATATGTATATATGTATCAATTAGAATTTTCAAACATAAGTAAACTAGGTTGGACATTTTTGGAAAATTATTTTTTTAGCTTAGAATCAGAAAAATTTTCTGAAGTGATCAATTTAATAAATTTATTAAGAAACTAATTATCAAATTTAAATAAGAATTATTAAATTACAAAAATGTCTCAACCCAGTTTAAATTGTTTTTTGTGCGAGTCAATGGGTCCGATTCAATGTAAATCTTCTATTTATCTTTTCTTCTAATCTGCTATTATTTTTATGAAAACTCGATTTAATTTAAAAGATTTCTACACAAGTTTTTGAATTATTTGAAAATCATATCTAGTTTACATAGAAATAACAGCAGAATAGAAGAAAAGACAAAATATAGAAAATTTACACTGAATCGGGCCCAATATTTGCAACAATTAACGAAATTATTTTTCTTTTAAAAAAGAAACATGTACCTCAAATATATAAATTTAAATGTAAACAAGGAAGATGTAAGCAAATATTTTCAAATATTTATGCATTTAGAAAACACTTAACAACTCATTTGAAAACATCTATTACTACTAACTCACAATGTGAACAATTACAATTAAATACGAAACTTGGAATACCAAAACCAACAGAGACAATCAAATCAAATTCCAACGATAATTTAAAAAAAAATGATTCCATTTTACAATTTTCTTTAAAACTGCACAATCGAGTACGATTTAGTCGTAAGGATGTCTTAGATATTCAAGATTCTATCACTGATTTAATTACAAAACCGTTAGTGAAAATACTTTCTTTATATATTAATAATGATAACTGCAATAAAAATCAATCAAATGTAAACGAAGTACTAAAATACGTAGCTGACCCTTTTGTTGAAATTAATACAGAACACAAATTTTTAAAAAAACTTCATAATGAATTAATTTATAAAACACCAAAAACATATTTAATTAGTAATAATTTATCCGAAGTCGTTGTAAAGGGTGTACCCATTATAACTCAAAATAAAGTGGAAGGATGCTTATTAGATTTAAAATTTCAAATAACCAAATATTTCGAAACTGACAATATAATAATCGAAACAATAAAATTTATTGAAATTTTAAAAAATTCTAAAGATATTACAAATTTTATCAATGGTAATTTCTGGAAAGGAATTCCATTATCCAAGGAGTATATTACAATTCCTTTCTTTCTATATCTTGATGATTTTGGAATCGACGATCCACTAGGATCAAAATCTGGGCGCCATTCAGTTTGTGGTATATATTATTCATTCCCTGTCATTCCCCAGCATCATCAATCTTCACTAAATAATGTTTTTGTAGGAGCTTTCATTAAATCTAACGACTATAAGGAATTTGGCATAACCATGTCATTCAGGCCATTATTAGGTGTTATAAAAGAGTTAGAAACAATGGATTTAAACATAAATGTTTCAGGTCAAGATTATAAGTTAAAATTTAAATTAGGTCAAATAGTAGGGGTTAACTTAGCCTTAAACACTGTATTGGGATATAGTAAATCGTTTTCGTCCGAGTATTATTGTATAGAATATGCAAAAGAAGCAAAACTGATGCAGAAAAAGACGTAGTCGAACATAGTGAATATTTGCGCAATAAATCAAATTATTACCACGATTTGTTAATTAATAATTCAAAAACAACTGGAATAAAAGAAAATTCAATATTTAATGAATTACAGGATTTTCATGTTACTTCAAATATTGCATGTGATATAATGCACGATTGGTACCTTGGCATATGTAGATACGCATTATCAAAAATTTTGAATAATTTTATATATGAAAAAAAATATTTTTCGCTTGATACTTTTAATTATCGAAAACAAATGTTTCAATACGGAGAAACAGAAATAGGAAATATTAGTATGCCAATAAAGAAATCTCATATAGATAATGCCAGTTTTAAAATCAATGCCAGATAGATGAAATGTTTGTTTCAGTTCATACTCTTAATGATTGGAGATTTAGTTGTTCCAAGCGATAATGTTTATAAATATTTAATAAATGTGACGAAAATTTTAGATTTACTATTATTACCAACATACAATGAAAATCTATTAATAGAGCTTCAACAACTAATAGAAAGCCACCATCGATCTTACATCAAATTATTCAACGACACATTAAAACCGATATTTCACATTAGCTTACATTATCCAACAGTAATTACAAATCTTGGACCCTTAAAATATTTATGGTGCTTCAGATTTGAATCCGAAAATCAATTGCATAAAAGGTATGCTTCCTCTATTAATTCGAGAGTTCACGTTCCTCTAACCTTAGCAATTAAAGCAGCTTTGAGATTTTCTTATAATATTTCTACTAAGTCATTTTTTCAACCGCAAATAATAATATCTAAAAATAAAACAATCATAAATATCGATATCAGATCCAAAACATATTTCCCATCATTACAAACAATTCACGAAATTAAAGATTTGGTACTTGACTATACAGATGCTATAACGTTCAGAGGAATAGAATATAAAAAAGGGTACATACTTACTATAACATCGGAAATAACAGACACACCTCAAGTGCTACAAATTATCGATATCTTTTTCAAAAATGAGCAATGCTATTTTGTCTGTAAAACGTGGCGAGTTGTACGATTTTCAGAACATTTTCAGTCCTTTATTATTGAAGAAGATATTCCAGAACAATTTTACATATATGTATGATGTTTTATCATTCGATGGCCCTCCAATATATTTCTATAAATTGGTAAATGGCCTTAAAGTGATTAGAGTAAAAAGATATTTTAATAAAATAAAATTATAATTATTAATTTCATCAAAAGAAAACTATAAATTCAAGTGCTATATATATATATGTACATATATATATAATATATACATATTATGTATATATATAAAATTTAAGTATGTGATATTCAATTATTGTGATTATTATAATTTAGAATTAGAATTATGTAAATATTGAATTAGAGTTTATTATTATTATTTCACTGAAATATGTATCATAACTAGAAATAAACTATTATTTTCCAATAAACACTGAAATTTATTTACGAAAGTACACCTTAAAAATAATTGGCATCTTATTGATCAATTAGGTATATACCCGTTAAATTAATAGGATTTCATATGAAAAATCAACTGGTAAAATTAATAAATCATGAGGAAAACTTGTTAAAACAATTTATTGAGCAACCAACCCTTACGCCAGTGTTGTCCAAAATCACTTCGACCTCTGGTGGATGTATCTGATGAGGTCATTCGCGGCCTTAAGGCACTTGGTGAATCAGCAGAAACTCGGGATCCGTGGTTGGTGAACAAATTAGACAATGAATCAAAAGAAGCATGGGCTCACGCGACCGCAGAAGCTGATTTTCCGTCTCTGGACACATTCTTTAAATTTCTTAGTAAGAGAAGTGACGCGCTTGAAAGCCTTGATTCCATGCAGAAGATGAAGCCAAGTTCCACAAAACGAGTTGCAGCAATGTTAACCCAAGCACAAACCTCCTGTCCGTTCTGTGCAGAGGAACATTATCTTGGGAAGTGTGAGAAATATATAGAACTTCCGAAACGAAAGCGGATTGTAGCAGAAAAAAAGCTGTGTTTCAATTGTTTATCATCAACTCATCAGGCTGTCGTTTCCAGATCAAGATTTAACTGTAAAATATGTAAATGCAGACATCATGTTACATTGCACACTGAAGCCAACGCAGAAATGAAAGAAACTACAACTGAATCAACCAATTTCAACGCCGTTATGCAGCCATTATTAACAAACCAAACCCAAGCTAGTTTACCAACAGTAAGCGTTCTTATTACCAACAAATTTGGAAAAACTTATCGATGCAGAGCACTACTTGATTGTGGGTCACAATCCTCATTTGTATCTGAAGGTTGCGTCCAAAGACTACAACTAAAGAGGGAAAGAGCCAACGTCAGCATAACAGGGATAACAGCTGGTTCAGTCCAATCCAAAGGAAGAAGTGTAATAGTGATGGGATCTTTATATAATCCAAGCTTACATATAGAGATCGATGCGTTAAGAGTTTCCACTATTGGAAAATATATAACTAGCTGATCCAGAATTCAATAAACCTGCCCCTATAGATGTTTTGATCGGAGCAGATAAATTCTTAACCCTTCTGAATCACGAGCAGAAACAATTTGGGACTACCATCTTACAAAAGACTGTATTCGGTTGGGTAGTGTCCGGTCAATCCAAATCCCTGTCCGATTTGGGGACATCAACTTTCATGGCGACGACATCAAATATTCAATTAGATGTAAACATCGACAAAACACTGCGACAATTTTGGGAAATTGACGATTTACCTCAAACAAAACAAATTTCACCGGAAGATGAGGAATGTGAAACCTTTTATGATAAAACAGTGAAAAGGCAACGAGATGGGCGATACATGGTCCAACTTCCTTTCCGGAGAACATGGTGGAAATACCTCAAAGCCAACCAAATCTACGTGACGAAAGTACTTTTTATATATACCTCATCATGCCGTAATAAAGGAATCCAGTGAAACGACAAAGGTACGAGTAGTTTTTGACGGTTCAGCTAAAACCACAAATGGCACTTCTCTAAATGATACTCTGATGGTAGGCCCAACTATACAACCCACACTCTGTGTCACTTCAACAGCCGATATAGAGAAGATGTACAGGCAAGTAATCGTTGATCCTGCTCGATGACACTAACTATCAGCGAGTATTATGGCGAGAAAATTCAAGTGAACATGATGATTTTTTGTCGGGCTTCGATAATGTGCGAGAGGCGACTCAACAGAAGGAAAATATCTCAGATACTTTACAAAAAGGGTTTTTTTTGTTAAGAAAATGGCACTCTAATATCCGCAGTTTAAGTGACAATTTTGGTGATGAGGAAACTACGCGATTATATGGTGATGTAAATGCTACAGTGACAATACTTGGACTACATTGGCGTCCCTTCGATGATATATTTACCTTGAAAGTCAGTCCGGAAAATGAAGGTCCCATTACAAAACGAAAGTTGTTATCAGAAGCTTCAAGGGTTTTAGATCCGTTGGGTTTTCTATCTCCATCCGTTATTCTACTGAAAACCTTATTTCAAAAGATGTGGTTTCTGAAAATTGACGGGGATGATTCGCTACCTGACCGTTACAAAACCGAATACAAAAGGGTAAGAGAAAAATTTAAACACTTTGAAGAAATCAAAATTCCTCGTTTTACCGATCATGATGGGGACATCTAAATACATGGCTTTGCAGACGCCAGTGAAATTTCGTACAGTGCCGTTATTTACAGTCGAACCACTAATGAGAAAGGAGAAACAAGCATCTATCTATTGACAGTAAAGGCGACTATGACACCTACAGCTAAATATTACGCCTGGACTGATTCAGTCATCGTGTTGTCCTGGCTTTCGACTTACCCTGCAAGATGGAAAACGTTCGTGGCAAACCGCACGAGTCCAATACTAGAACGGTTTCCGCGGCAACATTGGGACCACGTGAGGTCTAATGAAAATCCTGCTGATCATGGTTCCAGAGGAGTATTACCACAAAAATTGATACACTTGAAACAATGCTGGGAGGGACCTGAATGGCTCAAATTGCCCCAAGAACTATGGCCTACTCTGACTGACTCGAATGCGAAATCAAACCAAACAGCGATCGAAATGGAATGTAGCAAGACCATGTTTACAAATTGTACTCTTCAAGTTATGGTTGAAAACGATTGGTTAGAGGCTATATTCATCAAGAAATCAAGTCTTAAGAAAATATTTCGTATTGTCAGATACGTAAGACATTATATCATGAATCTAAGATGCAAGAGCTTAAAGGACAGAAACAGATGTGAGCTAAATTCCAAAGAAATAGAACTAGCGAGAATACAATGTATTTTATGGCTGCAAAATAATATGTTCAAAGAAGATATTACGAGTTTACTTAAGAACAAGATGGTGCAAAACAGTTCAAAACTACTATCTTTAGCTCCCTTCATTGATGTAGCGGGTGTACTGCGAGTCGGTGGCCGTCTTTTTAATGCCGATTGTGATTACGACAGCAAGCATCCAGTGATACTGCCTGCTGATCACAAATTCACCCAAAAATTGATATGGGAGACGCACATAGAGAACTTACACGCCGGCCCTACATTAACTAGTAATATTATAAGGCCGAAATATTGGATAATGAACGGACGCACGAGAATACGTTCTATTCTAAAAAACTGTGTAATTTGTGTTAAATATACACATAGAACGAGCCGACAATTAATGGGAAATTTGCCCCTAGAGCGAGTAACGCCGACCCGCCCATTTCCAAGCTGCGGGATTGACTTCGCTGGGCCACTCTATTTCACGACGAGGAAAGGTAGAGGTGCAACCAGTCCGATCAAAGGATACTTGTGCATTTTCGTTTGCATGTCAGTAAAGGCGGTTCATATTGAACCGGTAAGCGATCTAACCAGTGAAGCTTTCTTAGCTGCGCTTAAACGGTTTACAGCGAGATGAGGTGTTTTAATTGGAACTTCAACGGGGTCTATTCCAGAACCAGAGAAAATGGCGAAATCAGATTCGTTATTGTCAAGGTGGCAGAGAATCCAAACCAGAGTTCAAACTTTTTGGAAAAAACATTACGTCGATTATCTCAATACACTTCAGCAACGTCATAAATGGCAGAAGACAGAACAAAATATTCAAATCAATGACATAGTTCCCATTAAAGATGACAACATTTCAGTGAGTAAATGGCCTATCGGAAGAGTCGTACAAATTTTCATTCGATTTATAGAATTTATTGAATTTGTAAAATTTATAAAAATTAAAGAATTTTTAGAAATACTAAAATTTGTAGAATTAATTAATCGAATTTTAGGAATTTATTGAAATTAAGGAATTGTAAAAATAAGCCAAATTTGAGTTTGTAGAATTTATAGAACTGACAGACTCTATAATTTATAGAATTTATGGAATTTATAAAATATTTAATATGTATAGAACTTAGAGGTTTTATAAACATATTTAAATTTAAATAATTACAGTCTTTGAAGAACTTTAGAAATTAATCGCATTTAAAGAATTTTTAAAAACTAAACAATTTATGAAATTTTCTGAATTACTGAATTTTAATAAAACTTCGTCCATAGAATTTATAAAAATTATTGAATTTAAAGAATTATTTAAGTTTAGAAATTTTCGAATTTATGAAATTTGTAGAATTCATAAAATTTATAGAAATTATGGTTTCTTTAGAATAAGGAAAATTTGGGTTTGTCGAATTTAAAAAATTGACAGAAATAAAACAACTTATAGAACCCTTAGAATATATAAAATTTAAAGAATTTATAAAATTTATTCAATTTGCGGAGCTTATATAATTTATAGAATGATGGAATTTATAAATTTCATAAAATTTATTGAATTTATAGTATTTATAGACTTTGTAGAATTTAGAGAATTTATAAAATTTTTAAAATTTATGGATTTATCGAAATTGTTGAGTTTATAGAACAAGTAAATTTTGAGTTTGTAGAATTTATAAAACAGACACACTTGATACAATTAATAGAACTCAAAAAATCTACAAAATTTATGAATTTATGATACTCATAAAATTTATAGAATTTCCTATATAGAATCCTATAAATTCTGTATATTTGATGAATTTTTTAAATCTAATTATTAAATTTTTTTTTTCAAATATATAAAATTTATAGGAGATATAGAGTTTAAGAACTTATTGGATTTTTAGACTTTATTTGTAGAGTTTACTGAATTTATAAGATTGATATAATTTTAAGCGTTTAAATAATTTTTAATTTTATGGAACGCGCTGGGTCGAAAAACGTCCACGTATACAGTTTTCAACTAGTTAAATCGCTTTGAAAAATATAAAAAAAATCATGATGACTTTTGAACCCTTCTAGAATGAGAATCAAGAATTATTTATGTACACAAGTTGCTCTATTTTTTACAATAAATTGATATCTGAGCGAAAACGCTAGGAAAACGTAGCTTGGCCTAAATTTCAACAATTAAAAAATGCGCCATAGTAAAACATAAATGACCATGGATAATAATGGGCAACCTAATGTTCAAGAAAACCCGGTTCAAGGTGACCGTTTCTGCCGAAAAAAGTATAATTATTGAATTATTCCACCACTTGAATATGCATAATTTCAACGAGAGAGAAATCGAGGATTTTCTCGATTAAGATTATTTTCACTGCTATAAACTTGTTTTTGATATTATATACATAAATTAGAACACAGAATATAAACTGAAAATGCTCAAATATCAATCGGCGTGAGTAGTGTGTTTGATAACACATTGAGTGGTGTGGGTGATAAACGACTAAATATAATTTTTTTTTTTATATGGCTTTTCGTAGTAACTAATACACCTAAAAATTACTGGTATATGATGTGTATCTGCGTATCAGCAAAACGAGCAGGCTTTCTAGAGATAATTTTACCAGGTTTTCACAAAAAATCATCTCTTTTAGATTTTCACATAAACCTAAACGCCGGTCGTACTGGAACGTTTTCATCTGCTCGAGCACTTTGTGCCGCTATTGCTCATGAACTAACTGGTAAAGAGCGGACGAACGACGCTTGCAGGACCATAACTGTATCTTATTTTAGAGAAGTTCCCACTAGGACGAAATCGTCCTAGTGCGACCGCGGAGGGTAAAAATTGTGAAAGTAGTAACTGCGATTTAGCATCATTCATAAATATGAACATTAATTATAAAACGAAATAATTTTAAACGAAATAAAAAAAAAATTTGTTTTTTGTAAATTTTTAATTTTTAATCAGAAATTATTTAATAAAAAGTGAATTCCGGAATTCCGAAATCGAGAACATTCAAATTCGAAAATTCCGGAATTACTTTTTGGCCAAAAATTGGATGCCCTAGTTAAGTTATAAATGAGTAATGCGCGTATAATTCATAAGTAATAAGATAAATCATTATTCGTTTCTTAAAAGAATATTATATTACTAACGAGCCAATAATGAATGAATCCATCATTAAGTAAAGAGTGAGTTGTGAATGAATAATATGTGAATAATGAGTTAATGACCAATTAACAATAGAAGATTACTGCGTGATTAAGCTGTGAATAATCAGTGAGTATTGAGTGAATAATGTGTGAAAAATTATCTTTGGCAGGCAATATAAAAGAGAACTCTAAATGCATTCAAATGTGGTAAAACCAATCGGTGACCTCGCTTTTATTCCATAAATGCTTAAACTTCATTTCACATTGACTTTAAGGTTTTATACTAGGTTTAAGACATATTGTACGTTTAAGCTTTCGGCTGTAATTTTTAAAAATTGATTTGATACTTGCCTTGCCAATATTTCGTGTTTAACTATTGTTTTTTCAAAATATGTTATTATAGCGTTAAATCACCAGTCGTACGATTTAATATTTCCGATACAAACTGTCAAGCGTGACAGTAATCAATTTTATTCATGGAGTTTGCGGTTCCGAGTTCAAAATCTATAGTTTTTCGAAATATTTTACGAAGGAATTATCTGAGGTGAAGTGAAAATGTTAGAAGTACCTAAATTAAATGAAAATTCACTGTTTTACAAGCAGAACGGCTATTTGTTAAGCTGTAGAATTAAAATGTTGCTGAACAATTGGGAGTATCAAATTTATTGACATCTAAAAACTTAATAAAAGAAGTGTTCCGAAAATCGAAAATTATTTAAAATTAGAAAGAGCATATGTAACCATTCTAAAAATTTACCTAAATGCGGCTAATATTTTAACATTTCAAAATTGTTCTGAGATTCTCAATTTAGCAGTGAAATTTAAAAAGCTTTTATTTTCAATAATTTTTATTAATCCTAAATTAATAAAGAACTTCGTTCGACATTAAGTTTAACTTGATTTCAATCGTTTCGATTTTCTTTAAACCAATTTCCTATAAACATTGAATTTTTAAACAATGCAGCAATTGTGTATAAATAATTGAACAAGTTTTATTGTGTTTTAAACTTTATGCAGCTTTTCAAAAATGTCTTACTTTTACATCTTACTATACATTGTTATAAAGCATAACGTTCCTCGAGCATATTTAAATTACACAAAAGTTGTGTCGTAAATACATACACAATCAAATTGATATCCAAGATATGTACGCCTTGTCTTTATCCTTATACTATATACAAACTTTGCAAGGAAGTAAAAAAACTTTTTCAAGCATATCTATTTTAAATGTATCCTTAGGATGTAGTTTTATTGTGTGAGTTTAACTTTCTTGTGCCGTTTTTATTTATGTGTGTCTATTTATAATTGTCGTATTATACAAATGGAAAAGTTAGTGTTTTGTTTTTAGTTTGTGTGATTAATTATTTAATTGCCAACATTAACGTTTTTGTTTTTAAGTATTTTCTTCGTGTGTTTTTAATGACGCAACCAATCATCATAAATCACACGCAATGTAACTTTTCAATTTTTTAATGACTACCGCGAACATTGTATGAACAAATTAAATAATTCTTGCCAATTTTGATGATAAAACGCAGCATAATTAAAATAAGATATCCTGGGGTATCACCATTGGTAGTTGAATTCAGTCTCTGAAGTATTTTCCATATTTGTGTAATTGAAAAATAGTATCTTGGTCACACTCTATAGAAATCTTTAATTTGTTATCCCAACCTTGACCTTTCTTCTATGTATATACTCTTATATTACCCGCATCTAACAAGCAAACAGTCACATACATGCCCACCCAAAAATATTTGCGTTAACAAAACGACAATAAACTTTATGTATTTATATAGCAATAATGCCAGCAAGCAAACTGGAAGAAAACAGAAAAATATTTTCATTTCTCTTAAATTTAATTTCACTTTACAAAACGAAGAAAATTTCGTTTATTTTAACACGCAATAAAAAAAAATATTTATGAAAAATTAACAACAAAACATAGTAAAGACAACAATAATAACCACTAAGAAAATATTATGCTAACACAATATATAAAATGCGAATTGTAAAAACAAGAAACTTTCAAGAGTTTCGCCCCCCCATTTTTAAGATAATTGAAACCAATTTTATGAAGAGTAATGAAGAACTGAAAATATACCAAATTGTCAAAGTGCTAAAGGTGAAAATGACTCTGTTTTGTTTTTACCAATTTCCGAAATTATTATGTGAAAAATTATCAGGCAAAGAGCGCAAATAAAGAAAGGAACAGAGTTACTAATTTAAGACGAAATTTCTATTGTTCAAATCACAATACCTGCTTGTTCTAAATCCGTTTGTTATAGATATGTATTAACCGCCGGTTTCTGCTATACATAAGATATTCCAAATCTCTTGCCTAATGGATATTTATATACGACATTGTTATTTTCTATGAAAAATGTCGTCAGCGATGCTTTTTGCATCACCAATATAAGGCTGTGTAAATCGTAATATAATTTTAGATATAAACAACTGTACCTACAGACTTTTTGAACATTTAACTTTAAAAATGGAAATCGATTCATTTACATCAATTAATATGTTAAGCGTTATGGCCTTATATTGGTTCCATTTTTGTGTAACTCAAACCAGGGCGATATTTAGTCGTTTCCAAAATTCTAAATGAGACGTTGTTGTTGTCAAATATATAAACTATTCAAATAAATGTGATTTACGAGATTGAGTTTTATTTATCTGCTGTATTTGGTAAAAGGTTCAAAATTATTAAAAATCAAAAAGAATAAAACGAGCTTTTTGAGTTTACAAGTTTGGAATGACACTCTACATCATAAACAAATTATCGTGTTAATTTACTATTTAAATAATTTGTTTACAGATTCTATAGTTTTTTGACACCATTTATTTTAAAATTTAAATTAAACCAATTGCATATGTTGTTGTTATAAAATTGCTAAATCAGACGATATTGTGGTGCAATACACGCAAAGTTATTGAGCATAATTTGTGTACCATGTTTGTACAATCCGGTATTTTAATATCAATTTAATAGCTAAAAAGGGCTTTTAGAGCTTTAATTTATTATATGCGATTATCGTTAATAACGATTTAATTATTAAGATTTCAATTTCTACGATACTGTTTTAAAACATTTTGCTTTAAGCTTTTAATTAAAGTAATACTATATGTTGTTATTGCCATATGTTAAATTCTGTTATCAAATCTGCTAAATATTCAAATATAATATTTAATTTTTTTTTTTTGAAAACCAATACCTCTGTGATTCTAAATTGAAATAAATCAACCAAATTAACAAAATTTATTTAAATAAATTTATCGTATTTTAAACTAAACAACCCTAAATTAAAAACTCTATACTGATAGAAATGTTTTCCATTTGCTGCAGTGACATGATGCTCGACTTTAATTTGCTAGGGTGAAGCGATACAGTCTGTTTCTCTAAAACTCTCTAAAATTCCGAAAGTGGGATTCATAAAATAAACGCTACTAAATCGTCGAGATGAGATTTTAAAACTGATAATTTTGGGTTTGACCGAATTGTTGCTTTCGTCGGTATCATCACTCTCATTCTGATCTTCCAATGCCATTACATTACCCGATATTTCTTTTTCGGTCACTACATGATACCCCGAATCATCTTCTTATACTTTCAACCACTGCGACACATATTCTGCTGGTCCGTTATATCGAGGTTTCACTGTACTTGTGCGTAACTTGTATGGCATGGTTGGTTAATATAGTTTGGTAATATTATCTGAGGAATAAAGAGCTCTGTGGGATTTTGTATTTAGAGCAATTCAACAACAAGAAATAATCAAATTATCGTTAATAACAATTTAAGCAATTGGGTTCGCATTTTACCTTTCACTTTTATTCAACGAATAAAATATATTATGTTGTTGTTATCAAAATGGTAAATGAGCCGATGTTATTGTGAAATCTATGAACTAATCAAATTCTTAACATTTTTCAAGTTTATGATTAATTGGATGCCATATTTACTTTACCTTGTTTTGTAATGTCATTTTAGTTATAAGAAGGTTTCTAAGCTTTTTAGTTTAAAGCATTCTAAATTCAAGAAATAATCAACTTATCGCAAAGAACATTTTAAGTAACTAGTTTTAGATTCTACCATTTCTATAAATCCGTTTTACATCAATTTTTTTATTATGTTGTTGTTGTCAACTCTATAAAATATTCAAATACTTGAAATGTTTTAAGGCAACATCATTTTCATCACATTTTTGGTCAATCCAGTTTTGTAATGTTACATAAAAAATTGTATTAAAATTTAAAAATTCAACAGTTATTGTAGTGATAAATTATTATTACTACTCTAAATTAGTTAGGTAAAACTAGGACCATAAAATTCTTAAACTATGTAAATGAATCAGATTTCCAAAGAATACGTCAATTTCAAACTACTTGACATTTTAAATTTCTGAATAAAATGTATGTAAATTTTTAAAAGTTAAATATTATTTATGTTAACAATCTTGTTTGAAATTTTTGGAATCGCGCCAGCAAAATTCAGAAATTGTTTCACAATTTAAGAATTTTAAACGTACATATCTTGGTACACATAAAAGCAGTTTTCGTAATACTTCTTTTATCAAAATTATGTATGAAACTTTTTGTGTGAATAAAAAAATTTAGATTTTAAAAAAATACTACAATAAAAATTTAAAAAATTCGAAATTATTTTGAAAATTGAAAATTTTTGAATCGCAAGATGAAAAAATGTTCCTAAATTTATTAAAATAATTCCTGGTACAATTTCTGAGCTAAAAATAAAAAAAAATATAAGCTTTACAAATTAGAATCTTAAAACAGAAATTCAATAATCAGAAACCAGAAAAGTTCAAATTTTTCAAATTTTAATAAAAATTAAAACAGTTCGAAATTAATAAATAATATTAAATAATTTCAAATTTTTATGAAAATTGAATCTTAAATGCTGAATTGTTTAAGAATTTTTCTTTACTAAAAGCGGTTAAATTGATTACATTTAAACTTCTATGTTTCGAGTTGTTTTTTAAAGGTGTACTATCTAAAAATGGTTGCAAATATTATGGTTAATTTTATAATTTTAAAAATTTTAATTTTCGATTTACAGAATCGTAGTTTTAAGTAAGCCAATTTGGTAAAAAACAAAATTCAAAGTCTATTTAACAAGGATCGAAATTTAAAATTCTAAAATGTTTACATAAATTTCAATTAAATCCCTTGAAAATTTTGTAGCTTCCTATACTCTCCAAAAGGTGTAACTAACAACTAAGAATATTCTAAAAACAATTTAAACGGCACCCTTAACTAAAATTTAATTTAATCTGAATTCAAGAACTAAAAAAAGAATTTCAAAATACGTAATTTGTATTAAAAAAAAAATGTGCAAATTTAAATAGTTAAAATTTAATAATTTTAATAGATCCAATTAATTCTATTTCAGATCTAATCTTACGAAAATCACTTTTCAAAAATTTTGGCGGATATCAATATTTTTATAAATATGAGTAAACTGAAAATTATAAATTTTATTTATTTTAAATTTTAGAACTTTAAGAAAGTTTTGAATATCTGATATTTTCAGAATATTATAATAAACATTTAAATGGTTGAAAATTAATTATTTTCTTATATTATGTATTTAAATTATGAAACAGCAAAACTATTAAAAAACAAATTTGAAACATTAGGTTATTTCGGAATTAGCAGGATAGCAAATAATTTTATAAAGCTGAGAAATTGTTGAGAGTTTTGCAAATCAGTTTCGATCTGACGAGGATTGTGGCAAATAAATCATGTTGCAATCGTCTCATCAGGCTATGGCTTTTTAGGTTAAAAAAAAAACAACGGGCGAGTTCACCCTCAACTCGAAAAAGATGTATGTGAATTTTTTTTATATACATAAATATCTATTGAATCATTTCAAGCCATTTCGATATGGCTCAGAAACCTTCCCATAAAGACGGATATTTTTCGCTCAGTATTTAAACTAAGTTACATTTTTGGTTCAAAAAGTCAATAAGTTATTCTATTTTGGATTTGGAGAACGAACTTAACTGAAGTTAATTGAGCATGAGTAAAGTACAGCACCCTGATTCTCTAAAAATTAAGATGATGGGTAAACGTGTAAACTCGTGAAAAGCAAAGGTTTCTTTTATTAGTTTGCAATTTTTCGATTTTGTTAGAAGTAGTAATCAAATCGAAAAATTGTGAATTCATTAAAGTAGGCTTAGCTTTTTGCAAGTTTACACGTTTACCCACTATCTTATTTTTTAGAGAATCAGAGTGCAGTTCTGTTAAGTTAATCACCTAAGCCTGCCATGTACGCGTTAAAATATACCATTACTCATACACAGCAATCTTGTTCAAGAAATAAGTGGAGTAGTAAATGGTCACGGCAAACTCGCTGAACAAAATAAAATCGCATTGCTTTATCACTGATCAGTTTAAAATAAATTAAACAGAGCGGTTCTATTTAGGCACAATGTTGACCGTAAAATCATTGCAATTGGAAAGACAGTAGCGCAAAACCCCCCATAACCAAACTCACCAACAGCATGAGCAATACTAATGCTGAAAACAGATGAGCAGAATTCTGAAAGCAGAAAAATTAAAATACACAGATTTAAACGGCATGAAAGCTTACACTGATGTTTAATACACACAAAGAAATTTTCCTTGGGTATTTTATTTTTGGCGAATATAATAATTCGAAAAAGCAGTGCGGTCGCTCTGGTATATAACGTATACAGTTCGATTTGTATTTTTGTAGTTTGGTCGTATCTTAGCTACCTGATGAGTAGATCAAACTTTTCAGTACGAAACCCAACTACCACTGGAAAAAGCTTGGAAATTTCTTGTTTTTTTTTTTAAGGGTATGTGGGAGGAAATGGTATTTCTACTTTTTTGGAGTAGATATATTATGAGTAAATGCTTCCTTATTTCACTGGCTCACCAAGTCGTAAATAATGGAATGCTGTTAAAAACAATATACTTGTCTATAAAAAATCCGAAAGAATCATATTGTTAAAATAAATAAAAGTAGGCGGTTTTTTTTAGATTTTTTTTGTATTCGGGCCACGATGTTTTTGAAATGCCGGATGATGTTGCATATTGAATGTGTATGCGTAGATTTTGCATTTGATTTTAGGTTTTATTTATTTTTTGTTCTTGTCTATATTCACACATCCCTGCATAATTTTTGTTCGACACTTTTGTTTCCGTAACCCGATTTCTATACCATTTTTTACTTACTCCTGCCGCTAAACGGCTAAAAATATTTTCACATCAAAAAGTTAAAAGGGTAATTGTAAAATTCGATAATACCACAAGTGCATGGTAATTCATATAAGTATATAATAAAAAGTCAGTGTAATATGTTTAGCATTTCAGTCGCATTAGTCTGATGAGATGATTAGAAGATGGTTTATTTTTCACAATCCTCGTTAGATCAAGACTGAATTGCGAAACTCTTAACAATTTGTCTTCTTCCTAAAAAGAATATTACATCTTTAAATTTAGAAAAATAATAAAACCTTCTGAAATTTTCATATTATATAGTATTTGCATCCGAATTTTAAAATTTTTAATTGAATTTGGAAAAATGTTGAATCACCATTTGACAATTGTTTAATTTTATTTTAGAAAATTTGTAATTTTTGAATCCCAATAAATTTCTAATGTTTTAAATTTGATTAATTTATCATAAAATTTTTTATAAACTTCGTATATCTAAGTTTAAATAAAATGCAAAACACTAAATTAATTCTGAAATGTCTAAAATATTCCTTCCTGTTCATCACAAAAAAGGAAGAATTTCGTATTTAATACAATATTTGGAATCGGCTTTTGTTAGAGTGGGGGGTATCGTTCGAATTCTGAATTGTTGTTCGTTTCAACTTTGAATTAATAAATAAAAAAACATAAATTTATAGTTTAAAATTTTTAAACATTTTGCTATTTGAATTTTACTAGTATGTTATCTAATATTCTTATCTATAATAAAATTTAGATTTATTTTGCTTCACAATGGGTAGGTTCTATAAAAAAGGTTGCTTTCAATTTAAGAACTTAAATTTTTAAATTTGTAAATTAATTTTATTCGGTTTTAAACTGTACATCGATGTGAAAAAATCATGCGGATGTCACACCTGCCTAGAAATTTTGATATAAGAATTAAAATTTTAAATTGAAAATTGTTAACTTTTGTTAGTTAAAACAATAATAAAACTATCTCAGAATTCAATAATTTTGGGGAACTGCGGGGCCAAAATATTTAAATTTTTACAATTTTTAATAATAAATAAAATTTAAAACTTTTAATTATTTAGGAAAAATTCGGACCAAAAGCTTACAACACGGAAAACTAAATTAGAAACAAATAAATTCAAAATACTTGAATGTTTTAATTTTTTAATAATGGAATGAATAAATTTTTGAAAATTAAATGGTTATGTTTATATTATAAAGTATCAAATATGTTCAAAATTTATTTAACGAGAAATTTAAATTTAAATTTTTTACTGGAAACGAGAAAATTGATTTTTTTAGAACATAAATTTTCAAAATTGTATAACTGAATTTTTAATTTTGAATAATTACTATCTCAGATTCAACTACTACATCGAAATTCCAAGGCTTTTCTAAATTTAACTCATTTTCTAAATTTGATTGAAAATTCTAGGCCAAAAAATAACAAACGTTCAGTAAATGTTCAAATGTTAATAATTGAAAATTCAAATACTAAATTATAAATTAGATTTAAAAACTAATATAGAAGATTTAAATTTCAAATATTGAAAATTACATTGAAAATTTGTAACTTTTGAATCCCAAGAAATTATGAAAGTTTTATATTTTCATATCTTTACTAAAATTAATTCTAGTCTAAATCCTTCAAAAAGCTTTAGTAAATTATAAATTTCGATGTTCCGGAGTAGGGAGTAGCTTTTAAATAAAAGTTCTAGAATTGTCAGTGTGTGAAGTCGTGTTTCCATTCGCATCTTAATTTTGTCAATTTCCCTTGTTTTTTGGTTTAATTTGATTTTAAAAAGTTAATAGTTTGTTGTATTGTTGGGTTTTGTACCCATTGATCTAAAAATGTTAACGAGAGGTGTATTGTTTCCATTATTTTTGTTTGCAATTTAAATTTATTGATTGTTTTTAACATTAGAAATTGACACTAGAGAATTGGAAAGAAAAGCAAAAATGATAGAGTTTTGTGTTTTATTTTTAAATTGACTGATCGAAAGTGTAGTGAGGTAAGCAAAACAGAAGGAGGAAAACAATCAATTGTAGTTTGTCATACCTACATAGGTATACAAACTTCTATGGGTACAACTCAGTCTCAGATAAGTATTAAGATTTAAGTGTATTGTTAAATCTTATTCTTATAAAAATTACTAGTGTTAAATTTAAGGTTACATTTTTGAGCATAATGGGAACGCTACTTGTACATCCTATTTTTAATTTTATTTTTGGGTTGATTACTACATGTCAGCGTTCATTCAATTTGAATAATATAAATTTTTTCCTTTTAGCTGAATGTTGAAAAATGTGTAGACTGAAAATCTTACAATGAAAAAAAAAAATTTAACAAATAGCGGATGCATATATCGGCCTGCAAACAACTAAAAACGGCTTAGATTACTAGCGGAGATGAATAAAAGATAAAAAGTGTTAAGCTGAAATCAGAAAAGAATGCACAGCCTTGCTCAAAAGCCATATTTTGTTGTTGTCAAAATGGAAATAAGACGATGTTGTTTTCAAATCTATCAAATAATCAAATACGTGAAATTCCTAAAGTTTATCATCAATTTTATGCCATATTTGGTCAAGCCAGTTTTGTAATGTCAGTCTATATAAAGAAAGCTTAGTGAGCTTTTGAATTTTAAGCATTCTAATATCAAGAAATTATCAAAATATTGTAAATAACAAATAAATTAACTTAGTTCTAGATTCTACCATTTCTTTAAAATATTTGCACATGAAAATTGTAATTATAATTTGTAATGTGATATGTTGTTGTTGTCAAAATGCTCACGAGGCTGCAAGTTAACATCATTTTATGCCATGTTTTTATTGAATTCAGTTTTGTAATGTCGTTTTAGTTACAAAAATCTTATTGAGCTTTTAAAATTAGGGCATTCTAAAATCAAGAAATAATCAAATTATTTTAAATAACAATTTAAGTAATCTAAATAAGGCTGTGGTTTGTCAAATCTACGAACAATTCCAACATATGAAATTTCTGGAGTTGACATCATTTTAAACCTTGTTTGGTCTGTCAAGTTTTTAATTTTATTTTAACTACAAAGATCTGTAATAGCTTATAAATTTAAAGCGAGCTGACATCTACGATTTACGTTTCTGATTCTACCATTTTATATTAAACCAACGATATGTGTGGTTGTTGGCAATTTCACAAACGGGACGTTGACGCGAAAGTGGGATTACTAACGAAATAGTATAATAAAAATTAATTGTTTAAGTACTCGATTTCGCATTCGATTAACTAGTAAATCGGCCAGTTGACTAATAGATACGATGAATACCCTTTTTAACGGTTTCTAGTTACTTTTAATTTTAACCAATTTTGTTGTTGGTAACCTTTGAAGGGTTCATGTTTTCCAATTTCTATAAAATTCTCATATCATATTTTTTGTTACCCGGAATTCTCGTGACAAGTTGGTCAATTGCTTTCACATCGATTTTGAACTGTAAATGGTTATAGCGATTATCATATTAGCACTACTAGAAAAAATAGAGCTTACTTTAAAAATTGGACAATTTCCAATCTTTTTTTTTATGATTTACTCATTTCCATAAACATCTGGAATTAAATTACACATCAAACCACTTAAACAAATACGAAAAGCTTAAGAGTACTTTAATACTTTTTAGTAAAATAATTTAACTTGCAAATTCAATATTTGAGATGCCGAAATGAAAAATAAAAAAATCTCTAAATTTTCAATTTTGAAATGTTTCCAACCATATACAACGACAAAGTTTTCGAAAGTTTGATTTTATTTTAAACTTTTATCGATTTACCACAAAATTTATCTTAACAAAGTTTGTTAAACTATTTATAGTTTTTGATGATTTTTTTTTTTTTGTATTAAATTTGTATACATAAAAAAGCAATACAGTATCTGCAAAGAAAGTGTTGTTATTGCCAAACAACTATGAAATGTTATCCAGATTTTGCACTTCAACATATTTTTTATATCGAAAATCAATGTCTTTTCTATAATCTAAGCAAAGTCATTTCATTTAATGAAAACCAAAATGTCTTAATAGTTTTGGTGTCACAGTAAATAACGCAGATGTATCAAATCGTTTTGAAACGATTTTACCCCATTCAGATTTATTTCATATAATTTACGTGAAATTGGTCTCAATGGTCTATTTAAATGTACATATACATGTATGTAAATTTTGGGTAGAATTAACTAAACTATTTATATTCAAACCTTCTAAATATAAGTGTATTGATTTGTTTTAATATCGATAGACCCGCTTATATAATATGCAACAGTATTTTATTAGCCATAAATCACTTATTATTCATGTCTAGGCTGTTTTTCTAAATCCGTTCCTAAATATTTTTTATTTTTTTTGGTACATGCATAATTTATGACCGAAAAATAATTTTAGTTTGGTATTATAAAACTATGCTATGTGACATGTCAACTATGTAGCCTTATATACGATTTGTTGGTCATAAAATTTTTCAACTATAAATCAGTTTCGCTATACGTGTATATATGTTGTGGAAATAAAACCTAAAGTATGGTATATTTATGTAGCAGCTATACATGTTAGTGTCCGGGGAGATAAAAACTTTTAAGTTTATTACGACATAACAAACTGTTTCTAGTTTTCTAAATGAATAAATTTGTTATTTAAGCCCATATGTTTAAACATGTGTACACGGTTGGATGATCTGATTGATTTATTCTCTGTTTTAGTTGTAGCCAAATCATTAGCAAATCTGATGATCAAGGTTAACATAATTCAAAGCAAGCAAACTTTCTAAATTTCAACTTTCCCGCCTATTTACAAATGTTAGCCGGTTGGATTAGTTTTTGGTCCAGTCTAAATAATTTAATCGAATATAAAGGAATGTCAAAAATAAGACGAAAAATAAATATTTATACATAAACCAAACATTTTTAGACCTGAGATAAGGAGTTGAAATATTTTTAACGTGTTGCTTAAATAAGTATTTTGTGAAATAGTTGCTTTCCCTGAACAAACTTTTTACATGGATATAAGCAGCAGTTTTTAAAGTATTTTTTTTCTAATAGGTTTCCAAGAAATGTAAATAATAAAAAATTGTTTACAATTAATTTAACCCTTTTTTGGTAATTTTTATGTTATATTTGGCAGTAACAATAATATCATTAGTTTATAAAATATTGTATAGAGCTTTATGAGCTTTTAATTTTAGAAACAGCTAAAATCAATCAAAGACTTTATTATCTTAAAAAACGGTTTAAATAGTTGTGTACATATCTGTAAATTTCCATTGTACATTAATTTTTAATGAAATCTGTGTAATATTTTGTTGTTGTCAAAGTCCTAAATGAAACGTTGTTGTTGTCAAATAAATATTACAATTTTAAATACTTTAAATTTTGGAGGTTTAACTCCATTTTTATGTTATATTTGGCGGTAACAATTGTATCATTAGTTTAAAAAATATTGTATAGAGCTTTTGAGCTTTTAATTTTAGAAACAGCTACAATCGATCAAAGACTTTATTATCTTAAAAAACGGTTTAAATACTTGTGTGCATATCTGTAAATTTCCATTTTACATTAATTTTTAATGAAATCTGCGTGATATTTTGTTGTTGTCAAAATCCTAAACGAAACGTTGTCGTTGTCAAATATATATTAAAATTTTAAATACTTTAAATTTGGGATGTTATATTTGGCGGTAACAATAATATCATTAGATGAAATAATATTGTATCGAGCTTTATGAGCTTTTAATTTTAGAAACAGCTAAAATCGTTCAAAGACTTTATTATCTTAAAAAACGGTTTAAATAGTTGTGTACATATCTGTAAATTTCCATTTTACATTAATTTTTAATGAAATCGGCAAAATAATATGTTGTTGTCAAAATCCTAAATGAAACGTTGTTGTTGTCAAACATATATTAAAATTTTAAATACTTTAAATTTGGGAGGTTGAACTCCATTTTTATGTTATATTTGGCGGTAGCAATAATATCGTTACTTTAAAAAATATTGTATAGAGCTTTATGAGCTTTTAATTTTAGAAACAGCTAAAATCGTTCAAAGACTTTATTATCTTAAAAAACGGTTTAAATAGTTGTGTACATATCTGTAAATTTCTATTTAACATTAATTTTTAATGAAATCTGCGTAATATTTTGTTGTTGTCAAAATCCTAAATGAAACGTTGTTGTTGTCAAATATATATTATATTTTAAATACTTTAAATTTGGGATGTTATATTTGGCGGTAACAATAATATCATTAGATGAAATAATATTGTATCGAGCTTTATGAGCTTTTAATTTTAGAAACAGCTAAAATCGTTCAAAGACTTTATTATCTTAAAAAACGGTTTAAATAGTTGTGTACATATCTGTAAATTTCCATTTCACATTAATTTTTAATGAAATCTGCGTGATAATTTGTTGTTGTAAAAATCCTTAATGAAACGTTGTTGTTGTCAAATATATATTAAAATTTTAAATACTTTAAATTTGGGAGGTTGAACTCCATTTTTTGTGTTATATTTGGCGGTAACAATAATATCATTAGCTTATAAAATATTGTATAGAGCTTTATGAGCTTTTAATTTTAGAAACAGCTAAAATCGTTCAAAGACTTTATTATCTTAAAAAACGGTTTAAATAGTTGTGTACATATCTGTAAATTTCTATTTAACATTAATTTTTAATGAAATCTGCGTAATATTTTGTTGTTGTCAAAATCCTAAATGAAACGTTGTTGTTGTCAAATATATATTATATTTTAAATACTTTAGATTTGAGAGGTTTAACTCCATTTTTATGTTATATTTGGCGGTAACAATAATATCATTAGCTTATAAAATATTGTATAGAGCTTTATGAGCTTTTAATTTTAGAAACAGCTAAAATCGTTCAAAGACTTTATTATCTTAAAAAACGGTTTAAATAGTTGTGTACATATCTGTAAATTTCTATTTAACATTAATTTTTAATGAAATCTGCGTAATATTTTGTTGTTGTCAAAATCCTAAATGAAACGTTGTTGTTGTCAAATATATATTAAAATTTTAAATACTTTAAATTTGGGGGTTGAACTCCATTTTTTGTGTTATATTTGGCGGTAACAATAATATCATTAGCTTATAAAATATTGTATAGAGCTTTAAGAGCTTTTAATTTTAGAAACAGCTAAAATCGTTCAAAGACTTTATTATCTTAAAAAACGGTTTAAATAGTTGTGTACATATCTGTAAATTTCTATTTAACATTAATTTTTAATGAAATCTGCGTAATATTTTGTTGTTGTCAAAATCCTAAATGAAACGTTGTTGTTGTCAAATATATATTAAATTTTAAATACTTTAAATTTGGGAGGTTGAACTTCATTTTTATGTTATACTTGGCGGTAACAATAATATCATTAGTTTAAAAAATATTGTTTAGAGCTTTACGAGCTTTTAATTTTAGAAACAGCTAAAATCGACCAAAGACTTTATTATCTTAAAAAACGGTTTAAATAGTTGTGTACATATCTGTTAATTTCTATTTTACATTAATATTTAATGAAATCTGCGTAATATTTTGTTGTTGTCAAAATCCTAAATGGAACGTTGTTGTTGTCAAATATATATTAAAACTTTAAATACTTTAAATTTTGGAGCTTTAAATCCATTTTTATGTAATTTTGGCAGTAACAGTAATATCATTAGTTTATAAAATATTGTATAGAGCTTTACGAGCTTTTAATTTTAGAACCAGCTAAAATCGATCAAAGACTTTATTATCTTAAAAAACGGTTTAAATAGTTGTGTACATATCTGTAAATTTCCATTTTACATTAATTTTTAATGAAATCTGCGTAATATTTTGTTGTTGTCAAAATCCTAAATGGAACGTTGTTGTTGTCAAATATATATTAAAACTTTAAATACTTTAAATTTTGGAGCTTTAAATCCATTTTTATGTAATTTTGGCAGTAACAGTAATATCATTAGTTTATAAAATATTGTATAGAGCTTTACGAGCTTTTAATTTTAGAACCAGCTAAAATCGTTCAAAGACTTTATTATCTAAAAAAACGGTTTAAATAGTTGTGTACATATCTGTTAATTTCCATTTTACATTAATATTTAATGAAATCTGCGTAATATTTTGTTGTTGTCAAAATCCTAAATGAAACGTTGTTGTTGTCGAATATATATTAAAATATTAAATATATTAAATTTGGAAGGTTGAACTCCATTTTTATATTATATTTGGCGGTAACAATAATATCATTAGTTTAAAAAATATTGTATAGAGCTTTATGAGCTTTTAATTTTAGAAACAGCTAAAATCGATCAAAGACTTTATTATCCTAAAAAACGGTTTAAATAGTTGTGTACATATCTGTTAATTTCCATTTTACATTAATATTTAATGAAATCTTCGTAATATTTTGTTGTTGTCAAAATCCTAAATGAAACGTTGTTGTTGTCAAATATATATTAAAATTTTAAATACTTTAAATTTGGGAGGTTGAACTCCATTTTTATGTTATATTTGGCGGTAACAATAATATCATTAGTTTAAAAAATATTGTATAGAGCTTTATGAGCTTTTAATTTTAGAAACAGCTAAAATCGATCAAAGACTTTAAATAGTTGTTGTAATGTAGTTGTGTAAAATAGTCTAAATAGCTGTGTACATATCTGTTAATTTCCATTTTACATTAATATTTAATGAAATCTGCGTAATATTTTGTTGTTGTCAAAATCCTAAATGAAACGTTGTTGTTGTCAAATATATATTAAAATATTAAATATATTAAATTTGGAAGGTTGAACTCCATTTTTATATTATATTTGGCGGTAACAATAATATCATTAGTTTAAAAAATATTGTATAGAGCTTTATGAGCTTTTAATTTTAGAAACAGCTAAAATCGATCAAAGACTTTATTATCCTAAAAAACGGTTTAAATAGTTGTGTACATATCTGTTAATTTCCATTTTACATTAATATTTAATGAAATCTTCGTAATATTTTGTTGTTGTCAAAATCCTAAATGAAACGTTGTTGTTGTCAAATATATATTAAAATTTTAAATACTTTAAATTTGGGAGGTTGAACTCCATTTTTATGTTATATTAGGCGGTAACTATAATACCATTAGTTTAAAAAATATTGTATAGAGCTTTATGAGCTTTTAATTTTAGAAACAGCTAAAATCGGTCAGAGACTTTATTATACTAAAAAACGGTTTAAATAGTTGTGTTTGTGTACATATCTGTAAATTTCCATTTTACATTAATTTTTAATGAAATCTGCGTAATATTTTGTTGTTGTCAAAATCCTAAATGAAACGTTCTTGTTGTCAAATATATATTAAAATATTAAATATATTAAATTTGGAAGGTTGAACTCCATTTTTATGTTATATTTGGCGGTAACAATAATATCATTAGTTTAATAAATATTGTATAGAGCTTTATGAGCTTTTAATTTTAGAAACAGCTAAAATCGATCAAAGACTTTATTATCCTAAAAAACGGTTTAAATAGTTGTGTACATATCTGTAAATTTCCATTTTACATTAATTTTTAATGAAATCTGCGTAATATTTTGTTGTTGTCAAAATCCTAAATGAAACGTTGTCGTTGTTAAATATATATTAAAACTTTAAATACTTTAAATTTAGGAGCTTTAACTCCATTTTTATGTTATATTTGGCGGTAACAATAATATCATTAGTTAAAAAAATATTGTATAGAACTTTATGAGCTTTTAATTTTAGAAACAGCTTAAATCGATCAAAGACTTTATAATCCTAAAAAACGGTTTAAATAGTTGTGTACATATCTGTTAATTTCTATTTTACATTAATATTTAATGAAATCTGCGTAATATTTTGTTGTTGTCAAAATCCTAAATGGAACGTTGTTGTTGTCAAATATATATTAAAACTTTAAATACTTTAAATTTTGGAGCTTTAAATCCATTTTTATGTAATTTTGGCAGTAACAGTAATATCATTAGTTTATAAAATATTGTATAGAGCTTTACGAGCTTTTAATTTTAGAACCAGCTAAAATCGATCAAAGACTTTATTATCTTAAAAAACGGTTTAAATAGTTGTGTACATATTTGTAAATTTCCATTTTACATTAATTTTTAATGAAATCTGTGTAATATTTTGTTGTTGTCAAAATCCTAAATGAAACGTTGTTGTTGTCAAATATATATTAAAATTTTAAATACTTTAAATTTGGGAGGTTGAACTCCATTTTTATGTTATATTTGGTGGTAACAATAATAGCATTAGTTTAAAAAATATTGTATAGAGCTTTATGAGCTTTTAATTTTAGAAACAGCTAAAATCGTTCAAAGACTTTATTATCTTAAAAAACGGTTTCAATAGTTGTGTTTGTGTACATATCTGTAAATTTCCATTTTTCCTTAATTTTTAATGAAATCTGTGTAATATTTTGTTGTTGTCAAAATCCTAAATGAAACGTTGTTGTTGTCAAACATATATTAAAATTTTAAATACTTTAAATTTGGGAGGTTGAACTCCATTTTTATGTTATATTTGGCGGTAGCAATAATATCATTTGTTTAAAAAATATTGTATAGAGCTTTATGAGCTTTTAATTTTAGAAACAGCTAAAATCGTTCAATGACTTTATTATCTTAAAAAACGGTTTCAATAGTTGTGTTTGTGTACATATCTGTAAATTTCCATTTTACATTAATTTTTAATGAAATCTGCGTGATATTTTGTTGTTGTCAAAATCCTAAATGAAACGTTGTTGTTGTCAAATATATATTAAAATTTTAAATACTTTAAATTTGGGAGGTTGAACTCCATTTTTATGTTATATTTGGTGGTAACAATAATAGCATTAGTTTAAAAAATATTGTATAGAGCTTTATGAGCTTTTAATTTTAGAAACAGCTAAAATCGTTCAAAGACTTTATTATCTTAAAAAACGGTTTCAATAGTTGTGTTTGTGTACATATCTGTAAATTTCCATTTTTCCTTAATTTTTAATGAAATCTGTGTAATATTTTGTTGTTGTCAAAATCCTAAATGAAACGTTGTTGTTGTCAAACATATATTAAAATTTTAAATACTTTAAATTTGGGAGGCTGAACTCCATTTTTATGTTATATTTGGCGGTAACAATAATATCATTTGTTTAAAAAATATTGTATAGATCTTTATGAGCTTTTAATTTTAGAAACAGCTAAAATCAATCAAAGAGTTTATTATCTTAAGAAACGGTTTAAATAGTTGTGTACATATCCGTAAGTGTTCATCTTATGTTAATTTATAATGAAATCTGCGTGATATTTTGTTGTTGTCAAAATCGTAAATGAGATATTTTTAAATTCGAGTTTACAGAATTTATAAAATTTAAGAATTTATGAAATTTGTAGAATGCAAAGAACTTAATGAATTTTAAAACTTTATGCATATGATTTATAGAATTATTCACAGAATTTATAAGAAAGAAAAGATTTGTAGAATTCAAAGCACTTAGCTACTCAATTTTTAAACTTTATTCATAGAATTTATAGAACTTCTAAATTTTTAACGAAATTATTGAATTCTATAATTGTTAAAGTTTATAGGATTTGTCAAAAGTTTTTATTTATAAAACAAATAAAATTCAAGTTTGTAAAATTTATAAAATAGACACACTTTAAACAATCTACAAAATTCAAATAATTTATACTATTGATAAAATTTATAGAATTTATAATTTATAAATTCCACAGTTTATTAAATATTTATTTAACAAATTAAAAAAACAATTCATTTTCAACATCACAAATATCAATAATAAATTAACATAAAAATTATTAGGTGTGATCAATTATGGGAGTCACTGTAGTACCCATAAGTTCATGGCCATTAGATGCTTAAATTAACTAACTACCTTTCATCAACAAAATTCTCCGTAAGCATGTCGCGCCATACAATACCAAGTAATCACTCCAATAAAAATAATCACCGAACATTCAGAGCCTAAAGTGTTTTGAAAAGCTTAGGATGCCAACTCCGATCATTTCTTATTCCAAGTAAATTTAAATGAAAAACGAAGCTTTCTTTCAGAAGCAAGCAAAATTTTCAATCTTATGGGGCTCCTATCACAAATTACACTCAAAATCAAAATACTGTTCCAAAGCTTGTGGTTGCAAAAGACTGAATGGGACGAATAGCTGCCATGAGAACACAATTATTAATTATTTTTTATTTAGCTTTACCATAAACGGGTTTTGTGATGCAAGCAAATATGATTATGCAGAGCGGTACTACTCAGTCAAATGGTAAAAGAAGTTACTGAAATTTTATCAATAAATACAGCCTCGGCAGCTATGTGGACCGACTAAAAAATAGGACTGAATTGGATATCCAAGTCAACCAAAGCGTCAGACAATATTTGTCACCAACTGCACAGAAGAAATCAACGGTATTTATAAAAGAGGCAATCCGATGAGGAATTTAGAAGAATAGATGGTGGTGGAATGGACCGGCATGCCTGGAAAAAGAAAAACAGTTTTGGCCAAATCAACCGGAGATCCCAGAAACGAATGAGGAGAGAAGGCGTCATGCTACAGTTGAGTCTAAAGCATTCTAACTTCTTTAAACTCAAAATATTCCTGTGCTCAGATATCTCAACTCTTTGAAAGCCAAAAACACATTAAGGAGAGATGCAAGTTTCGGTGCTGACATCTGCAGAACTTGAAGAAGCGAATCGAAAAATAGTTTTATATAGGCAGTTGATTAGATTTGATTAAATACGACTAGATTTGTATAGTTGTCATTAGATTTTATTGGATTGGATAGGGTTATTTGATTATTAGATTTGTGAGGGTTTTAATAAACTTGAAAATATTTGGTTACATTTCATTAAAATAGATTTAGTTATTGTTACTTGAATTGATTGAATTTAATTAGCTTCGATTATATTTGCAAATTCTTTACATTTGATTGAACTTGACAAGATTTGATTCGTCTCGCTTAGATTTCTACAGATTTAATTTGGATTTTAAAATAATTGGCTAATTTCGATTAAATTTGGTTAGATTGACACGGATTGGGTTAACATCTGATTAAATTTGATTCAAAATATATTTCAATTTGCGTGATGAGTTTGCTTTCTGTGAAATAATTTTGCGCTGAATCAGTTACTTAAATAATTCCGTCTGATACACCACAATTATTTTTATTCCTTATGGTTTAGTAATAACTATTAATGCATTAAGTTATAAACTCACTTTGTGTAACAAGCGGGACGTGTGCGGGACGAGCATAGCAAATTCCGCATAACCACAGAAGTATACAAAATTAGACTTCCAATTCCGTCCAGAAACTGGCAAATCCCGCCATATCAGTTATCGCTTGTGCTGAAGGTATGCAAGTCCTCCAAAAAGCTTCAATATATTTGTTTCTACTATCAAAACAATATGCCCGCTTCCAAATAAAGTATATTCTAGTGCCTGCCTACTTCATTTTTTCAGCAAGGAAATTAACGGATGTCAAATTTTGCAGGAAAGGCCACTAAAGAACTTTGAGCAGAAAGTAAAACTGAAAATTTCGCCTTCCAGGGCGATAGACTAAAAGTTCAATGCTGGTGACTTTTGTTAAAATATTTAACCTCGAACTAAAATATTATCGAAATATTTAATCGAACATAAAGAAGATTCAACAATAGGACTGGGAATTTTATACTAAAACCAAACAATTTTTATACCTGGCGAACAACTACCAATAGAATACCAAACCGTACCAAAAACACTGTGAGTTTTTCTACTTAGGACAATAAATGGCTGCACGTAATTAGTTAAAATCAATAGAATCAACTATGAATTTCTGAAATCAATTTGTAAAGGAAAATGTCAATATATTTTTAGTTCAGAATATTTTACCGCCGTTTTTAGATCAATGTTCCCTGTAAATCGATATTTTATTCGAAATGAATGCGATAAAAACGAATTACCGGTGGCAAGACAACTAATCGAGAATCATTTCGCCAATTGTACTCTAGATTTCGGTGCTAATTATTTTTTAGTTTGACGTTATAGTTTGACCACTCATTAGAATTTTGCTGAATTTTTTCATTATGTTTCATTATGTTGTTGTGAATGCCAATATTTTTTTTTGTCTGTAAAAAGATGAAAGAATCTTATTGGCTTTATATATACAGACAAACTTCTTTTATATTATTTGCGCGGGCAAAAAACACACAGAACAGAAATGAGGGTTTTCTTTGAGTTTTTGATTTAGTGATTATAATTCGCTAAATCAGTACGTTCTTATCCTATACTTTATGTATGAAGCGAGAATTGTATTTTGTAGTTTGGTTGTAGCAACTTGAAGAGTTGACCGTACTTTTCAGTGCGAAACCAAAGTACTAACCTTATCAGTTTACCGTGAGCTTCTGATTATCGCTGTGAAAAACTATAAATACAGCTTTTAAATTTTGGGTATTACTTGAGGGCTTATAATTGTATTCTTGATTTTCTGTAAAATTAAAGTAAAATTAGTATTTTAGAAAAGGCAAAAAAATAAACTGGTTTTATTTAATGATCTTTAGCACTTTAAAATTGGCCGATCACGGCATTGCAGTACAGCAGAACGAAAACGTATAAATGAATTTAAACATAAAGGGTTTTCTTACAGAAAAATTGTTATAATTATTGGACGCTCTAAAACAATGGTAGAAAATGCAATTAATTGGGTTGCTAAATAAGAAGCACGTGGAAATAATCAAAAATTCCCTCTACCACAAAAAAACTTAACCGTTTGCTTTATCTAATGCTGTAAAAAAGGAGCTTAACCTTGATGTAGACATATCTACACGATCCGTAAGACACTCATTCGCGAAAATCTGCACGAATGGTCCCTTTTCTATCAAATAAGATTGTTGAAAAAAAATTGATCGCTAAGCAACATCTTGTGTTGGCCTAAAAACAAATAGCGCAATATTCTTTGGGCGAATAAGACAAAACTTAATTTATTTAAATCTGACTGTAAAATATTTCTTGTGCGACGATTTTAATGAATCACCATGATAAATATACATACAATTAGAACAATCAATCTCGGTTGAAAATGCATCATGGTATATGGGGATGTTTCTCCTAATATCATGTAGGAGCTATCAATAGATTTAAGGGCATATCACGTTGGAATAGTCTTGATAAGGTAATGCTACCCTATGCCGAGGAAAATGTGCCGCTTCGATGGGTGTTTCAGCAGGACAATTACCCGAAACACTCATTGAAGCAAACTAAATAATGGTTTCAAATGAATCTTCTAAACGTTTCACGTTAGCCTTCTCAGTCACCAGACATAAACCTCATAGAGAACTCGTGGTGAGAGGTCACTGTGGCTCTAAGGCGTAAAAACCCAACAAATGGTGATAAAGAGACGTTCCCTCATTTGTTTTCAATTCACTTAAATCGTCTATACCTACCCCAATATTTGTAAAATGTTCTATCATATTAATGCTTTTTTTACTTCTGCGGTATCAACGTTTAATAACCCATTAGACTGAGATTTTGAATTTCAATTCAAAGAATGTGGGTAGCGACAATAGCAACATACTAAAATTCTAATTTTCTATGAAACGTATGGAAATAATGGAGTAACCTAATGCGCGTTGGCAGAACAATTACTGGTCCCGAAATTTGTCTTTCGAGGTATCATGAACCGCAATAGAAGCCTAATTGCAGATTTTAAATTTGTATGATGATCTATAATAAAGTGATTTTCAGAAAATTCGAATTTTCTATGAAATGTATGGAAACAATCCAGCAATTTAAATGGCCATTGGCACAACAATTACTGGTTCCGAAACTTATCTTTAGAATTCTTGTGAAACTATTTAAGAGTGGTTTTAATCTACAATTAAAGTGTTTATTATCTTTAGAGGTATTAAGAACCGCAATCGGAGCGCAATTGCAGCTTTTAGACTTTTGTTGCTCAAAATGTAGTAAGGTGATTTTCAAAGAAATCGCAATATGCAAGCCACAAGTTATATCTATATTTTTTATGTGCATAAATTATTGCTGTTCGGATGTCGGTCGTTTTGACGAATTTTTTTTGAGACACCATTGGGTCTAACTAGATTATTTTTTTATTGGAGACTGTTATTTGCATTTTGTTGTTGCCAACAATTTATTTCGGGTATTTGATTTATCCTTTCTCCCTCCTCACCCAGAATATTTGATTTGTATTCTATTTTTTTGGAAGATGATTGAGTAAAGATTCGGTTGTAAAAGGAAAAATGAGGGGTGAGGTCCTAATTTTGACCCAAGCTGAGGACTGAACTAAGAGAATCCGCTGCAATAAATTTAATTTATTTGAAGCTGCTCTCTCCTACATTGTCGTCTGACCTCATCCATTCACCACTGGAACGTTTAACATTAACCGCCACTCAACGTTTTCCGCCGCGTTCACACAGGCAACTTCTTGATTATTTCTAAACATTTCATAGAAAATTTGAATTTTCTAAAAATCACTTTATAGTATAGATCAGCATATTTTGAGCAACAAAAATCTACCATTGTGGTCCGATTGCGTTTCTTGATATCCCTTAAGGTAGATTTTGGCATTAGTAATTGTTGGGCCAAGACACATTAAGGTTGCTTGATTATTCTCATACATTTTATAGAAAATTCAAATTTTCTAAAAATCACGTTACCTGATCTGTAGCAGCATATTTTGTGCTACAAAAATTCAAAATCTGCAGTTGTGCTCATAACTTTTTTAAAAAGTTTAGGGAATTAAAGAAAAATCTCTTACTAAATACATTTGAAAAACTTTTAGGTTTTCGGTTAGAAGTATTTATAAATTGTACGCTTAATTATTTTATATAATTTAAATTAAAATTTGTTTAGTTTAAGTTTTTAAATTAACTGAAATTTTTTTAAAATTTTTGTAAAATGTATCTAAAACGAGTCCGAGAAGGTTCCTGAAAACAATTATTATTACAAAAATTACAGAAGTTTTTAATGAATATATGTAATTCGCTAAGTCGTTCTGCTTGATACCTAAGGTATTACGGAAAAACTGTATTTCTGTAGTTTGGTCGTAGCTACGATGAGTAGAACGAACTTTTCAGTAAAATCTAGAAATTCTACAAAGTTTAAAAATTCAATAAGTTTATTAAATTCTATAAATCCTATAAATTCTGTAAATTTAATAAATCCAATAAATTCTAAAATTTTATGAATTTAATAAATTCTATTAATTTTAAAAATTCCACAAATTCTATCAAATTTATAAATTCTATAAATTTTGTAGATGCTGTGTGTTCAATTACATAGTCATATCAAGTGTATTTGCTTAATAAATTATACAATCTCAAATTTTACTTGTTTTATAAATAAAACAATTTCGATAAATTCTAAAAACTTTAAAAATTCTATAAATTCAATAATTTCTATAAATTAAATAAAATCTATATATTCCATAAATCCTCTAAATTTAAAGCTTCAGTAAGTGTTTTAAATTCTACAAATCTCATAAATTCTTCGGTTTTTAAAAATTCCGTAAATTTGATAAATTCTATAAATCTTAAAGATCCAATAAATTCTCTAAACTTTATAAATTCCCTAAATTTTATAATTTTAATATATTCTACGAATAATTCTATAAATTCTATGAATACAATTTTAAAATTTCCTAAGTGCTTTTAATTATGCAAATCTTATAAATTCTTTAGTTCTTAAAAATTGTAAATGCGATAAATCCTAGAAATTTTATAATTTCTTCAAAGACTGTAATTATATAAATTTTAATATGTTTATAAAACTTATAAATGCTATAAACAATAAATATTTTATAAATTCTATAAATTATAAAATCTCGACCAATTCTATAAATTTTAAATATTCTTTATATTTCATAAATTCTATGGGTTCTATAAATTCTACAAACTCAATTTTGACTTATTTTAAAAATTCTGTAATTTCTATAAATTCAATAAATTTTTATATTTCTTTAATTTTTATAAATTTCACAAATTCAGTAAATTCTTTGAATTCTATAAATCGAATAAATTCTGTAAGTTCTATAAATTTTCTTATTTCTATGAATTTTATGAAGCCTAAAACTTCAGTAGGTTAGGTAAGGTTAGTTATAATGGCACATAATGTATCCACTTCACCCTTACTGGAACATTTATAGCTATTTCGGTAGCGTCGGAATATCGCGTAATTTACTGTTTTCGAGATCCGCCAGATTATCCAGATTGAGCTTAACGCCAAAAACGCAGTGTGGCGTGAGAATTCCTAGGATCGTTCTTAATTCACGAGAACGAGAGCTTAATATTCTGGTGCGCCATAAGTCTATTATTGATCAAACTTGTTTTGCATTATTACAAGGGAGGCTGTCAGTAGAACCTTTCCAGTTTATTCCCTGTTATAAGACTCCCCCGATATACTCTTTCCGGTTGCAACAGGTGAAAAATTCAGTAAGTTTATCAAATAATTTATAAAACTTTATAGATTCAATAAATTTTATGAATTTTTAAAATTCTGTAAATTTTGTAGATGTTCTATAAATTGTTTTAACTGACAGAGTTCTACAAATTTTGCTAACTTAAAATGTTTATCTATTTTTTTTTCTTAAAATTTCCCAATTTTTATAATTACTATACATTTTTCGAATTCTGCAAATTTTTTAAAATAGAGGAACTCTTTAAATTTCATTGTTTCAAATTTTTTAAACTCTGTAAATTCGACAATTTAACACAAAATTTCGTATAATTTGCCATAAATGATTGAAATCAACCGTTACCTGTCTTTCTCATTTAACCTAACGCATCGTTTAGGCTACAATTTTGGTGGCGATATTTGACACGTCCATTGTCCCAAAATTAAATTCCTTTTCAAAACGCAGAGAAAAACATTCTTACGTACGGCTGGTGATAATGGAAAAACGTTTCTTGTAAATTAAAATTTTGTAGATACAACTTTACATCGTAACCGGCGCTATGCAAATGGTGTACGCAAATTTTTTTCTGATTTTGAAGAACTGATAAAATCATAAATTTTTTGTTGAAACAACGTTCCCACACAGAAAATTCTGGGCCAAGTGACAAGATTATTAATTTAATCAATTATATCATAATTGGAATTGAACGACGAGAAAGTTTGTGAATTTATTTGTTTGAGTCCGAAACCAGACTATATACGGGACCGTAAAGTAATTATTTTATTATACGTTAATCTAATTATTTAGAGAATTAGAAATGTACACCTTAATAACCGTAGTCAAGCCAAATAAGGTTCAAAATTAATCAAGACGAATTTTTGTTTTTTTTTCTATAGAATTGTGCCAATTTCTGACTCAAAAAATTAATTTACTTCTTCATGATAAAAATACGACATAAATCAATTATTAAAAATTTTGATTTAGGTTATAAATCCAGTAACCAAATTGTTGTTGTCGAATTAGTGAGTTGACACAGACCATTTGACCTATTGTTTGACCTTTTAAAAATTTTAATTCCCTAACAATCATATCATCACAATTTTCAAACTAACAATTTAATTTTTTTCTATTTTAGATATTTTCCAGAAAACTTTGGCTAATCAAAAACACTAACATGCAGCATTTACTATCAGCTCATATAAACACTAACGATATTTTTTTAATATAAATTGAAAACTAATCAAAACATCAAAAGCATGGAAAACATAACAAAGGTAATAAACTAACAATAAAACTTTTATTTTATTATACAATATTATGACTAACCGAAAAATAAAAAACAAAAATATCATCATCATAAATAACTAAATTATGTATATACACATAAAAATATATGTTGCGGATGAAAGTAGGGAAATTTTTCACATCCGCCCAAATCACTTTCACGAAACAGTAAAACAAAAACCAAAAAATCTGTGCTTCAAATTGATTTGCCTGTTGAAAAATGATTTTTTTTTTGTGCCCAAGCACATGCCAAAAATCAAAACAATTCGCTTTATGTTGTGTACATATGTAGCATAATATATAAGATGGATATTTTATAACCATTCGCGTATACAGGCAGCCTTTGTATAACCCTTATATTATTTTATTTAATTTATTTATTTTAATTTTAAACAATTTTGAAGCTTTAGAAACTAAATAATATTTATTCCATTTAACATTTTAGCCCAAATTGTACTTTTGTGCATCTAAATTAAAAAAGCTCTGTTTTAAAAAAACATATAAGACCAAAATTATACTACACCAAATAAAGTTGATGATTTGTTTTACATAAAAGGATACTTTTGAAACTTTTGGATATTACGTTATGCGATCGACCCTTGTCGATCCGTTAAGTATCACGATTAATAATCCAAATCAAAACCAAAAAATGTTTCCAATACAATAAAAATACGAAAAAGAAAACATTATTAATAGAGCTATATAAAAGCTTAGAATAAAGCTCATATTTTGTTAGATTTTCTGAAGTAAAATACATAAAAAATCATAAATCATACAATTTAATGATTTCAAATAAAAATGTATAATATAATGCTGTATAGCTATATTTGGCAAGATGGAGGGAAAATTTATATTTTTTGATAATGGCAATAATAATAATAATAATAACATTTATAAATTATTATTTTTTATTTAATGATTTCACAATATTATTGTTATTGTTTATACGGGAAGCTTACAAAATATTTTGTCTGTAACAAATGGTTAAAATTTATTTTCGGTATTTTTTGTTGTTGGATATTCTACTCTCTACTCTGATTTGAATTTAAATGTAAATCTGGCAATTTTAAATATTAATGTTTTGCTTTTTTTACGGAATATTATATTTTTCCTTCGTTGGTGTTGTTTTTATTGTTGGTTGGGGTAAAAACATGGATACCTACTCGAAGAAGAAACTTATTTATATGAAAATCATATTAAACAAATTAAAAGTTTTTTTTTGTTAAAATAAAAGCCTTTTATGTGCTTTCTATGGAAATTTATGTGTACAATAACGTATTCAATATGCTGTGAATTTTTGTTTGGGAAGAATGTTACATTTATTATGAAATAGAGAATATTTGGGTAAATTATAAAAATGAATTTCTGTTCAGAATGTGGATGCTAATATTATACAAAAACAGATGCATTTTACAGATGTTAATTTATAAATGATTTTATTAAAGCTATATTTTCAAAGAAAATAGGTAGTCCTTTAAATTTTAGGACTTCTAATGTTTAACGTTTAAAGCTTTTGTATCTACATATATCATAAAAATAAATGTAAGTATTTTTGAGAAGTAATGGGTGAATGAAAAACATCACAGTTCAATTTTTCTCAAGATCTGAAACAGCATTCTTTGTGACGTACTGTGGGTGAAAAAATTGTCGGCACCATAATAAAAATATTGGTTCACAGATTTTATGGCATTTTTACAAAATCTATTTATAGCTTGACCAGGCATTATTATTACCTCGATTAAATATATCGCTAAGGGTTGTGACATAAAACTTTTAAATTATAATAAATTATTTCTAAAATATAAAACTTATACAAAATTTAATAAAGATTAATGAGATTTTAGATGGTTTTGTTTTTATTTTGACTTTTAGGCTTTATTTTGTGTTTCATAAGATTTAAAGCTTTTAAGAATTTATTACAAATAATACTTCAAAAATTTAGAAATGTTGAACTTATTAGGCTAATAATAAAGAATAGGTTTCTTTAATAATATTTTTAATAAAGATGTATTATTTATATTAATAAAATTAATAATACTTATAATTAAAATGATAATAATACTAATAAAGAAAACTAACATAATTAGAGAACTACTACTACATAGGAGTATATTGTAAACAAATTTACACCAGACTGGTTAATTAGTTTTTTACTGAATGATTTGATTTAATTTGTTTTGTTGTAAAAAATTGTTGATGTACTTATGTATGTATATCTGATTTCACTAGGTAAATCATTAAATTGAACCAATCCTTGATACATAACATTTGCTTGACCTCTTGTTGTTCAACAAAACCTAACTTGCAGATTGTTTTTGCTACGAGTTGGATATATATGCCGAGAACTAATAGGTACTAAATGAAAGTTGTGCTTACAGAAATTAATTTTATTTTATTTAATAAAGAGCAAATAAATGTAAATATTATATCAATTGAAAATTCATTTTCATCATATTTTGTATCACACAAATAGGTAAAATATATGTCTAATTTTTGATGGTAAACAATTTTTTGTTTTATTTAACAAGCTGGAAATATATGTATGTTAATTTATTACAAACAGAATGGAAATGAGTAGCCCAATTTAAATTTGAATCAATATTTAGCTCCAAATAATCAGCATTGCCAACTTTAAAAATTTTAGAATTGTATATTTGTAACGTAAAATTGTCTAGATTGTGTACAATTTTGGTTTTAGTTATAAAAATTAAAAATTTAGTTTTCGTTTCATTTAGCTTTAAGTTATTAGAAAAATCCTAACTTTTATTGTGATATAATCATGTTGCTTGTTAACCTAAAATTGTGATTAAGAGAGGCTGAAGTGACAAACACCATATCCCATACATCCCATCGCATTCCAAATCAGAGAGTAAATCCAATTGAAACGCATTATTAACGTATAACACAGTAGATCTCCTTATTGTACTCCATACTTAACTTCGTTTAATCGTACTAACGTATTCTGAAATTGTTACGAATTATTCTCTTTTCGTTAAATAAGAAATAAATATATTTGTTCGTGTACTTAATGGCAAACAGTGTCATTTCTTGGCTGAAAACAGTAAAGAAAACTGCTACTTTTCTCCTTAGCAACACATTTCTTCACTATAAACACTTTTCTTCATAGAAACGCTTTTTTTCCAAATGATTTTTGAATTTTTGACTTGTTTTTTTTATTTTTACCTGATTTTTCATCAAACACACGAAAAAATAGCATGTTCTACACGTAAGAAAAGTGGTTATCCATGCTCGTAAAATTGTTAATCCACTCGCTGGAAAACTTTCACTTTTCTTTATTTGTAGAACAATCTACTATTACCTTATTGAACAAAAAGTTGTTTGTCCAACGATTTTGTCCAGAACTTTTGCAAAATCAAACTGGTTTTGATTAATGATATCATTGTTTTCACAAAAATATTGCAATCTATTATAGATAATATTTTCAAATATTTTTGAAAAGGTTGTAGGCATTGTTTGTCGTTCGATTTAAAAAGTGGAACAACGTTATTTAACTTTGGATCAGTGAGAAAAAAATTTTGAATCTAGTACTTTTCTTACCAATTCAGTTAATTTATTTGCAAAATTTGCTTAAATTTGCTTAGAAATTTTATAGAAATGTTATCTTATCCAATCGCTGATCTTCTGTTTATAGTTTCAATTGTACATATATTCTAGTTGTAAACATTGCCGCCCCGGTGGCACAGTGGTTAGCATACTTGCTTTACGCTCCGGAGGTCCCGGGTTCGATTCCCGGCGGGTGATGAAAAAATCACGGCTGGTTTATAAGGGTAGGATCAATGAATTAATCACTCATTATCCGTTAACAAAAATGATTACGAAACTTCAAAAATGAAGCGGCCAAATCCCTCTATGGGATGTAGCGCCAGCGAAAAAAAAAAAAAAAAAAAAAAAAACTTTATGTTCAATTTCTAGGGATGATCTTCTACCAAAATCTCAACACAAATACAGATTTCAATATTTTTGAACAAAGCGCGATATGATACAAAACGCGATATGGTGCAAAACGTCTAAACGCGTTTTAATGCGTTTCGAGCGGATCTTCTATTAATGTTTTACCATAATTTTTTATTATCATTATTGTTTAAAAATTAGTGAAATATGATGGCCATAATGCTTTATGTTTTAATTCGTACAAATTTTTTGTATAACCGATAATAATGATGACGAGCTTTCGTAATTTTCTTGATGTCTTCAAGTTTCCAAAGTTTTTTTGGATTTAAAATCGTTATCAAGCAATACAATAATTTTGTGTTTTAATGATTTGGGTGCAGTTAGTAATAACATCTAATCATAATGTTATGCCTAAATAATCCTCATTTATGTTCTCATACTCAAGAATTGTTTTATAATGAATAAATGCTTTTTGATTAATTGCTACCTATTACATCAAAATTAGATAGCTTCATGGGATGACTTAGTATATCACTCAGTATATGGTCAATATTTATTTTAGTGGTGTAGTGACATGCTCTAATAATTAAGAATTCATGCTGAGAAAGCCATTTTAGCTTGAAGTATTTACGGACTGCTGAACAACAGGGTCATTCCCATTAAAAATATTTTTATTAAAATCTACAAAGGCGTAAATAAGTTACCTACTATATTTAAAAAGCAGAGAATTTTTATTATCTAATGATTCAGAAGTTTAGTAACACACAATTGCATATAGTGTTGAGAACGTCTTTCCAGCTTGTTATTGTTTTATAATGATTTTAGTAGATTGAATCGTTTATATGTAAATATTCATTAATCTAATACACTATTCACAGAACTAAATCGATTTTAAATATTAATAGTCGACTTTTCAAAATTATTTTTGTAGGATTTTTTAAAATGTAATTTCACCAAATAAATTATCTTAATTCACGCACAATACATTTTGTTGGCCGCCAAACTAGGCCATTTTTATCAAACAGTTTTATTAGGACAATCCACCATAATGATTTTTGTAATTATATCAACAAATATTATTGGGATGTGAATGAAAATGCCTCTATTTCTTGACATTTCAGCTTAAAGAAATGCGGCTAAAATTCGCAGTACTGAGTCAGGAATCCGTATATTTAATGTTTCTAAGTATAAACCCGACCTAGTTCCAGAAACTGCTGTCACCATCATCACAACTGATTTATTAAATGCCGGATTTGTATAGTACTTGGTATTTCGTCTTGCATATTAGATTTTGTCGTTATGAAAAATTATCTCCTTTTTGTACTTTAAATTTTGACTTTTGATAGTAATTCGATGTTTTAAGTTAATCTGATGATTACGTTTTCTTAAAATTAGTGTACGTCTGCTAAATTTGTCATTAAGCTAATGCTATCATGCAATTTAGCAATATTTAAAATCAGAAAAATAAATTCCGTTCATTTACTTGTGTAAACTTATCCAACTTACGTGTGCACCGCTCCGTATATGCTTTCCAGAAAATTCGTCCTTATTTGGTTTGGCTCAGTTTAATTAAAATCTATGCCGGGATATATTTTTTCTACCAGCATAACAACGACATCGTTTTGTAATCGTAGTAGAACTTACCGAAATTTCGGTTGAATAGTAGGACCGATTATAATTTGCCATTTAGTATTTACATTAAATCGACGCGACTCGTTGTACTTCTTCTTACGGTATCTAATGAGAATGTAAATTTGTCCGTATACTCTAGTGACTGGTACTCCTAAGAAAATATGCAACACTCAGCAAGCAATTTGCATTTTGCTATAAATATCGTGATGCTAATTTGCAATTCTGTCCATCTCCCAGCATTGCGAATGGCACCAAATTTTTACGCTTCCAATACAAATAAATTAGAACAACTTGAATTTTCTACATCATCATCGCAGGGTAGCGATTAGCCGCGGAGCCAACATATTAAACTTTATTGTACTATATGATATTAAAAGCTTAAAAGCTGAAAATATTTCGAAAATAACGTAAGCTACAGTTGGCCAAATTAATATTAATTTAGGTCAAACTAAACTTTTCTTCAAATTTATTATAACAGCTTGAAATACTTTAATATATAGGCTTTTGCTGGTTTACCGATAAAAGTTCGATTAGCCCTACATACCGCAAGAACAAAATATATCTCTACAGAAAATACCACAGATATTGAACAAATACCTTTAATGAATATAAATTATATTAAAACCAAAACATTTAACCAGACCAACCAAACACACATCCAAATTCTTCATACGACTCCGACAGTTTTTCATAAAGTTTTAACAGACCCGTTTAAATACATTCACCGACTTACATGTTCCAAAATGGTAATGCAATAATATTCAAAGTTGAATCGAATAGAAGCACACTTCATAAAAATTGGAAAATAATTTTGGTACATGTAGGTTGAATGTTCTATGCTAGTAATTTTGTTGTACCAACGCACATTTAATTTGCTTGATTATTTCGATACATCTGATAGGATAATCAATTTATTTGAATAATTACCTTACCTTAAAACCTATAAATTCTGAGCCAAAAAAATTCAAAATCTGCAATTCCTATGTAATTGTTATGCCAACACGCATTATGATTGGTGAATTAATTCCAAAAATTTCATAGAATTTAATTTTTTTAAATCACCTTACTAATCAACAAATTCTGCTTCAACAAATCTAGACTCTGCAATTGTGGTCCGATTACGATATTTAATATCACCAAAATAGGACTAGTGACTTGTATTTGTTAAGCAAATGCGCATTTAGCTTACTTGATTATTTCCAGACAGTTTATAAAAAAATCGATTTCCTTCACAATCACCTTAGTAAATTCTCAGTCCGAAAAATCCAAAATGTGCATTTTTCACACATTTTAATCGCATTTTTATATATGATTAAACCAAACGGAAGCAAAGATCATGGCTGATTTATTCAGAAACCATACAATCGGTTTATTTTTTTGTAAATAATTTAATAACAAGTCTATTATGCTATGAAGTAAAATAAGTGGAAACTTCGATGCCAAACTTTTAGAAGCAATTAAAAAAGAATATGTTTACTGGCAAAAGGCACTAAAACGAGTCGTGGCTCTGGCTACAGTAAAGCTTTTAGGAACTTTGGGTTTAGGGTTTGATCATTTTTTGAAGACACATTTAGAAAAATACCATTTGTGATTTAAAATTGAAAATTTCGAACTGCCGAGCACAAACTTATGATAACGCTGCAAATATGTCTGATATTTTTAAGGCTCGGCAAGGTAAAATTAAGCAAAATCGCGATTTGTATGTCTTGCGCGGCACATTCTCTAAATCTAACAGGCAATTCAGCCGCAGAAACTTGTGCTTCGGTGTTTTTGATCAAAATTCTTCAACGAAGAAATTGGATCATCTAATGAGATCATAAACTTAATACTCAAAAACATATATGCGACACTCGTTTGTAATCTAGAGCAGAAGCTGTTTTAACTATCCGAAATAATTCTTGTTCCATCCGACCTATAGGGTAAATGATACAATAATGGACACTAGTAAAACTTGATGTAGTTATTCGGCACTCATGTTTTATTAGCATTTTGCGCTAAAATGCGATTTTAGAGTTGTGTGCGTGTATAATTGATTTGTTTCCTTCTATCCTACTAAATTGATAGGTGCTGCTAAGTTTTGTTTTATAAAATTCTCTTATAAGAAAATTTATTGTTGAAGTGGACGTGGTGAGAGATAGTTATTAATTTTTTAATATTGTATAATAATTTTCAGTGAAACAAGTGATTTGTTGAACTAATAAAAAATACCATTATTTAAATTTTATCTGATCTTAACAGAATAAATTTAACAAATGCATAATTTGCCTGCGTCCATTACTAATATTAAAACTTCGCCTGATTTAATTATTCGCCATTATTATACATATGTATGAAAACTAGTTATGGTCATAGTGATGATTACTGAGATAAAATGGGGTGCCGATAATTATATTAGCACGAATATTATGTATAGAATCCCTAATTTTCATAAATTCACTGTTTCATTTAATTTTTGATAATGTAATAATAATAATTTAATTAACCTTAATTATACCTTAGATGCCAAAAGAAAAGTCGACATATTTAGAGGAAAATATAAAAAAGCCTGCGACGCGGTCATTAATGGAAAAATTGGAAAAAGACAGTATCAAAAATGATCAATGTTCCTCGGTCAACAATGCAGTACCGATTATCCTCAAAATTTAAAAAAATTCGCTCAGGGCCAATGACTATTCTCACTGAAACGGAGAAGAGAACAATTGTAGAATGGATAATAGAGTGCACCAGTTTAGGATTGCCTAAACGTCGCGATGATGTTATTGAATCCCAGAGCACATTCTTTTGGGGATCATAACCGATCTGGGAAAGGATGGTACAATCTGTTTTTGAAAAGACATCCTTTCATAACCACCAGGGTTCCAGAAGCGGTAGTTATTTTCTAATAGGATTTTAAAATAAGTAAGTAGTTTTTTTTATTTATTTAGTAAGTCCTGAAAACTGGACAAATGGTTTGATCAAATTGAGAACTATTTAAAGGAAAATAATCTCGTATTTTCAACGGGGACGAGACAAACTTCATGCTATGTCCCAAGTCAAAGTTGGCAGCAAAAATATCTACGAAGTTGAGCAGGGTGCCTCTAAGTCGTGCTTGACGGAAATATTTAGTTTCTCAGCCGTAGGAGAAATGATACCTCCCACCATAATATATCCATACAAAAGGTTACTGGAAGGCATACGAAACTCAATTCCGAAACATTGGGGTGTGGAAAGAAGCGAAAGTGGTTGGATGACAAAAGAAGTGTTCATTGAATATATTTCCACCGTATTTCATCCGCATATTATTAAAAATGATATAAAACTCCCTATATTGGGGCATGTGACCCACCTGACTTACGAGCTACTTTTGTGTAATGCAACAATTTTAATTGCATTGTGTCCGAATGCCACACGGATATTAGAGCCAAGGGATGTTTCAGCATTTAAGGCATTGAAATCAGCTTGGCAAAAAGCAGTCTTAAATTGGAGATGCGAAAATGTCGATAACACCTTAACTAGAGAAACGTTTGCTCCACTGTTACAACAAGCTGTAAATAAAGCAATTAACCCGATGACCATAAAAAATGGTTTTAAGGCGTGTGAGAATTATCCTTTTAACAAATCTTCAATGGACTATTCTAAATGTTTATAGGCAAATCAAATTTGAATGAGGGGGTACATCAAACAATTCCAGGATCATTCAATCCAGTATGTGATATTAATGGGATTATAGTTAATATGGGACAATTTTCTGATATTGTTGGCACGAAACTTCATACACTTAAATCGGCGGAAGAGAGTGAATTGATTTTTGAAACTGAGGAGTTCCAATGTCGCCACATAATGTATAAAGCACTTATGACTTCCGCAAATTTAAAAATGTCACAGAATATTATGGATATCAATGAATTTATCTATCTGCCTGAAGAATTCTTCTTTAAACAGATAGAAAGCTTGGAGCCAGGGGAATGTATGGAACCGATAGAAAGTGGGGTAAATATAAATAATGCACAGAAAGTTTCAGAAATTTCAGTAATACGAATTCAACCTGAAAATTGTACCGAAGTTTCCATTAAAACGATCGATCAATATGTAACGTGGCTCAAAACCCCAGAATGAAAAAAATGAAAGAAAATGTAAAGAAAAATTACCTTATGTCGTCACTTCGTCCGGATATGCAAAATTCAGGAGGAAAAGAAAAAGTACAAATTAGAAATGGAAATTGAAAAGGAACAACGGCAACTCTTACGAATTGAAAACATAGAAAATAAACAAAAAATAAAAGCGGAAAAATCAAATAACAAACCGAAACGTAAAGCAAACTCGAATAATTTTAAAAAAAAATTCCAATTAAAAAACTTACATTTAACGAATTTATTCCTCTGGAAAATTTGTCTAATAAACAAAGTTCAATGTCGTTACATGAAAACGTAGCAGTTACAATAATGTCAGAATAAAGGATAACCGATGATTTAACCAAACCAACCAATTTTGAAGAAATGCTACAGAAGGCAGGACCGTTGACAGCTTTAAGAGCTATTCCCGCGACAAATGCAGAATTGCCTATCCCAAACGAAGGAAATAGCAATTCAACATCGTTTTGTAATAATGAAACGATTACATAAACGTTGGAACTAAGCGATACCGATGTAATGCCAAAACAAATTTAATAGCTTCTTCTAATGCTACATTGGACACACCAATGTCAGAAAAATACAGCAACACATTAGCTTCGGGAAAAATGTGCTATCATTGCACTTACACTATCCACAAAAATAACAGCAGACTCCGCTGTGCAAATTGTATAACTGAATTTCATATTAGTAGTATAAATAAGTTAAAAATTGCAATTGATCCCAAATTTAATTTAATTTAAATTTATTGTTAATTATAATATTTAAATTTTATTTTATTAATATGATATTGAAATATTATGTGATATTGAATTACTAATGTACCTGTTGAATTAATATTAAAAATTTGAATTTAACAAAATAAAGAAATTTGGCATAGGTAGGCACCTACCTAGGTACATATTTTATTTTGTATGAGTGCTGATAATTGTGAAAACTACGATGACCATAAACTATAATTTTGTGACCATTAATGTAATTGAGGTGAGTGTCTTTTATTATGGTATCATGCCAATTATTGTATTTAGGTAGTGCCGATTATTATTTTTCAGTTAATTCAAAATTATATTTCGAGAATTCAAAATTAAATAAAAATGATTAGTTTATACAATGTACAGAAAACAAACAATTTCACTCCTGTGCGTATCCAATTATGTTATTGTATTTTAGATACATGTATTTATTGTTATATACATACTTTGTAAAACATTGTTAAATACACATTTTAAAGATATATAAAATCAAACTGAATTATGTATATTGCTTTATATGCTTAATATACAATGTCAACTGACTTATATTGTTTTTAATTAGAAATTAAGTTCGATTTGATCACTTCAATTTTGTTGCTCATGTGATTTACATCAGTTAATAACAGAATTGAAGTGCTTAATTTTACGAATCGTCTACTAAGCTGTAGTGTGAGAAATTGAATTGTTAGTGTGCTAAAAAATCGTTTAATATTGTCATATCGTGTGTGTTGCTGCAGCGAGTTTTAAGTGAATTGTGGTAACTAACGCAAATTATTACCTTACATCATTCTCTTAAACCAACAACGTCGATATTTTACAAATTACAAGTCGTATTTGGATACAAAATAAACAGTTCGAGAACAAATAAATGCAGACGGGAGATCCAGTTGTAATTTATTCTTCGAAATAAGGTGGTGCTTCAGTATTTTCTAAAACCGTGTTTATAATCGGACCTCGTAGTACTTCAAGGTCAATAATTACAAGATTTATAGAAAGCAGTTAACCTTCAATGGCACATCTATTGATAACGTTAAAATTATTATTAATCATACGACAATTTATATTTGGTGGGGATCATCACTTCGCATTTAGATTATTTTGGCCATACCACAAATTCATTACCAGTTGGTTATGTTCGCCTTACATCACATTCATCAATAATAGCAACAAGACAAGATCACAAAATATCATCAAGTTGTTATTTCAAACCATTGATGGCATTGGAGATTGTGATATCATTATCAACCATCATCTTCAAATCTAATTACTCAAATTAGATCATTGTAAGTTGTTATGATTAAGTATTAATTTTAATTTATTTCATTAAATTTAAAGTTTTGCCCTTGAATTTATATTATAATATAGGGTTATATTAATTTAAATTTAGATAATCAAATTTAATTTTCAAAGAAAGCTTCCTGAGCTTAAATTACCGACCTGCAGTGGGGTTGAAAATGAATGGTTAGCTTTCAGATGTGTCCTTTTAGATCTTATTCATAGGAAAAATAACATAGACGCTACTGTTAAATTTGATTAAATGAAAACCTAAATTCGATGTGGAAAAACCTTTGGCCTAATTTAACATCTTCCGGTAAATTCGAGTAATTGACAATGCGATTCTTATCCAAAAAGCTTATATGAAAGAAATTTATAATTTAAAATCGCCAGTTGAAAACTCTTCAAATTCACTTCAAGATTTCATTGACCAAACTATTATTATAATGTGTTGAAGTCATTACATGTGCAAGTCGAAACCTGGAATTTGATATTAGTTCACCAGTATTTTTGGTTATGTTGTAAGCGGCAGAGTATTGTCATCTTACACTATTCAAGAATGTATACCCATTTCATTATGTACTATTGAAGCTCTAAATAACGACATAAAAAGATTTTGGGAGATAGAAAAATTTGTGAAGAGCATTATTTTAAAACTCACAAACGCCTCAGTTCAGGTCGTTATTCGGTTTCTCTGCCTGTAATTGCCAATATTAATCAGTTAAATCTTTCAAATTACACCACACTTATGCAGTTTTATGCTATTGAAATAAGATTAATACGTCAACCAGATACCTATAAATTATACAGAGACTTCATGAAAGAGTATGTGGCTTTAAATCATATGACATTAGTTCAAGACCCAAGTATCATCACTTATTCTGATAATAAATTATATTATTTGCCACATCATTTTGTTTTTAAACACACTAGTACCACGACTCAGTTGAGAGTTGTTTTCAATGTATCAGCTAAATCTTCGTCAAAATTATCCTTAAATGATTGACTACTTAACAATGCTACAGTGCAACAGATCGAATTAAATTGCTCCATTTTTGGCTATACACTACACGTACATTACAACAAATAGCGTTGTACGAAGTCATCTCGTTTCCCTTAGGATCGCAAATTTTGATGCAAGATTTTTATATCGGTGACGTCGTAACAGGATCTGATACGATTGCAAATTCATTAAAAATTAAAACAGATTTGAATGACCTACTAGAAAGGGATAAATTTGATTTAAGAAGTTCTGTTTAAATGTCCCTGAAATTTCTTGCATTCGTCAAATGTTTCCTTAGAACATGGTCTATCTTGGGATACATTACAAGATACAATTATTGTAATGAATTTTTTCAAATTTTCGTTAGAAACTCCTTGTAACAAAAGAAATGTTCTGTCGGAAATATGTCAATTGTTGGGCTTGTAAATTGGGCTTGTCTTCCCCGATGATTCTAATTGCTAAAATCATAAAGCAATAACACCAGAACTTCGAGATCAATAGATCGAATTCAAGTCACAATTAATAAGACTAAATCAAATAAAAGTTGTTCGTTGATTTTAAATGCCATATAATAAACTAATCGAGATCCATGGTTTTTCTGACGCTTCTGCGAAAGGTTTTGGTTGTGTTATTTATATGAGAAGCACGGATAATAAAAATCAAAACCAAGTTAGGCTAATTTGCTCAAAATCTAGGGCGGCTAATCTTAAAAAGAGACAAATGATGAAGTTGAGCAATTCATTCATTTGAGAAACATGTTGTTTTATTTTAGTTCTATGTTTAAAGGTATTTTTAACCCTTAAAAGAAAAAGAAGAAGTGGAAAAATTAAAAAAAAAAAAAAAAACTGAATTCATGAAAGTTATTTTTAAAGTACTAACCAATTTCCAAAATTTCTGAAACGGAGCCACAACATTTGGATAGTGCCTAAAGCCCGGACTTTCTAAAATCCGCCTCTGACCGTATAGCTAAACCAAGAAATAATTTCCTAATGCCGAAAGCAAAGCGACATCGTGCAGAATTACCTTCAAATCAATATTATACGGTAACGATAATTTGACCGAAAACTTAGTGTGTGATAATGATTTCAAAAGAATTCAACAGGAACTAAAACGCAATAGAAACGACAACAACATTAACGATATTTTCGAAAAATGATCGGTCACCACAAATAATCGATGCCGCAATGGTTAAAATATAACAATAATTCAAAAATTGATATTATTATATAAGAGTGGCCAGCTTAAAATTAAATCGCTTATACGAAATCATCAATTCGATATTCCCAGAATTTCTTCATGATTTTAAACAAATCCGTGTCCGAATGTGAAAAAATACTTAATGAACAACACATTATAAGATACACAGAAAAAAAACACTTCACCCGTTGTTTTTATAATCATAGTATAGGTAAAAATTTTAATTAAATAATTAGAAACATAAAACAAAAGATAATATGGCAAAATTTTATGTACAATATTGCCAGCGAATTACCGACAAGCACCCATGACTTTCACATTTTTTTTTTTTTTTGTAGGGCAGTTTAAAAAATTCGTAAAACCGTTCGACGAGAGGCACGCAAAACATCCGTAAAGATGCGTAAAATTTCTTTATTTCTATTCGGATGTTTAAGATTTAATATTTACTAATCCTTAAGCGTTCGTTTTCTATCTTTTGTCTAATTTTTTATTTCTTTTTCATAAACTAAACACTAATCCAAAAGACTTGGTTTGGAGAAAATACTTTTAATAATAAAAATAGATGAATGAATGACTCACCGACATGCAATGCTGATTGCTCACTTTTCTCGTGCCACTATCTCACTAATTTTTATTTTATTATTGTCTGTTCAATTATTTAATAATTTTGATTTTTTTTTTGTTTAATTACCCGCACAAATTGTATACACTTTCACTGTTTAACAAAAACTGATCGCCCACACACAAATCGATTCAAAATCGTACGATTTTATAACGGACTTACCAATTTACCTTTTAATGTTGAATGCACTTACACAAGCTCATATTTATTGTATTTTACGTTCAACAAATTTGAAATGTATTCATAACAATAATAGTTCATAAAAAACAAAAAAAACTGGAAGAACGGGAAAATGCAAATTTAAGGCTATAATTTATATTATAAGTTTTATTGGCCGTTTTCCGAGTTGTCTTGTTGTGAATTTATATTTTTTATGAACACATTTCTATTTTGTTGAACGTAAAATGTATTAAATGTAAGCTTGAATAAGTGCTTGCACCAATAAAAGGTGACGCGTAACGGCGTAAGCCCGTTATAAAATCGAATGTTTTTGAATCGATTTGTGGGGGAGATCAGTATTTTTTAAACAGTGAAAGTGTATAGTTTGTTAGTGAAAATTTATAATAAAAAATAAATAATTAAATAAACAAAATTAAATTAATAAAATAAGTGAGCTAGTGGCACGCGTTGAATGGTTGTTCGAAATAAACACAGACATTAAGCAACAGAAGAGTGAATTATTAGCGGTTTGGAGATATCGAGGTTCGCATAAAAAGCGGGGTACATAATTTTTACATAACGGTAAGTCATTGTTTAATTTATATTTATTACTGGCTGATCCGGCAAACGTTGTTCAGCCTAAAACAATTATTTTGTTTCAAGATTTCTTTAAATATATATATTTTAATTTCGCAAAGTTAACATTTTTTTTAATATTCGATGATATTAACATCGCGTATACGTCCGACGTATGCTTGTATCGAATTTCCAAAATTGTATCAGAAACCTGTTAACAACAAAGTAACGTACCAATGAAAATGATTTTACTGCAATTTGTATTATAAATATAACACCGATGCAAAATTGTGTTAAATTAATTTCAGGTTAACATACTTTTCAGAAGGGGTGTGAAAAAAAATTGTTACTTCAGTAAATTATTTTTAATTTTCGTTCAATATTTAATTTACATAATAAAAATTATTTATTAATGATTTAAAAATTATTAATTAACAGCTAATAGTAATTTTTTTCTGTATAAAATACATTATTGGTTCATTCACATTTTTAATAAGCATGGAACTGCAATAAAATTGATCGAAAATACCTAAATATTCATTAACCTGAAAATAAATCTGTACCAAAAATGAAGAGTCGCTTATGTGACTTTTGCCCAATGTTCAGAAATTAAGATTGAAGTTTTGATTGATTGTGGGAAAAAATTATAAGCATATTCTCTTAGATTAATTAGCTCATTCGAGAGCTTTCAGCTACACGTTCGCTAAGGAATCAAAAGATTGATGAAAAATACAATGAATTATAGGAATTTTCAATTTTTCCCAGTTATGCGATTTTCGCTTTTTTTAGCTTGAACATAATGAAAGACTTATGTGACTTAAGCTATTTTATCATTTTTTATTTAAGAAAATAATAACTCTTAAAAACACTTAGTGGATTTTTTCAAAATTCATTTAATTATTTATTTCATATAGGATGTTTTAAACGAAAGAATTGTTAGGAATCATCAATGTCATCTTGACCGTTTTCCTCAAACATTAAATGATATTACCGAAGGCGTAGGAAAAGCTCATCTTGATTTCTTGTTTTGTGTGTTTTAGGCCTTTTTATATTTTTACGTTAGATTAAACTTTAGAAATTTTTTTATATTGATTTGAGGTTGTTTCCATAAACGATATTTTTTTTTTTATTTGATGTACAGCGATAATTCGTAGTTTTTATATACCCTTTCGTCGTATATTTAATTATTTAAATGGTTTTTCTTCGGTTAGAGAGTTTTTATATTAAATAATTCCAAAATTGCCACTATAGCGCAACCAATTAACCTCCTCCGCTCAAATAAATTTATTATTTTGTTAATCTATATTTCTCCACATACAATTAGTTTTAATCATTTTTTTGAAAAAATCATAAAACTTGTTTTGACCAATTTCAATTACTTGAAATAGGTGAGTGCTTCCAGCAGCACGTACGAATTAATACCATTCATGTGCATGGTGTATTGGAACGAGAGATTTTTTTCGTTTTTACGCTCGATCACAGAATGGACCACATCACATTCCATGTGAGTGTGGCCTGGTAATAGAAATTTGTGATCGATTATTTTGATATTAGTATTAGAACATCATGGACACAAACGAATTTTTATTTTGTCCACTGCAACAATCGCTATAAAATATTATTTGCTCAGTGCTTAACGGTTTCATCAGAAAATGTTAAAGAAGGCAAGAAGCAACTTCATTGCCCCCACACACGTTTGGCCACCCACTCGCGCCACATATAGCAGAAAGGTTTTTTCGATACACAATGAACCATTAAATTATAGGTCCACAATTGGGGTTGTAAAAGACTAGATTAGAATTCAAAAGTGGCATTGGTAAAAACTTTTCGAGGTCGAAACGTAAATTTTAGTTTTTGAATCTAATTTAGCAATGTTTTTGTCTGTGTTTATTGCTTTATATGTTGCACATCTCCAATGTATATTAATGGTAAGTCGCAGTGATGCTATTGTAATCTTAATATAAGTGAGTGAAATTTCATAATTTTAAGCAAATAAAATCACAAAGTTTATATCTTATGAGCTTGTGGTGGGCTTTTGTATGTGATTAGTAGTTAATGTTATATCGAATTATCTCAAGATAGTTTTCAATTTTGTTTTATTTGTTTCCAAATAACTTTGCACGACACTCACGTTCCCATTTTGATCTGTTATAAGTGTTAATTTTGTTTTTTTATATTTTTGTGAGATATCTGGAACTTGTAAATTGAGGGCCACGTTTATTTCATTTAAATTTTGAATTTAATATCTCTCCTAAGCTGGGTGGCACTTTTCTTAGTAGTTATTGGTTTAGCAATAAGAGTGGTCATATTGATGTGATATGCCAAATGTGATATCAATTTTACTGAATTTCTTTATAGAAGTGCACGTCAAAAAAACAGCTTAAAAAGACATAATTTTTACTTTACTAATACAAAAATATGGAACAACAGCATAGGTACTAAAGTTTACAATTTTATTAAATTTAAATTACGAAAGAATCGCTTGCGTAACTTTAAGTATAGAAATTTAACAACAGTGAAAAATGGAAGAATCCCTTAAATACCTTTTGGCGATTTTTATTTTCAAATATTAGGAAAAAGTATTTAAAATAGAAATGAATAAATGACGTGCAACCAAATTTACCATAATTTAATTTTAGTTCACATAAGCGGTCCTTTCATTTGTTAAATTATTTATATGCACTTAAGCAATATTATTTTTATAACGTATCTTTCTTAATTTTAATGGAAATTTTAGCAAAAAGTGATATAATATAAAAAATGTTTAGGAGAATAATATAAAACCGAAAAAAGCGTTTTCGCATAAAGTCACTTAAGCTACTCTTCCTTTTTGGTATACAGAAATTTTATTTTGGTTTTCTCAAATTTCCATGATTTTATATAATTTAATTGTTTCACTATTGCTATACTTTTGTTTGAGTATAAAAAATCTCTTTTTGTAAAGAAATTCATTCTCTAAGTTACTTTATATAATGGGACTTGGAAATTTTCGTAATTTGAATCCGGTAAAATTATCTGACTTTTTGCCGGTTTTATAAGGCAATTCGGTACTAAAAGTATGACATATTACATATAAAATTTGAAATTTACATTTCTCGTAAAATAAGGATGTTTGGCCTCATATCACACATGGTCCACAAATGAATTACAGTCCCCATTTGACGGATAATTTTAGTATAATGAGTTAAGAAATGTTGCTTTGGAGTCAGTAATATAAGGTCCTGCAAATTTACTATGTCACTTTCTATGGTTTCGTATGAAAATAAAATAGTCATTATTTGAAGGATTGTTAAAACACTTCTCCAATAAGCATCATCACCTGAATAGTAACATCTATTAAATACTAGCTGAGTTACCCGGCGTTGCACGGGAGGTATATAATTCAAATACCTTGATTGTTATGCAAGAATTCTCTCTTTACATCGCTGTAGTTGCAATCACATATGAAAAGAAAATTATAAGTAGCTGTATTCAGTAACGGGTGCCTCCGTCAATGCATCCAGGCGAAATTTTGTAATGATATTATTGGACAACCTGTTTGTGAGGATAGTTAATTAATTTTGGTTTGGTATTTGTTACCAATTGCCAAATAATTATACTCCATTTTTACAAACCTTCAACCAGATCAAAGTGAATAATAAATATAAAGATAGTTTAGTTAATAATTTTTATTATAAAGCCTTTTGATCAACAATATTTTTGATTTTTCCATTTGGTGTGTAAATAAATAAATTTGTTGGCGTTCCTACTCTGGAGCAAGCAACATACAGTTGGCCATGTGAAAAGCATGAATTTTCCACAATAACACCAGCTATTTTCAATGATTGCCCCTGGGCTTTGTTGATTGTCATTGCAAAAGCAAGGCGTAATGGGAATTGTAGTCGCTTGAATTCAAACGGCAAATCGGTGGGAATCATAGGAACGCGCGGAATTAGCACATCTTCTCCTTTACTTTTACCGGTAATAATCGTTGCTTCAAACACATTCGGCATCAATTTCTTCACACAAAGCCGTGTTCCGTTGCACAATTTCGGTGGATCTAAATTTCGGAGCAGTATTATTGGTGAACCCTCTTTTAAAAATATGATGTGTGGTGGAATACCAGGTGGCTCCAAGGAATTAAGAAACTCTATTGGATAATTGACGGGTTGATCCACATCAGTAACCGTGTCGATAGATTTGTATTTCATTAGTGGCTTGGGTAGTTGCGATTGAATTTCATTATTTAATTTATTAACGCCGTCATGTTTGGGAGCTAGGAGTGCACGTTCGCACCGCCAATCATGATTATTGAAGTTATTTGGCAGATTTGGGAATACTTTCATTACCACGTCCTGTATTGATGGCAGCATTTGATAAAAATTAGGCGGGAACGATATCTCACATGTTACAGGGTCATTTGGTAATTTCCTGTTACCCATGTCCAAAAGCTGCCTGGCAAATGTTTTAGCTGTACCATCGTGATGTAAATTCACACGCATGTTTGTAGATAGTGTGATTTTCGTACCGTGTTTCCAAAGATGAGACACCTTCAGGCAGGCATTAAATTCATCAGCGGGTGTTGATCGTGGAATGACTGGCAAAGTTTGACGAAAATCACCTGCTGGTAGTGTTAGAGGTCCTCCCATTGGTCGGTTATTTTGTCGCAAATCGCGCAAAGTACGATCAACCACTTCAAATGCTTTTTTGTGTGCCATGGTACATTCATCCCAAATAATGATTTTACATGTTTTTAATAACGTGGCAATTCCCGAATTTCGTGTTATATTGCAAGAAAAATTATCCGCTTGATTCAAATTCAATGGCAGTTTAAACGTTGAATGTGCTGTGCGGCCTCCATCGAGTAAAGTGGATGCAATTCCAGATGATGCAACAGCGAGGCCGATTGTATTCTGCTGTCTTACTTCAGCAAGTATCAAATTAAGAAGGAATGTTTTTCCAGTGCCTCCGGGTGCATCAAGAAAAATAATTCCTCCGTTACCGTTTGCTATGTATTGCATCACTTTAGTGTATGCCTGTATTTGATCATCCACTAAGAGACTTTTTTGAGTTTCAGCGAAAACTCGTAACTGACCAACGTCGTAATTTTGTGTATAACAATCGCACGCTAGATATCCTTTTTGGTGTATAAATTTGCGGCTAAGGCGCTATTTCGGAACATTTAAATAATTGTATCTATACATGTAAAAATGAATTCTTGATCCGGGGCAGACTTCCGGATTGGAGCATGTCACTAATTTCATATAACCCCTTTCCTAAAGTCATTCCCGTCAAAAAATCTTAAAAAAATTGAAATTTGAGAAAAAATTTGTACCACAGCCCCTAGACCCCGGGGCCCAGCCCCTTCAAAAGTATCGTGGGCTTGGTCCTGAACATGCAACATATACATGGTAAAAATTTCATGGCGATGGCTAAAGCGGCTAAGGCGTTATTTCAGAACAATCAAATAATTGTATCTTTACATGTAAAAATGAATTTTTGATCCAGGGCTGGGCCCCTCGGATTCGAACATGTCTCTTATTTCATATAACCCCTTTCCAAAACTCATTCTCGTAAAAAAATTTAAATTTTTGAAAAAATTTGTACCATGGCCCCTAGACCCTGGGGTCCAGCCCCTTTCACAATATCGTAAGATTGGTCCTGAACATGCAACATTTGCATGGTAAATATTTCATGGCGATCGGTTGAGCGACTGAGAAGTAATTTTGTAATAATCAAATATTAAAATTAATTTTTGATCCAGGGCTGGGTCCCTCGGATTCCAACATGTCAGTAATTTCATATAACCAGCCCCATAAACTCATTTTCGTGGAAAAATTTAAAGAAAATTAAATTTTTGAAAAAAATTGTACCGCAGCCCCTAGACCCCGGGGTCCAGCCCCTTCCAAAATATCGTAAGGTTGATTCTGGATATGCAACTTGTACATGGTAAAAATTTCATGGCGATCGGTTGAGCGGCTGAGGCGCCCATTCGGAACAAACAAACAGGAATTCATTTTTATATATATAGATAAATGGAAAGTAAACCGCTAAACATAATATTTGTGAAACATTTTGACCTAAATTGCTTCTATTCAAATTTATGTTGGATGGTTTCGATTTTCTATCAGTAAAAACAAAATTGCATGAGGATATGCAATCGTTTAATTGCTTAATGTTAAATTTTTTTTTTTTTGATATGAAAAATTTGAATAAATATTTCAAAGAATGTGGAACAAGCCCTCTAGACCATCATACATGATACTAAAAAATAAGTTCGTTTAAAACAGATATACGATTAATATCGTTCGTTTCTATCAAATATTTTTGATTTTCTGGTCACAGATCTTTCAAAATATCGTAGCAGTCTAAAGTTCGTAAAAATCAACATTTTCCGCGGGAGTTATTTTGGTCGTATTACTTGGCATAGTTGCATATAAAACGATTTGGTAAAACCGACCATATCGTTAGCTGCAAGATTATTGTGCACTAAAGATATTAGAACGCAATGTATTAAACCGACATTTTCTACTATAATTCCCTCGATCTCTAATTGCTTAATATTGTCAATTACTAGTTTCAAAATTGAATTTAAATTGAAAGTTCCATGTAAATCGTTGACAAGAAAAAGAGAAACTAAAAAAATATTTTGTAATTTTGATTTTAATTGTATGGGGCAGTTGACTATTGTAAAATAAATATGTAGCTCCAATTTTGTGGATTAGAGTTTTGCTACCGAGAACTTTAGCCACTTCGAAGCAATTGAATAAGTACCACATTTTTAAATCTGTATTTTGGATTTAGTGCTTGAAATACAGCTCCACTTATTAAAATTTTTAAATAAATTAGCAAAGTAATTATTTTTAAAAATTGTTTTAATAGTCAACGAAGCTTTTCTGTACGAACATAATTGTTGGTTAAATCGTAACTCCAAACGAAAACCGATAGGTATTTCTTTTGGCTGGACAAAATAGAGATTACTACTGAAGAGTTTTTGTCTTCTATACTTCGAAGTAAAATTATTTAAAGTGTCATTTAGAACGACAGTGAACGGCAAATTTTTTTATTAGCATTTTCGACAACAACTTAAGCTTCATTAAAAATGGTTGAAATAGTTCCCTCGGGCAAACCTAACTTATTCATCGTAATACATGTATAATGTACACTATTTTCAAATGGTTCCAAATTAAAATTTTGTTTAGAATTAGAACTTGTCTTGCTAAAATAGACATTATTACTAAGCTTATATGAACAATTCATTAACGAATCAGGTTCTCTTATTTCTGCAAATCCGTCAGTTGCATTTTCAATAACAGTTTTATGTTTTCCTAAATGTTTCTTTATGATAAAAGAGCTTCTCTAATTTTTATCTATGACACATTTTAATTTCATTGACGAGTTTTCTTTTACAAATTCAACGTATTTTAGGTACATTTCTAATCTTTTAAAACATTTAAATTGCTTATCGCAAATAAAGCAAAATAAATTCATTTTTTTAAAATAACTTAAAGCTAAACTTATGTATTTTATATGAAATAATTAAAATTAAGATGTTAAATAATTTAATAAATAATAACATAAATATTATATTAGTAAATATTTTTTAAATGAAATTGAAATCAAATTAAACAAAAAATATAAATACAATAATTTTTATAATACGTAAATTATACGTTAAAACAACTTCACCAAAAAAACTTAGCTAGATATGTAGAAATTTCTATTTCCAGTTTACTCGAAATTTCTTTTCTCCGGACAATTTTTGTCTCTGCCGTTTTTATCTTATAGAAAGAACTTAATGCTACAAAATTTCAGAATGTCTTCGTTGAATAATCAAAATCTTGGTTGAATACGTAGTGAGCTTTAAATAGATAATCAAAGGCATCAATGGCTGAAAAATGCAGAGGAAGTATTATAATTTCTCCTTCTACAAACAAATAATATGACGAAATGGCTAATTTGTTTTCACCAACAGCAATTATATATATATGGATGAATTGCATTGATTTCTTGTAACTCTTCAACTGTTAAATTAATCTGAGAATAAATTGTAAAATTTGTGATGCGTTACCAATATGAGTGGACTGTCTTGGTATAAATCCCCAAATCTTAGGTTGGAACGGAGTACCTATTAAATATTTATCCCGCGGCACGATAATGTGTAAATGTTGCCCGTTGATATATGAGGGTGAATTTATAATTAAAGCTTTTCGTTCACTTGTAAGCGGATACACAAAATTTCATCGGCGTGTACCGCATTTATTTTTCACAAAGAATGTTTTAACAATTTTCTGGTTTACCCAGCATAAAATTCACAATCACTATATATTACAGTTGCGCTAGAAGAGCACAATCAAAAACACGGAAAATGTTTTTCACAATAATTTTATTTTTAAAAAAATTAAACTCAATTTAATTTTTTAATCGCTTAAATTAAAAAAAATGATTTTATTTCTGAAATGTCGATCCGGCACGGCGCTAGTTGAAACAAGGAATGACAAAAACTTTTCTATCTCTATTTTCGAGATGTTAATCACTCGGAAAATACAGACTTTATTTCTGTCAAAAACCGAAATTATGTAGTTATTGATTAATTGGTTGTGGCGGACGACAATAGGTGGTGATGAGGAATTTTCGGTGTTGCATTAAATGTATCCAAGATAGCATTTAACACAAAGTAGTGGAATGTATAAATATATATGGAATATATTTCGTTTGCACAGCAAAGATACGCACCACTGGTACATTTAGTGAGTCAAATGCACTGCGGTGTCACTACAAAATGGATAATTGGAATGCGTGGATCGCGACAAAATAAACAATTATTTTCCTTTCTAAATAAACTTTTTTTTTAATTATTGTACCGAAACTGTCTCTACCGCAGTAAACAGTTGTTTAAACGACTTTCTCAAATAATATGCCTTAAAGTTTGAGATAACGCCTTGGTCCATGGGTTTTGATATCGTGTTAGGAGTCATAAATACAAACCGAACATTTTCATGAATATGATCTAATTCTATAGGATAACCTGGCGCATTATCGAATAAAATTAGTGCCTTGAAGCTTATATTTTCATTGTGACAATATCGTTTTATTTCCGGAATTGCATATTAGAAAGCCCAGTCTCGAAAAGTTACCGCAGTCTTCCAAGCTTTTCTATTCGAGCGCCAATGTACCGGAAGATTTTTCTTATACGGTTTTGAAACGTCTAGTAGTCTCGCTTGCATAAATAGTAAAGGATTTGAATTTAAAATCCCCTTCCGCGTTGCCACCTAGAAGAACAGTAATCTTATCCTTGCACGGTTTAAATCCGGGAGCCGATATTTCTTCTCTTGAAATAAATAGCGCTTTGGTAGACATTTCCAAAAAAGCCCCGTTTCGTCTATATTGAAAATCTGTTTGAGATATACGCTCCTGATTTTACGAGGTCCCTTAATTTATTCACGAATAATTCGCCGGCGATAAGATCTGCAGTAGAACTTTTAAACTAAAATTTTATAAATGACAACAACGGAAAAATAAGTTTTTAATGATGCAAAGAGTAATCGGTGGTTTCCCTAATTATTCGATATTTTTTAAACGGAAAATGACGCAAAACTGAAATTTTGCGACGCAGTTCAAAATTTCGAATATGATTCGGTAAGGTGTTGCATATCGGAAAAAACGCAAAGTGAAAGAATGCAAAATGGGGCGCATGCGTAGAACGTTTGTGTGTATCAGCTGGAAAAGTGTTAAGCCGTAAAATACAATATGGAGAGACTATACAATACCTTGCTTTCATCCGATTAAATTTTTTCTGATAATTGTATCAATTACCGGCATTAATTTGTTTCCATACATATTTTCTGCTATACTTTTGGTGGCCATTACAGAAGTTAATTTTTATTAATTTATCTATATAACGACCAGATTTTACAAAGTATATGCATTGATCTCACAATATTTTTAGATTATCCAAGCTTTTTTTAGATTTTGTGGTAATTCTGGCCAAACCAAAATTGGCCTCGAAGTAACTTATATACGCCAGACCTTACCATGTATATGTCAATTCCTTTTTGTTTCTCTGTACATAGTTGTATCAATTATCTGTACCCATGATTTTCAGATTTTTGTCTCCCATGGGTAATAGATAAAACTTGACTACCACTACTCATACATTTTTCAGTTTTTTGTCATACTTATAGAATTCCCCGAAATAAATGAATAACATATAATTTTATTTTCGGAATTTAGCTAAATACAACTGCAGATTTGGCGAAGTACGCATAATATTCTCAGCTCCTTTTTTTGTAAGTTCTATCAACCACCAGTATTTGTACATACATTTTTTTAGAAATTGGCCCGACACATGTGACTATTTTAGCAATTTTGATTCGATTTTACCAAATGTGTACTGCCATCTACATAGTGTCATGCATATTGACTTCCAAGGAAGCTACCGTAAGTGTACATCATTGATTGTTTTGAAACTTTCCAATGCTATCAAACACAAAAATAAATTTGATTCATGTATTTTTTGTTTAGTGATAACTCACAAATTCAAGGGGTAAAAAGAACCCCCCCCCCCAATATTCGACCCCTGACATCTCGTAAACCAAAATGTTGATATAAATGAAGCATTGAATGAAGCTTTATTTCGCCGCGTACCCCAAACTTCGGTGGGCAATAGGAAGCTTCAATTAAAATCATTAAGCGACTCATTCGGAACGAAATAGGTTGTACTGTGGTTATGAATTAGCAATTGTTGACAGTCATTAAGCAAGTAGCTCCTATTATCAATTCCCGGTCAAATACCCTTTTATCGGTGTGATTCCAATGATTTAGAATGGCTGGGGCCCTTTTTACATGGCAGAGGCGGACCACTATAAGCACTATCAGAACGAACTTAATGTGAATCGCCTTAAAATGTACCAAAGATTTGGATGGATAAGCCCATATTAGCACTGCAGCCTAGGACAAAATAGACGGCGAAAGTACCCAAGAAGGTCTGCAGCCTCCACTAAAATGGTGCATTTTTAAGATATATTCCAATAAACGGACGACAGAGCAGTTTTGGTGAGATCTTGTGCTATAGAGACGCCGACTGATGACCGAACCTAAACATTTAAAAATCCACATGTTGTTACAGAATTTTAGAATTTGGATCGATTGGAATTTTGAGAAACTTCCGCTCACTTGTTTTGGGAATTAGTTTGTGTGTTTTTGAAAGTTCCTTATATTTCTGTATTTTGATGAATGTATTTTGAAATCATCAAATAAATTATGATGATACGCGAATCCATTAATCAAAATAAATGTTCATATCTTATAACATCGGTATAAATTCTTATTGATTCTTAACAATATGAATGGGCATATAAATGTTTTCTATGCCACGAAATACCATTTTTATTTTTTGCGTAAAATAACTTCTCCATTTCAGCAGATAATCATCCAATTTTATTTTTTGATAAACGATGAAGGTATTTAAAGAATGTTTACCAATAATAACTAAACAAAATAAAACCAGTTGAGCTTTCAAAATAAAAAAAATCTATTTCTCATCACAACTTTGTTTTCTGTTATGAAAGCCAAAAAAAAAAAAACACCAAAACTTTTCTGGTTTCCAAGTTTGATGTTAAAGATTTAGAAAAACAAACATATGCTACAAATATACAAATATTGTCTTAAACCAAATAATTTATATGGATGTCTTAACACTTTATGAAACATAATCAAAATACAAACATATGTAACATAATTGTATATGGTGGCGACAACCTAGTGTTAGAATTTAATTTAAATTAATTAACATTTTTGTTGTAAACTGTATACATAATAAAATTACCGAATTGTGGAAATTCCATTAATTTTCCTACTAGATGTTGGAAAATGATTTTACAAATCAACAAATCTACACAAATTTATCTGCTTTTATTTATTTTGTATTGATTATTCCTAGAATACAAAATATATCTATTTTTAGATTAATTAGTTTATTGTGTAACAAAAAAAAGGGTTAATCCGCTTGTTATATTTGTACCCGGTATTTTTTTAATTTATTTGAAAAGCCCGAAATAAATTAATTGTTTTTTTTTGTGCGAGTCACACAAAATTGATTTTGTATTTACTGAATTCATAAATATTTTTATTATAATGAATAAAAACGCAAAAAGCTTCGGATAAGCTCCGGAAGATAATTTAAAATATTATTAGGTATTTTATTCACCCTCTTGTTTGAATTTTATATAGGGGTGATTTTTTGTGCGTGCGCTTCGAGCAAAATAAGGAGAGGACAATCAAAATTGTTTGTTTTGTGTATAATGAAATTCAGTGCGAACATTAATATTCTAATAAATAAGGATATTTAATTATTATTTGAGATTAAGGTTCAATTTTGACCTTTTCGATTATGATTTACATGGATTTTTACTTTCATCGTTTTTATAAAAATTGTGTCTTTTAAACGGAAGGAAATAGATATGAAGCTGATTACAATATACAATATAATAGAACAACGATGATTTTTAATTTTATTTTATTCTAAAAGCATTTTGTTTTGTTAAATAAAACCATATTTTATCAATGTGAAGATTTGGTTGGAATCAATTTGATAGTCTAGTCTGACTGAAACTACAGTTTTTTGAAAAGAAACCACTTTTTAATTAGAATTTTCAATGTTATGTATCATTAAAATTAAACCGTTTCTTATAAAATTTTATAAAATTTTGATTTACTAATAAATTTATATAACTTCATACTATATATGAAATTATCATAGTTTATTTATCATACCATGTAATAAATCATAGTTTAATGTAAGATATAAAAATTCAAAGTCTTGTTATGTTTGATGTTTATTTTTGTTCGTATAGTAATAATTTCACGGTTTAGCAATTCATCTGTTCTATTCGTGATGAAATAATTTTAATCTGTCATTATGGAATGTTTTATTTTTATTGCCCATTTGGATAGTTGTATTTTCATCGGATAAAATGTCTGTGACGTGATAGGGACCTTCCCATAATTTGTCGAGCTTACTATTTTTTGTTTCATTTTTAATTATGTATGTAGAACCTCATTTCATTACCTATTTTAAAATTTGTTTAATGCAGGTTTCTATCATAAAGTTATTTAGGTTCTTTTTATTTTTAATCAAAAGATTTTTAGCAATATTCCAAGAGTTTCGTAAGCGAAATTTAAAGTATTTATTATAAATTGGTTCTGGGTCTTTAGTCAAGGAATGTGGAACTAATGGTTTATTACCAAATAAAAGTTCATATAACATAAAATTAGTATCTGATGTATGGGGGGTTGAATTATATGCAAAAATTGCAAAAAGAACCATTGATCCCAATTTAACGAATCGTTTTGAGCAAAATTACGAAGATACTCTCCTAATGTCTTATGCGATCTTTCTAAAGCTCCATTGCTTTGAGATGATATGATTGTACATTATTATTATTTTTTTTTTTTAGATTTTACATAATTGCTTGTACATATGATCAGTCAATATAGAAATAGGACAACCGAAATAGTTTTTGTTTCTTGGTTTATAATCGGCATGGCACATGGAAACTTTGTCAGATCTTCTCAAATCGTTAGAATTAATTTAATTCCTAAATAAGAAGTTATCAGTGAACCAACGATCATAGATATTTTTTCGAAATGTATCGTAGATGTTGACGTAACTTTCATAGGCATCTTTCGAATTCTACCATTTTTATTTTGTTTTATCAAAACTCGTATACCTAACTTTTAATTCGAAAAAACATTCTGATGATGCATTGATGACCACCCACAGGAGTTATGCTAACATCTTTTTTAACTTGACTTATGTCTTCAGTTTGTAAACTTTAGATTATGAATTTGGAATTAGATTTGAAATAGATTGATTTAAATTTAAATTGGTTATATTGGTTGGAGCGTTGGAAGAATAATTATTATAATCAAGTTAGGAAGTGATGTTGCATCTAAACTGATGAAACTGAACACATGATTGAGAATTATCTGAAGTTCATAAATTTATAATTTTTTATTGAGCGTGAGTAATAATATTCACAAAATTTTCTTCGATTAGAATTTCTTTTCCGGATTTATATATGATATCTTAAAATCAAATTCCTCCAACTCAATACGCCATCTAACTAATATGGAATTTGGATTGGGAGTAGAAAATACGTTTGCCCATTTGATAACAAGGACTTCTCTTTTGATGGTAGGATAATTTTGTTCAGATTTGTTTAATACTCGATTTGCAAAAGTAATCGAATGTTCCTCTGAATTAATAATCTGCGATAAAATGGCTGCGAAAGCTACATTAGATGCATCGGTCGTAATATAAAATGGTTTGGAAAAATCAGGAAATTGTATTATAGGATTTTTCAAGTATGTTTTAAAAATGCTGTACGCTTCAACTGCGAGTGCATTTCCATTGGAATTTTTCCGATTTCCTCTTTTCAGTAATTTTTTATAAAAGTTCTAAGTAAACCGACAAAAGATTCTAAACTTGATTTATTTGTTGAGGTTGGATACTCACATATTGCTTCTACCAGTTTCGAATACCCTCTATTAGAACTTAAAGCGGTTTTAGTACTATTTTTATTTTCACCAATTCATGGTTTTATATTTATTTAGTGGCACTAAAACAAATTTTAGTTTTTCTTTAACGAATTTTCTATGTTCGCTATTTTCTTCTTTTATTTCAAGTAATGCACACTCGACCAAGAAAAACAAAATCCCCTGGCTCGCCTCTCTCTTTTTTCTATTTCCTTTTTTCAGGGTTTCGAACCCGCACAATTTTGGGTTCGGGTTCGGGTTCAGGTTCGGGTTCGGGTTAAAAAAACAATAAGACAACACAAGTATTTCATTAAAAAAAATTCGTTTAATTTGACGAATAGGATCTCTTAATGATTTTTCTTTAAGGTGAACCCTTTGGAGTGCTAAACTAAACTTTAAAGCCGAAAATGCCCATACAAATTCATGTTTCACATTTAGATCAAAGTCAACTAGGAACCCGGTTAAATCGAACCCGCGAAATGTTGGGTTCGGGTGCAGGTTTGGGTTCGAAAAAATTACTAAAAATGTTTGAACCGGAGCAAGTTCCGGAGTTCGAGATTCTGGTTCGGGTTCGGTTCGAAACCCTGCCTTTTTCCGGGCCTACGAGACTATTTTTTTCTTTTTATGTACGTATATTTTTGTATAGTAGGGTGTATTTCTTTGTATGAAATCGCGTTCGTTTTATTTTGTGCAATTATTTAATTTTAGATTGCACTGCTATTAACACTCCAACCTGGTTAATATGCTGACTTTAAAAAATTTTCACCGTTATTATCAAGTTTAGCTAGTTTGGTTGATGGTCTAGTATATAGCCCGGTTGCTGTTTTTTCACTGCAAATTTCCTCTAGGATTTCGTTCATCGACTATAAGCATTACATCTCCAATTGCCAGCGGTGGTGCCTTTTCGAACCATCTGGTTCGTTAAGTAATTACTGGGAGGTTTCCCTATCTACCGCTTCCGGAACTGATTGGCAATTTTCCTAGTAACCAACCAGTTTTTATTGACAGTCTTTGCTGATGGATCAAGTTCCGCAAGAGGCTTTGCCTCATTTGATGCCCCAAGCAAAAAGTGATTTGGTGTTACGGCTTCGTTTTCGTTGTTTACAGGCAGATATGTTAATGGACCCATGTTAATAATGTTTTCTACTTCTGCCAGCCTAGTGTGTAGAATTTCATCGGTTAATTTTGTATTACCCAGTATATAATACAGATTCGTTTCGACACTTCTAACGATCTGTTCCCATGCACCTCCAAAGTGTGGTGCCAATGGCAGAATGAAGTTCCATTTAAATGAAGCTAAGCACTTCTGGGCCTCTAGATAGTCCAGCTTTATAAAATCTTGCTTTAATTCCCTTTCAGCACCCTTAAAGTTGGTACCGTTGTCAGTATATATTTTGAGTGGGTGACCTCTTCTCACCCGGCATCGAAGGAAGCACTGAATGAAGCTGTCGGTGGAGAGGCTTGATGGTACTACTAGGAATATAGCTCTTATGTTTAAACAGGTAAATACGACACAGCATCTTTTTTCCGATCGTCGTCCTACGACGACATAGTGATTGAACCAAAAAGATCTATGCCGACATAGCTAAAAGATCGACAGAATGTCGGTGGTAGCGGAGCCATTTCTGGTGGTTTTGGTTTTGGCTGCTTACACACTGGACAGTCGAACTGGATTCTTCGTAACAGATTGCGTAATCGTAGAATCTCATAGAACTGCCTCAATTCATTAAAGTTTCGTTGTTCTGTCACCAGGCATCATTTTCTTGCATTTCGAGTTGTAGGGAATACAAATTGCTCTTTCACGTGTGTTCCAATCGCTTGCATTAAATGGGGGGAGTTGCTGATCCAGCCTCTCATGTGGAATCCCGCGTGCTGATGAATGGTTCTTACATGTAGAACCGTCTGAATTGCCTCGTCCATGTGTCGAAAACTGGCCAACAAGTCATCGACATAATGTCGATGGTGGATGGCTTCGACTGCTCTTGGATATTGCGATTCAAACTATTCCGCATTTTGATCTTTAATATACTGGGCGATTGATGGGGAGCAAGTTGCCCCGAAAGTCATGACCTTCATGATGCAGGTATCCGATTTTCGTGATGAATCCAAATCTCTCCAGAGAAACTACTGGGAGTCAGTATCCTTTGCCGTCACAAAAATTTGATAAAACATTTCCTAGTATCACCAGTAATAGCAATTCTTTCTTCTCGGAATTTGAATAAGACACTTGGTAGTGACGCAAGTTCGTCGGGCCCTTTCATCAGCTTGGAATTTAATGAAACTCCATCGACTTTGGCTGTAGCATCCCACACCAGTCGCACTTTATTCGGTTTATTTAGGTTTTGCACTACAAATATTGGTAAATACCAAGATCTACTTTTCATGACCGTCTCGTCTGGTTCTAGTTTCCGGATGTACCGGAATGTGCATAGTTTTGGATTTTTCATAAGTTTAGACTCGAATGAGTGTAGTCGTTGTAACGCCATCGATATGCTATTTGGAAGTTTTATGTCTTCGAACATCGAGAGTAGTACACTCTGATACCGATTACTTGTGTGCTTGGTTGTTTTTTGCAATATCTCGTGAGAGCGCACATTTCCCCATGGTTCAACCAATTTATAATGTTCAATTCCGTAATTATCTAGTGTATAAGTATCAAGTGTAAAGCCCACTCTAATTTGGCCGTAATAGCAATTGGTTAGTGTTGGCCATTTTATCGTACCTCAGTTGGTATGGTTAGCCATGCCTCGTCTGGCCCTATCAAAATTGTTGGTTTAGCTGTTTTGTATTCCGCTATAGGTAACTAATTAATTTAGTCAGGCAGTGATTCTATTGCTAGACTTTGGCAAGGTAGTGCCAGTGACTTGGCTATACGCACCGATTCTAAAACAAACTGATCGGCTTCTCCATCTGATCCGGATATTTTCGGTGAAACAATCATTGAACCTTCCTGTAAGGTTGTAATCTCTTTTGTCCGTTGAAGGCAAACGTCAACTTTTGGTCCTTATGGGCCGAGGTATTCCGCAACTCATTCTTCCATTATTGTCCCATTGGCGTTATCGTCCAAAAAGGCAAATTGGTTTAGTTTCTTCCTATTTGATCCATACACATTAACAGGTATGATTCGGTACAGAACTTGGCTACCATCGTTTGGGTGTATGCTAATTTTCATCACGGTTGAAGATACTTCATTATTAACCATTGAGGTCAGTGGAGATTTACGTCATGTGCCATACGTGTCCAATAAAACTGTCTTTGAATTCTCTCCAACGTCTTAGCTACTCCCATATGAGCGGCTGAAGTTACCACCTTGTATGCGCCTGTTTGATTAGAGATTCAACTAAAGAGTTGGGAACGACCAGTTTCCATGAGAGCACGTCCGTGTCTTAATAACGCAATCCGTAATCAGGAGCAATAAGAAGTTTCCGTCTTGAACGCGAAGGTTATTGTTAGAATCCGGCATCATTTCAACACCGGAATATTCAGTCTCCAAAAAGGCAGGACTTGTACAGTCAATATGTAACGGTTCACAGTTTATTGTTGATTCGATCGAGACAGGTTGAAAGAAATTCCTGTTTTGCTTGTGTTGCAACCTTTTCTTCCACAAACGAACCTCCATCGGATGTTATTTGATCACAAAATGCGCGAGATAGAGCGTCCAGAACTACATTTTGTGAATCTTTTCTGTAGCCATCTGAACGTCGAAAGACTCCAGCGCGCTAACCTGCCTCACAAATCCTTCTGAGACATTAGCCACTGCAGACTAGCATGATCTGTATAAATAGTAAAGGGTAACCCTTCTATTGTATAAATAGTAAAGGGTAACCCTTCTATAAATAGTAAAGGATAACCCTTCAATGACAGCATTCTGTCCAGCTCAGCAAATAGTTGGGATTAAACAGCGGGAGACACGGCGTAAAATCTCTGTTTAATTGGTCTAACAGTACTAACATCAAGGGTAACCCTTCAATGACAGCATTCTGTCCAGCTCAGCAAATAGTTGGGATTAAACAGCGGGAGACACGGCGTAAAATCTCTGTTTAATTGGTCTAACAGTGCTAGCATCAATCATGTGCGACAGCAACGAAGTTTTCCCTAATTCCAGTTTACCAAAAGACGGGAATTTTCAATGATTTTGTTTAACCTGCTTTGATCAGCTAAATTCGAATTAGAATCATCAACAGTAGTTGTTAAGGCACATAAAGTGGGTGTCAAGTTCCAGAAGTTGATTCCAAGGTACAATCGTTGTTCCAAAACTGGGACAATATGCAAGCGCATGGTATGACACCTATTGTTGAAGCTCACTGCAGCACAAATATACCCAAAAGCTCGTTCTACCTGCCCATTTGCAGTATTAATAGTAGATGGAGAACTATAAAATTTTGACCCAGCATCTAAAACACTAACCGTAGCTCCACTTTCTAGTAGACTCTTATACTCAACTCCATTAATTAAAACCTGAGCATACGATCTGGGACCTAGTGAATCATTTATAATAATTGAATCTATTACCTCGGATTTTAAGGTCTTACGAGTTTGCCAATATAGCCTAGTTCGTTTGCGCTGATGCAAATTATAATGACGTTTTTGATAATGGTTAGATTCTGAGTTTGCATTAGGTGAATTGGAGAGAGAATTTAACGAGTTTGACTGGAAGAGTCAACGTTGAGGATTCGCAATTCCGGGTCGGTGTTGCTGGCTGCTTCCTCCTTTCGGACCAACTCCTGTCTTGTCTGGCTGGATCCAACTATTTTCGGGGTTTCATGGTTCCCAGTTCTCCACTGACCCCTCGGGATGTTTTCCGAACACTTTGGGCATTTAGCGAATACAGTATTTTTCATGCCACATTTATGGCAGAACCATCGCAATTGAAACATATTAATTCTCGATAATTGCCTGTCATAGAATAATTAGTAGTTGGTTGATACGTCCCACCTGCTATTTGAAGTATATTACAACTAGAGATTAGATCATTAATAGATCGAAAAGTCCTATCGGTTAATTGGTACTGAAGGCCTCCTCTGATTTTCTGCATAAGAATCTCGATTAGTTTTTCCTCGGAATATTGTGTTTTACCCTGCAGAGTCATGCTCCAAACTTGATGGTAGAATTCTATGAATATCTCACGGGGTAATTGCTTTCTAGTTTCTATAATTCTCCTTATTTCGAAGTCAGACCGTCTGTCATCAGTTCAATACATTAATATGAGCACAACATTTTGTCCCGAAACTCAATTAGTTTATTATTATTAGGGGCTTTACTGAATGGTTTACCCTACGACATTTCTATATATGATTATATTACTATACAAAAACATGTTTGAAAAATTCCAATTACAGATGAAGATTTACCTACATAACGAAATGTTTGCCGTATTTGTATTTTCCGATGCGTCAATATAACCGAAAAATTAGTTACCTTTTAATAATTTTATTAAAATATTTTAACTAATTTTTTCAATAACTTTTTAACCATTTTTACAACCAATAATTGTATGTACATCTGTGTATTACCTCATGACATGTCAAAGTGTACCCGACCTTAGCAGACCATAAAATATATTATATAACCAAAACAAATTCAGCTTCAACAAATTGATTATATACGGGTCAGGTAAAATTACAGTAACAGCATTTCTTTTTTTTTTAATTAAAAATTTATTTTCAAACTTTACAAAACTTCTAACATTCAACCTATACCTATAAAAATTTTCCAAAAAAAAAAAAAAACAAAAAAAAAATCAAAATTTTATAACATGAAAAAGGTGAAACTTAATACATAAAATATTGTACAACAAAATTTAATCTGAAAATTTAATTAAATAAATAAAATTGAAATAGAAAAAATGTCCTTTCAAATAAAAATAAAAAAAATATTTGAAATAATAATCCTTGATTTAATATAAAAGGTTTAATCTAAAATAAACAATAAAAATAAGATTTTTTTATTTTTGTTTTTTTTTAGAAATTTCTGTTAGTCAGAAGAAGCCTTCATAACCTTAATCCTTATCTATCTATTTTATTTTTATTTTTTGTACCGAACATAAAGTTTTACATTTTCAAAAAAAATTCATTTTTATATTTTCTGTAAAATAAACAAATGAAAAAAGTTTTCAATCGATTTGTAAAATGTCTATTCAACGCAATACACACCCAAACACCGCATCTTTTTTTGTCAAATATGTGGAAAGTATATCGTAAAAATAATATGAAAAAGGTGTATTGTGTAATTTAGTTTTATATACTAATACACTTTAAAAAAGCTTTAAGGAAGATTTGTACACATTAAAAACTTAATAAAGAAAGCATTTTATACCTTTCGTTTCGTTTTATTCTTGTTTATGTTATTTGAAAAATCGATATTCGTGTTTATATTATTTATGTGTTTAAATTGACAACTGACTGTAGTAAACACCTTCGGTAGAAGTTATGTTTTAATTTTTCTTTAAATGTTAAATTATATTAAATTTTAAGGTGTGTTTATAGTTAATTTAGACTAACGCTATAATATTATTTAATAATTTGGTAATTACAGAATTTTAGTGAATTGTGAATAACCAATTACGGCTAAAACTCGTTAAGCCTTTACCTTGTAATAGACGACGCTTGCATTGAGGAACATTTGTGAATTTCTTAAGAAGCAGCAGTTTAAATCAATGCAACATTTTCAATAACTTATATTCTGGGCTCTATAAGCTTCTAATAAATTTTAGAAGGAAGTTATCACATGCCGTAGGACGTCGTCCGAACATAGAATTAATTAGTAAATCGAATGAAACATTTCATTATTTAAATGTTTAAATTCTAAATGTCTTTAATTAGTCAGACCGATATATTGAATTTTTTTTTTTTTTTGAAATTATCTGTTTAGGTTTTCAATTGATTATTCCCATATTTGGGAACTAATCACATATGTATAGGTATCGTTTTAATTCTAAAAAGATTTATTTTAAACAAATTTGTACTTAGTGTAAATCACGTGCTTTTCGATAATGTATAGTTTTACATGATAAATCAACATCGGACAATATAAATGACTACAGTTGGCTTTTCTAAATAACCTAAATCTAAGAGGTAGAGAACGATTTGAAGGTGGGTTTAAAGTTACATTATTGAGTGATACACATAAAATTATCATACCGTTTGAAATGCGTACAACGTAATAGAAAATTAATTTCAAGTCCGCCAGCGACAACTCTTCAAATCGTTATAATTTTTTTTGATTTTACAATTTATAATTTATATTTTATATTTTATATTTTATATTTTATATTTTATATTTTATATTTTATATTTTATATTTTATATTTTATATTTTATATTTTATATTTTATATTTTATATTTTATATTTTATATTTTATATTTTATATTTTATATTTTATATTTTATATTTTATATTTTATATTTTATATTTTATATTTTATATTTTATGTTTTATGTTTTATGTTTTATATTTTATATTTTATATTTTATAATTTTATAATTTTATAATTTTATAATTTTATATTTTATATTTTATATTTTATAATTTCATATTTTATATTTTATATTTTATATTTTATATTTTATATTTTATATTCTATATTTTATATTTTATATTTTATATTTTATATTTTATATTTTATATTTTATATTTTATATTTTATATTTTATATTTTATATTTTATATTTTATATTTTATATTTTATATTTTATATTTTATATTTTATATTTTATATTTTATATTTTATATTTTATATTTTATATTTTATATTTTATATTTTATATTTTATATTTTATATTTTATATTTTATATTTTATATTTTATATTTTATATTTTATATTTTATATTTTATATTTTATATTTTATATTTTATATTTTATATTTTATATTTTATATTTTATATTTTATATTTTATATTTTATATTTTATATTTTATATTTTATATTTTATATTTTATATTTTATATTTTATATTTTATATTTTATATTTTATATTTTATATTTTATATTTTATATTTTATATTTTATATTTTATATTTTATATTTTATATTTTATATTTTATATTTTATATTTTATATTTTATATTTTATATTTTATATTTTATATTTTATATTTTATATTTTATATTTTATATTTTATATTTTATATTTTATATTTTATATTTTATATTTTATATTTTATATTTTATATTTTATATTTTATATTTTATATTTTATATTTTATATTTTATATTTTATATTTTATATTTTATATTTTATATTTTATATTTTATATTTTATATTTTATATTTTATATTTTATATTTTATATTTTATATTTTATATTTTATATTTTATATTTTATATTTTATATTTTATATTTTATATTTTATATTTTATATTTTATATTTTATATTTTATATTTTATATTTTATATTTTATATTTTATATTTTATATTTTATATTTTATATTTTATATTTTATATTTTATATTTTATATTTCAATTGTAGATTTTGAATATTTCTGTCTGAAAATTTGTTGATTTTTAAGGAAATCGAATTTTCTATAAAATGTCTTCAAATAATCAAGAAAGCTAAATGGAATGCGCATTTGCTCAACAAATAAAAGTCCAGAATCTTACTTTAGGGGATTTTAAAAATAATCGAAGCTCAATTGCATACTTTAGATTTTTTGAAGAAGAATTGTAAAGAATACTTATTCACAGAAAATTACTATTAAATAGTCAAATAAATTTTAAAGAAATTGCATGTGTCTGGTGATAATGAATTTTATAAAAATTCGAAAGAAATTTTTTAGACTTAAAAGGAGAAATCCATTTTCTGAATATTTCCCAGAAAGATATGAATTTTATAATAATGTAGTTAAGTTGAAAGTGAGTGAAGCAAAACAAGGTAACTATTACAAATTGTTTGGTGAGGAAATTTTACACCTTAAAATACTGCGGCAAAATTTTAATAGAGAAATCTTAAACAGAAAAAAACAGAAATCTGAATTCAATTGTGCGATTGATTGTGAATAGGGATTGCAAAATTAGCTCAAATTCAATTATCGATAATTCGATAATTTGTTTTAAATTTATCGATTTATCGGTAATTTACCGATACAATTTTATTTATTCACATAAAATCTCAGGGGGAACCAGCGGGTCAGTAACATGCACTTTCCGTATATCGTTTTCTTACTTAAAGTCGAATCTTTAAGAACTTTTCGTTCAGTCCAGCCGTCAACAGAACAAGAGCGATAATTACAAGCGATGACTTAAAATAAATTTATCGGCCGGCGATTTCACTGTAGTAAATACAACAAGAGCGTTAGCGATCTATTACAAAATTAAATAACATAACAAACAACATAACCTAAATATCGTCTCACTAGCTCAATTAATTTTATTTTTTCAAGCTATTTTATGTTTAATGAATTAAAAAATAATAATTTAAATTAAATTTGGCGAATGAATTTACGTTGTTTGTTGTTAAGCGAGCGACAATTTATGTCGATTTAGATTCGCTTTTTCCACCTCTTTCAAAAATCAATCTGTGAATCGAACAAGAAAATCGAAATGCCCGTTTTTTTTTTATTTGTGTTTTTGTTTTAATTAAAAACAACAAAAAAATGATAGCTTCAATAAAAATGACAGTATTAGTTCTTGGTTTTAGTGAAAGAGGGATAAATCTGACAAAAAATCGAGATTTGTAACCGAGCAAAAATTTTGCTCGACCTGGTGATTTTATTGGGAGAATTGAACAACCTGACCGCAGTAAAATCAATCGGTTGCGTCACAGATTGATTTTTTGACGAGAATCGAAAACGACATTAGGATATCAAAAATTGACAACCAAACATTTGCAACTATCAACATAATGAACCCAAAAATCAGTTGGTAACATTGCAACGCTGGCGACAAAATTAGAAATAGATTCTAAAATAGTTCGGCGATATTGTTGTCGTTGCCAGCGACATGGTTCTTTTAGCATCGTATGCTTTCTGTGTATTTTAATTTGACAGGCGTCGTCGCTCTTGTTATGTTTATAGCTTTATGATTGTGAGCGGAATTTAACGTGCATAAATTAACCGAGCGAAATTTAACGATGAGAGATAATAATAAACGATGAAATAATAAATTTTGATATTCACATAACAATTTTAATACTGTATTTGTCAATTGTCCCGGATTCGGTGCCGATATGTCAAATATTCTGGAGGGAAATAATTTCATCAAATTCTTTAAGGATTCTTACTGATTCGCTGGTTATCCCTTTACATACAAACACATATTTTGCCCACAAATAAATATGGTTGCCTGTCATGCTCAATCAGCTAAGTGTTATCTGACAGTTTAAATTTATAATTATTTAGATACAAAATTACTCTTGCACAAAAATTGTTCCAGCAGTTGAGGTTCTGCTGCCACTTTTAATCGGTTCATAGATAGAGACTATTGATAACATACGAATTCTTCAGTTGATTTCATACTTGGGCAAAATTTGAAAATTTTGAAACTTACGAGCATATCGGACGAATTGTTCCCTATACCAAAGGTTAGGTTACTTTACCAAATAGGCCTTTGATATATTTTTAAATCATTATTTGTGTTACCGATACCTATCCTATTCTTTTCGCTAACAGTTTCAAAGCCTTCATCATCAGCATTTATTTCATCTTCCGATATTAAAACTCAATGGTTTAACCATTCCATAAGTTTATTTGATGATCATTCTTTTGGTATGGTGCTTTGTTCATGGCAAGTTGTCACGTGTCTAGACCGCAACTTTCCAAACATGAGGTCGTCAAATTATTTTACGGACTCGCGTAAATATTTAAATAGGGAGAACTTGCCGAACTGACGAATTGAAAACTCAATATGACATTTGACCAATTATACGTTAATATAATATTTGATATTATTAATTAACAGTGGGAAATGAATATTTTATTACCTTTAGTAACAAAATATTTGTGTAAGCGTGGATTTTTGAACTAATTTTATAGAAAAATGTTGGATTGGCTCGAAAATTTGTCGATTTCAAAATGAGGCTGCCAAAATAAAGTGTATGAAGTATTAGTAAATAATTAAATATTAGACAGGTCTAGGCCAACTTTTCAAATTTTAGTTTTGTCCAAAGTGAACAAACCAAAATACTAAAATTTGTGAGGTAAGGCCAACCGAAAAAATTCCTTTTTATGAAATTTATCGGGAAAAATAAATTAAATTACCGATAAATTCAAAACCAGATTTCGACCGATTTATCGGTTAATCCATTAATCGATTATCGATATTACAATCCCTAATTGTGAATATACCACAGAGAGACACAGAAGTGTTAAGTGAACGTGTTTATTGAAACAGTACAAAACCTATATAGTTAAACAGCTGAGTACTCCAGACTATAAAAACTTGGACTACATCAATTACAATATTATTCAGACCGTAATGTTTGAAAATAATATGAAAACTGAAGTAAGTAAAAGTTAGTCAAAATTTAAATTATAGATCTGTGACAGGGTACGATACTGCAAACATTAACAACAAGTCTAATAAATAATGCCATTAACAAGGACTATTTCCGGAATGTTACTAGTTGGCCAGAGTAATATCGGAATTCAAAAGTGTTAGTATAACAAAAATTAATTACTTCATGCCAGTTTCTATTCCGATTTCATTTACAAAAGTTTTGGAAAACTGAATAAACAAGCGAATAGAGCCTTTCCTGTAGGTAAATAATGATATATCAATAAATCAATTTGAGTTTTGCCCAAATTGAAACAAAACTGCCATGCCTTACTCATAAAAATAAATTTAAATGAAAATTACTTACAACTTTTTAGATATCATTTAAATAACCGAAAACAAGTTTGTCGAGATGAATAAATGGTTTTAGTGAAATTAAAAAAGTAAGTGTATGAGTCCCTCAAGGTTCAGTCATGGGATCGATTTTATTTAAAATTTTAGTGATGTTATTATATGATAAAAATAACAGGGAGTTGTCAAATATTTCCTAATGATAAAGCAATTGTATTCAGTAGTATTGACATTAAAGTTCTTATTGACGACATGTAGCATGATTTATGTATGCTAAGGAGTGGGGTTTGAAAAACATCTGGTAGAAATATGTAAAAATGAAGATATTAGTACATTATGATTTTCATCTGTAAGACAAGAACAAAAATATAAACCAACAAAAATCGTGTTGGGTTTTTTTTCCAATTGTTACTATAAACTACTTTACCATTTACAAAAATAAATTTGACTATAAAATATACTTAACCCGAGTATATGGTATTTTTGATAATTTATAGCAACAAATACAATAAAAATGGCGATTTGTGAGCTTTGTATAGCGCTTTATTATATTTTACTAAAATTTTAATAATAAAATAAAAATTACGTTCGAAATTTTTTCATTTTCCCCGAAAAAGCCATAATTTTGATAAATAAACTAGTATCAGCGCCGTATTTATCAAAAATTACCTTTTCGATTTTATACTGCCAAAAAATTATGGCACGACCGCTATTGTTGTTTTATACTTTTCTCTTTTTATCGCATGTATATTTTTTTGTGTTGCGTGTAGCTCTAAGTGGCAACAAAAAATTGTTTCAAAAAATGTTGGTACGTCTAAATCGGACTTAAGCCTTTGATATAGTTACTTTATTTCTTAAAAATGATTCTATTTCAGATATATCAGATTTGGTATCCTCTCGAGTCCTAGAATACCCACGACAAAATCTTTTAGAATTAAATGATTGAACGAAGCCTAAAATGCTATTCATCCCTAGATTGTCTCCAACTATCAGACCTAATATGAAACGGATTTTTATAACTTACTTTCGAAGTGTTAATGTCAACACCGTTTTCTAGCTCTTTTAACTGATTAATTAAATGATAAAATGAGCTGTCGTTGCCAAATTTTTTTATATTATTAGAACTAATAAACGAAAACTATAATAAAAGCCGCATCATTTGGGGGTAATCAAATAATTTTATTTGCTTTAACATTTTAAGAATACGGTGTTCGGAGTTTATTTCCTTTAAAGGATCATTGCAGAATCCAATATGTTTTCCAAGTTTGTTAAACCATTTATGCTTCTAACTTGTAGGTATTGTACTCTGTACAGCACTTGATACTAATTGATTGATTGATTGATTGATTAGGATGTACGGCCAAGCATTATAGCAGGAACTCCCGGACTCCCGGGCACACACCGTACACCCATTTACATATAACAAAACCGAAGGATAGGATAGGATTGTTAGATGGGACAGAATCGACCCGGCTACAGACACCCAAGCGATCGATAAGTTAGTAAAATTGTTAGTAATTATATAGTAAAATAGTTAGCACAGGACAACACAATTTCTAAACTACAACTTATTTACTACCTGATGATCCTGGAGGGTTGGTCTAATCTAAAATTTAATTCTGAAACTCAGGATTAATTTTAATCCCTATAATACTGATTAATACAGGAACTATGTAAAATTCTAAAAATTAAGGTATTTATTAGTAGACTAATGAAGAGACCCCTTTTAATTTCCTTTAAACTAATTTAATTAATATTCATTAATGAACAAAATACATAAATAAATAAAACACCCTATATTAATATTATAACAATTGCTATTTTATGAAATCAAATGTGAAGACTCTCCCAATACTTAGCTAAAATTTCTAAAAAAGATTAACATATAAAATTTCTAAGCTACGATTTAATTTCACAATATTTGTCCTATTAGTTATATGTAGGTATCGTGAGCCAGTTATTCAGTTATTTATACACTGCAACTATATTTAAATAAAATTCAAATAAATAAAAATAAATAATTAGCCCTAACATTAAACTAATCCGCTATTTCCTACCTATCTGGAAACAGGAAAATAATATTATTAGACTTTATTATTAATTTAATTATATGAAATAATCTAAAATGGTTATTATACGTTGCACCAACACCCATGATGTACCGATAATTCAAATAAATACTGTATCTAAATAGTCTATTTACAAATACGGCTCAAAGAATTTCACAGGCATCTCTGAAACTAAATTAAATTATTATTTGTCTATTAACACCAAATTTCACTATTTAATTAATAATATCAACTTATATGAATTTATTAGTGAAAAAAAAAAAAAAAAAAAAAAAAAAAAAAAACAATAGTTATTAAAGAATTATTTAAACTCTGGAACCCCCCTATTATAGCACGTAGTCAACCTAACAATTAAATATAATTTATAGCCGCTACCTATTCTAATGAATACCCATTTAAATATAAACCATACATATAAATAATGTAGTAAATAAGTCACTAAAATAAATGAATGAAATTAAATAAAAATAAATAAAATTAACTAAATTATTTCAAAGAAAAAATATTAATTATATAAATTTCATAACTTTACAAATCTCAACAATACCCCAAGATAAATATAACAAAACAAGGGAAGGGAAATATTTAACTATTTTGATTTAGTTCAAAATTAATTAGCTTTCCGTTGCCAAGATATGAACCCTTCTTCATTAGTACTTTCGAAACTCAATCCCACATCTATAATCTTTCTCTCTTTGCCACCATAGGTTCCATAATCAGCTTGCCAAATCCCAAGTTTTCACCTATTAGAAATTATTACAACTTCACAACTTCCATTCTAAGCTCAACTGCATGATTATAATGTAGATATCTAAACCTAACCGTATACTGACATATCCAAACTTAAATACAAACAATAGAAACTCAAGAATCATAAAACTAAAGAATTTGAAATTTAGAATTCACAAAGCCCAAAATAAAATTTTAAACCTAATACTAATCTACCACTTAGTTATAAGTCTTCTCCTCAATCCTTAATCTCATTACAGCCCCCACAAACATATCACCGAACGTCATTCCATAACAGTTGAATCTGAAAATCGTAAGCGCCATACTATCATCCCGGAAAATAATTCATCATACTCCTTCTACCCTGCATCGAAGGACAATCTGATCATTCGTCCTCATTAACCAAACCAAACATACTAGCCCAACTTCCACCCCTAATCTCTTCAGAATATTTTCGATGTATGTATGCCAACCCGTTTACTCACTATCCTCTCAATAGATGTCACCAACCATCATACATAAATACACCATGTCCTTGAAATTTATTCACCACTAAATATTAACGATTTGACATTACCATCGAAACCTTGTTACAGTCAGAAGCTAAAAATAAAACTAAAATTAAAAAAATAAAAAGCGCTCTAATTTTACGAATGTTAACGCCGGTTACATTGTCAAATAAAGTAGAATGAAAGTGCACGCCATTCCCCCCGATGGAAACTGTCTTTTTAATGCAGTTATACATCAATTGGGAACCATGACACAGCACCCTATCACTACGCATCAAGAACTCCGTTCTGAGATAGTTCAATTTATTAGAGGGCATCTGCAGGATTACATTCCTACTATATTGGACTCCTACCACCTATGTGACTCTAACCAGATTACGGAGGAGACCCAAAATCAATATATAAATAGGTAATCATCCTTACATTTCATTAATCCGCTCTTACCCCAAGTTAACATTAATTGAAGCCTCATTGTATTGATAAATAACTCAATCTGTTGAAACTTTTCCAGATATCTGACCAACCTTCAGATGGACGGCTTTTGGGGCGGCTCCGAATGCCTATCAGCTATATGCAGATTAAAAAACATCAGGATAGTCGTTCATCATACTGTCACCCAGCGACAAACAATCTTCGTTCCAGATAGCGGTAACTATATACATGAGGTTAACCTATTATACAATGGAACCCACTACGACAGTCTAATACCTATTCCCAACTCCTTGCCACACCCTATCTCTACTCAAGAATCTTATGACAGTCTAAAATCACAGTCAAACTCCTTGCTACCATATAATTCCACCTTTCAGAATTCCTACGTTCAAAGTTTAGCTGCCAACGTACAACGCAATCTTCGTTCGACAGAAAACCCTTACACCATTATTGATGCCACACCAACACCTTCCATCACCTTTCCTATAACACCTTCCTCATACTGTTTTGGCACATGGAATATACGAGGGATTAACAGCGGAGAAAAACGCGACACAATCAATGATCTCTTGCACACCCACAATATCACTATCTGCGGCCTGCAAGAGACTAACATGAGCTCGGGTGTATGTTCCACCACAGATTATACCTGGTATCTCACCAAAGATCCAAAAAGTCCTCGTAGAGGAGTGGGAATCCTCGTGAGAAAAGACTCAATCATAGTACCCCAGGAAATCAGATATTATTTTGGATCCATACTCACATTGCTTGGCCACTTTCCTAATAAAGGAAGTGTTCTCTTCATCTCTGTGTATGTTCCCCCACACACCACACCATACAATAGGCGATTATCCTCTAGAATTTTTACAACACTTTCCTCAATACTTGACCGCTGCCCCAAATCCCGCGATGTCGTCCTTCTCGGCGATTTTAACGCCCATCTTGGAAGCCAAGATCACTGGGATAGAAGATACATCGGACATAGTTTATTTCACCATGAAACCAATTCAAATGGATCATTATTAGGCCAACTCGTCGGTCTAGCACATTTAACAGTACATACCACCAAAGGCCGTCGAATAATCACCACACGCACCGATGGACGGAATCATTCTCAGGTAGATCATTTACTAACCAGAGAGAAGAATCAGCATATCTACGTCAAATCTACCAAATTTGATATTTACCGCCCCAACCTAAGTGATCACCGTCTTATATGGTTAAATTGTACCCACCGAAAAGGAACACACCATACCCCATTAGCCCCTTCAATTAGATCCAAAAGGTCCAACACTCCCTCCACATATAACCTTAGAACCCTAAATCTATCATTATAAAAAGACAAAAAGATCGCAGCTCAATACCAAGCCACACTTCAAGAAGTCCATGAGAAACATCTTTCAGAATACGGACAAGACCAGCTCTGGAAGTTAATTCTCAAAAGTTTGAAAACGGCTTCTCAGCAAGTTCTTACATCTCAGGCACCCTTGACTCCTAAACGAAGGAAGGCCTTAGCTAACTTTAAGAGTGCAAAATATTTCCAGAATATTCATCCAAAAGATACCGCTGCCATCTACTGTTTAAGAGAGGCCAGACGGAATTTGAACAAAGCCTATTCCGATCATAGGTCCTTTGAATGTCAAGAATTTTTCACTAGCTTGGAGAATTGTAGACCCTCTGACAGATTACATAAGACATATAGCTTTTTCAAACAGTACCGAAGAGACACCCAAAGAACTCAGTCACTTTATATCCCCATTTCCGCCTGGCATCTTGAGTTGAAAAAGTCCGAAGGTGCATGGCCTACGCTCATAGAGGAGACCGATCATCACCCACTAGGACCTCCTCCCACCCAAGAAGAAATCCAGCTTACGATCAAATTCATACGATCAGGAACCGCTCCCGGAAAAGACGAAATTCCCATTGAGTTATTCAAATATGCTCCTGATAACCTAATACACTCCCTACATACCTTGATTGAACAAATCTGGATCACTAATCAAATTCCACCGGCATGGATCGATACCATACAAGTCCCTATCCCAAAGATAAAAAACCCAAAAACTGTTTCAGATTACCGGAGAATCACCTTGTGCAATGTAGGCTATAAAATTTACGCCAAGCTTCTGCTAGATCGTCTAGATCAACATTTATATCTACCCCAATCCTATCAAGCCGCCTTCCTAGCCCACCGATCAACCGACGATCATATGTACACTGTACGTCGCGTCCTTGACGAGGAATGGCGAGCTGGCAATCGAGTCTTCATACTTTCTCTTGATATAGCAAAAGCCTTCGATACAGTGGATTTAAACACTATATCCGAATGTCTACAGCAATATATACCCCATTATTTGGTCAACCGAATAATCACAGCCTGTTTTTGGGAAACCACATCCATTAAATGGTTCAACATAGCTACTGAGAAGATCAATAAAAACAAGGGCGTTAAGCAAGGATGTCCAATATCACCCCGGCTTTTCACCTTCATTTTAAATGAAGTGCTCCTTACAGTAGTCGACCGGTTCCCCGAGCTCAAACTAGAGCAGCGCGATAGTCTCCAACTACCCCTTATTCTTGCGTATGCTGATGACCTACTCCTAATTACCCGCAATATTACTAGTTTTGAATCTATCTTAATTGAATTACTTACCGACTTGAAATACGCCGGATTCGATGTAAATCCCCAGAAATGTACCAGCCTCATTCGAGACCCTGATCCTTCCTTCGTACCTCCTCCTACTCTTATTTTGGGCGGAATCACCTTTTCCGTCGTCGAAATGATGCGATACCTAGGAACTTTTTTGACCTCTCGGCTTAGTAGACCATTTACTATTCGGACTCGATGTCGTCAAGCAAGCAACACTGTTCGACTTATGCAAACCTTTATTAAACGTAACCGTGTTCCAGCACAAACCGCCCTCGCAATGTACAACACCGTAATAGTTCCCATGCTTATCTACGGCCTTAAAACAGCTGCTCTTACCTCAGCAAATCGACGACGCCTACGAAAATATGGGTCCCTTTTTCTTCGAAAACTGCTTGAATTTAGCACTAACAAACCTCCCTTCAGCAAAGTCAAGGACATTCTGAATGGCAAAACCCTAACTAAAAAAATCAAGGCCCAACGAATCAATTATTGGGGACATATTTATCGTCGAGGCCCCACGCACCTACTTACAGCAGCATCAATATATACAGCGGGACCGAAAAAAATAGGCCGGCCTTGTCTCACCTGGAATGACTCACTTCAACAAGATTTAAAATATTTCGAAACCAATCCCTTACAATGGGAAAACCTTCTACCTCATCGCATTGAATTGCGAAGAGCAGCCGCTGAAATTTACTCAAAATCAGAGTCCGATTCCAGTGAGTCAATCGGATGTGAGGACGAGGAAGAACAAGGAAGACTGCATAGTCCATTCTGAAAAAATCATTCCCACTTATCCACTAATTCCCTCTTCGGTCAGGACAGATTTATTCAGGAACTCCTTGTAATAAAAGAGAATTGAAACCCATTCTCAGGTGATGAAGGAAACATCCACACTCATACAGTCCAATAACCCCACCAAGAGTCACCATATCCACTTGTTCCTATCCACTTAACTTCTTCACTCATGACTACTTTTCATTATTAACACGCATTTTAAGTTCCTCCTACCACATAAAATCAAAGGACTGAGCGGCCTAATTGTCTTTCATCTCTTTCCTACCCTTTTTCCGATAGCCTAAAGATTGACAAAAATCCATGATAAAACTTTAGTCATAATATCAATGCAACCCTCCATCTAACAATATAATTTCCATCCTTCTTTTCGCACTGGATTAGCAGATAGTGATGCTGTTCATAATTATTGAAAAAACTACCATCTCTCCACACCCCTCCCCCAATTCCAGTTGTAACCCAATTGTGTTCATTTTATAAATATTCTATTATTGTTATTAAGTAAATAGACTTGAAATAAATATGTTATAAAAAGATAAATTGCTGTTTGTTTAATGTTAAGATGCACTCGGAACAATTTATCCCGGAATAGAATCTCCTTTGGTTTCTCTTCTACATCGTCAACTGGTTCCTTTTCCTAGGAACATTACAAGATCTACGAACGACTAATAATAATTATTGCACATCGAAATTTTCAACTGTACAGATTTTTGAACTATGCAACATAAAACAAATATTTTCACGATAAAGTGTAGAATACGAGCAAATAGTATTGCCAACGCTCCTTTGATTCATCCCATGCATACTTTAAAGACCTAAGTTCTTGTAGTTATAGTTAATTTAGGGAAGCAATTTATTATTTCGTATCAATATTCATCCCTTTAACAATAAAATTACCATTTTTCCTTATTTTATTTATTTCCTTTATTTAAAACAAAACATAATCCATTAATCATTACCGGGGGCCCGGCAAGAATATGATTGATCAACACTCACTACTTCCTTCTAATACAAAAACCCTTCCTATTCTCAGGTCTCTAGTGTTGAATCATTATGATAATGTGCATCTTAATCATGATACGGAAAACAATGAAAATGATGTGTAGCGTAAATCTTAGCCAACTTCATTGATGATCAGAGTTTCAACCATTAACGGCGGAGCAATCCATTTTCGTTATAAACTGTGCTAAAGTAACTTCAATGCTTGGAATAAAATACATTTACAACATCAGTTTGCTGCAACAGTTCACAATTAAACCGTCCTTCCTTATGACAGCAAAATATTTCCAAGTAATGCCATATACTTTAGATCGCTGGAAATTAAATAATCCGCATTGTACGTAAATTCCATTACCATTTGTAGCACGCAATTCAACTGTTAACTTATTCTCAACCATCCGCCCTTGAACAATCAACTAAAAGTAACCATTATGGTGATTCATCAATTTGTACTTCCATTACGGGAGGCACTCACTAAATCCAAACTTCTTCAGGTCATATTGTGCCCAACACACACTGTATCATTTGAACGTAACATCTTCTTTGAATTTAAGATCCTATTCAAACCAATCTAGGTTACACAGACACTCTTATACCGTAGGCAGACACAGAGCCAAGTCAAAGATCGCGCTGAGGAAACAAAACTAAACTATGCGGCTCAGGCGAAAATCGTGTAATGACAGACGACTGCCATTACACAATTCTCACAAAACCGGACTTCCATCACCTCCACAACGCGACCATTGACAATCGGGACAAATGAAACCCACGATCAACTCCGTGCCGTCCACCGCACTAGTCTCTTCTACAGGTGAAGTATGAGTAGTTCTCTCTCCCATATCTAGTAACGATATTTTATACATCCATGTCTTAGAAACGCAAAACTTTCTTCTATTATTAGCACGCCACATGTTCACTTATGTTACACCACTTAATTAATACACACATATTGATAATCTTCCTTTAGTCTAAAGCAATAGCAATTTAAATCCTCAACTCGTTAGTTTCAATTTAACTTATTAATCTGTCAAATTTATTATTACATAATACATAATCTGGTAGCAAACATACTTATTATAGAACATGTACATGGAAGAGAAAACCACGACAAAACTACTACAAACGAAAAACTATTATTGCAAACTAGCCCGTCCATAACAAACTAAACGTAACATTTTCCCACATTAACCCCTAATAACACAATTGGGTTTTAATTGAGTTTTAATTTCCACCTTTACAAATATGTATACATATATCAATTAAGCCTAAATAAATTATTAAACCGGAATATATTCCAGGCTCAATTTGAAAATTCATATCAGTTCTCCCCAGCAGTAAACGTTAATACAAATGTATGAAGATATTCCTAAAAATTAAAAACTAAAAATTAAAAACTTAAAAATTGAATTAAATTAAAATAAATCAAATCAAACCGCTGTCAGTTGCAGTTTAGCCGAGACACGAACTACAATATATGTATCAACATCAATATTAAGGCCGTTTTCCAATTAAACACCTACCTGTGGAATCTAACACAATTCCATTGGATACAAATCAACCAAGTAACACCTGGAAAACAGCCCAAACTCAAAAGATGCAATAATTTGAATATGTCAAAAAGAGATGACTATATTCCATTCCTATACTACACTACAAAATATAAAAAAAAATAAATATATGTATGGATATGAATGATGCACGTGTTGTTTTCTCACACAAAACAGAACCCAAAATTATATCCAAGTATGCGAAAAAGAAACAAACGTATATTCAATTTATACATAGAAATCTTAAATTTACTGCCTATGCCAATTTGACACCATTTTACACAATCTAAACTTAGAAAATTTTGTGTTCAATTCTATGCACAAAACACTCAAATATTAAGAACATGCATTATTGAGCGAGAAATCAAAGGTTGACTTCTTCCGCTTTAAAATTAAACCATTGCCTGCAAATGAATCCCGATGGATTGCATTTTTATCCATAATCAAATTCTTCACTGTACACTGTATTCACTTTATTGTACACCTCCATAATTTCACAAAATGAACCAAACTTGAATTTTAACTTTATTACATTATGTTATAATTAGATAAATTTAGATAAATTTAACACTTTCATGTTTATAATTTATAATAAAATTATAAAAACAAACGAAATAAATAAAATAAAAAAATAAAATAAAATTTACGCGGAGAACGAAAACAAACACGCCTTCTTCGATCGTTCGTTCTCTCCCCCACTCTGTACAGCACTTGATACTAATGATAATAATTTTTTTATCATTTTTTTTTTTTTAATTTCTGATCCACTGTTCTATTCCAAAGAAGGTTTTGTTAACAGGTTTTAGAATATTTTTTTTTTTCGCTGGCGCTACTTCCCATAGAGGGATTTGGCCGCTTCATAGTGAAGTTTCGTAATCATTTGTACAATGGATAATGATTGATTAATTCATTGATCCTTAACATTAACCAGCCGTGATTTTTTCATCACCCGCCGGGAATCGAACCCGGAACCTCCGCAGCTTAAAGCAAGAATGCTAACCACTGTGCCACCGGGGCGGTTTTAGAATATGATTTGTGGATAATTCGTTTATATTTATTTGATCCAAATTTGCTTTTAGAGGAGGTATAGGATCTTGTACATATTTCCAAGTGTTTAGATTTGTTGTATTTATGCAATCTATCTAAGTGGGCTCGAAGTGAAGGAAAATTTGAGAATACTTGATTACACTCATTTTGTTTACATCTAATGATTTTCCAGAAATTACATGGTCAAAGTTATAATGGCGTATTAGGACCTTTGAGTTTGGAAAGCGTTTGAAACATTTACAACAAATAAACATAGTAAATTCAAAAAATGCAAATATAATTTTAAAAAAAAATAAGTAATTATAAAAGATTTCAATACAATTGATAATTATAAATAATTATGATTTCAAATTAAGTTTAATATTTAAAGTAATAGTTTAGCTTAATATTTTTTTTTTGCTTTAAGATGTCATGTGATTGATAAGGGAAACCAAGCTGGCTGATTTTACATCATATATTGAGTTAATATGATAAAAAAACGGTTAAACAAAGTTCCAGGGAATTTCACAAGCTTTTGGATATTTTAAATTAAAAATTTGAATTATTTTATTGTAAAACAGATATCCAAATTGGCAATAAATGAAGGAAATTTTGTTGTTAAATCTGAAATTTTCCTTTGGTAATCGTTAATGCAATCTAATTGCAAAATGAATGATTCCTGACCATCCGCAATGGTAGCTTTTCTTTTATTGCGGCCGTCTTTGTCTTTGAATCTGGCCGTTGGAAGTAAAACGTAATTAAGCATTGTTGTTAAAATGTAATCTTCTGTATCTGAAAAAATAAAAATAAAAAATTAATTAAGCTAAAATTCGTTTTAAAATTAATTAAGTCTGTTATACCGCAACTCTTGGCAGTTTTCAACAACTTGAATAATTCATGGTATGCTAAATTATTGATGTTGGCTTCATAATAAAGTATAATTTTCTCTTTAAATAATTCCCATTTTGAAAAAGGGCTTAAATTTTTTCCGGGATACAAAAAATTAAAGTCAATCTCAACCAGAAATAAAAAGGAAAAATTATATTAATTTGCTTTTATTATAATGAACGTTTATTTCTTTTACCAACCCTGGGGATCTACTATCAACAAATTTTGGCCAAGCTTTTAAAAATTCCATAATTGAGAAATTGTTTAGATCTCTCTGACGAATATGATTTGTTTTTCCCCATTTATCTTTTACTTCGTCCCAATTTTGTATTTCCCGGTGTAAGACAGTTTTAGGGCCATCGAAATTGCCTCATCAAATTCAACCGCTTCCTCGGCTTTTTTTGAGATGTTCTAAATTTTCAAGATCTTGTTTTGAGTTGTAAGAAGCGCATGGTGAAATATTCGATTTTCTTATTTTACATGTGCTATTGGCATATTTCCCGTACAGTTTGCTACTTGTTTTTCCCCTTGGCGAGGTATGTAGTAGTATTCCTACTCAAATGTATTTAAAACTTTAAATTTTCAAATTTAGGTTTAAGCTATATAATACATATTATTGATATTAAAGACGTTCAGATTATTCAAATTTCAAACATGGAAAATGGGAATCTTGAAAATTTTGTTTAGTGGAAAATTGATGGTTGATTGGTTGTATGCTAATTACCCTTGCCGGAAATCATGTTGCTAAAAATAGGGAATTTTTGCCTTCATACAACATTGGGGAAGTACTTCGAGAAATATTACATGACACATAACCAAGTTAACTAAAAAGGAAAGCATCTCATTTTATAGAAGGTTTATTACCGTCCGAATCACTGAGAAAATAAACACAATTTAAAATTTAAGTGGAACTCAATTGAAATAATAAATCATTTAAATAACCGGGTTTGGTTCGATTGCCTGAAATTTTCTATCAACGAAGTTGGGTTTAATTTTTCATATCCGTCATTATTTACTAAAATTAATTAAAGCATTCGAATCAGCCACTTCCTCACTGTCAACAGTCTATAAAGACTTTTGAACTTCATTAAATTTACTATAAAGTGATCAGCGTTAGTAGACCGCTTTACAGGACATCTAAGGCTAACTTAATTGTTATTGATGATCTGAGTAGAAATGTAGGCCCGAAATGTAAATATGTTTCATTATTAATTTGTGTATAGTAAAGATTTTTGGTAACTAGAACCTCCATCGGAGCACAATTCCAAAATTTATAGTTTTTTGATTCAGAATTTGAAGTAAGGTGGATTCTCAAAAATTCTAATTTTTTATAAAATGTTTATGCTAACACGAATTGAATAGGCACAACATTTAGAGGTCACGAAACCTATATTTAGAGATATCATGAACCGCAATCATTTTTCGACTCAGAATTTGTTGATACTTCCGAGTAAGAAAAAATGACTATATTAGTAAATTGACAGCTGGAAAAGCGTCATCGTAATTAGTAGTTACATTATAAAAAAAAAGTTTCAATAAATTGTCAAACGGCTTTTGATTGGATGGGGTATCCTAAATTAAAAACTTGAAAAAGTTTAAATGTGCAACCTATTGCGACTAGCGAACTCACGCATTTATATCTTTTCTTATCACTGCAAACATAAAATGTATTTTCTGAGTATAAATTCTCGCCAATAATAAAACCAATGAAAAAAAAATTAATGTATGGTTAAAGAGGTTCTATTTTTCCATAGAAAACAATTAATCAGCTCACGTCAGCATGGGTTTTTTCCAGGCCGGTCTACTGTCACTAATCTGGCACTTTTCCAGAGCTATATAACAAAATCTGCAACATCCAAAGTACAGGTGGATGTGGTTTATACAGACTTTGCTAAGGCTTTCGATAAACTAAATCACCGTTTGTTGTTAGATAAACTTAGCAAACTCAATTGCAACTTTATACCGCATACGATAACGCATTTCGGTATTATAAAACAACATTTTCACAAAAATGCGCTCTTGGTAGCCTTATTATTGATTATCTATGGTTAAAAATAATATTTTGATTAGCCAAAATAAATTTTTTATAAGAAATGCGATATGCGATAATCGCTTTTCATAATACACACATACGAAGCGAATCGCATCCGCAAAATCGCAAAAAATGCGAAATGCGATCCGAGCGGATCTACTATTTTATTTGCCATTATTGGTAATAAATCACCACAAAATTTATCAAACTGCATAAAAATGCTTGCTGATTCAGGATCTAATTGATGAAACTCATATCTATTGATTTCGGTCCATATGTTTGTGAATATTAATAATGGAATCTCTAAATTCCAATTAAAATATCCACTATTCGCATATATCTTGAAAATTGGTGTCATCCCTGTTGTATTTTAAGGTATCACACAAAATTTTACCATCATCTTGGTTCTGTGAATTACCTACTAAATTGTTCAAAATTAGTTAAGCTTAAAAAATAAATTTAAAGTTAGCAATATCACCGCTAGCATTAATTTCCAATTCTACTTGGTCTGCTGAACGCTTAAACTGTTCTAGACAATTTTCAAAAGCCGCAACTTTGAATCATCATTTGGATTTGCTGAAACCAATTAATTTTTCAACAAATTTGTTGGTTAAGTCAGGTACCAAATTTCAATGGAATTGGTGCACAATTGCAAAAGTTCCGCTTGGGGCAGGAATGAAGTTTCTTTAATGAAACATGGCCTAAATTAAACCAACACATTGCTAATAATACTTTGATACATAAGTACAAACCATAAATCAAAAAAAAAAAAAATTTTCAAAGAGAAATTTGTTTTTCAAATACATGACCAATCCAGGTCTTTTATAAACTTCCAGCGCCAAATAGAACACGCACGTTTGTCAGTAAATTTTAGTGAAATTTTATATCTACGTTAATAAGGCGATTCTGTAAGTAGTTCCTAATATAAAATCGAAATATTCAAGCCCTGAAGATTTTTTTGGATTATACTCCATTTGAATTAAAAACGTTGACGAGAACAATGACAAATCATTTGGATCAATTTTTGAAAGTAAATATGCAAATAACATCACTGAAACTATTTTATTATTTGTCACGTAAATTTATACTTGTTAGAGTTTTTTTTGGAGTTCTAATTATAACACCTATTTAGTTTAGCAGAGCTTTCAAAAGATAAATAGTTCTTAAAAAATTATCTACAACAACAAAAATTAGTTTAGCAGAGATTTCGCAGATATTTCACACCCGTGAAATTTAACGACCTTTTAAAATTTGTATATTTTACAATTTTAAACTTTTGAAGTTAAAAACTAAACTTGTACCTTTAAAATTTATTAGAACTTTCAGGATTCATATCTAATCATTTTTGAACCAATTGCCGAAATATTACAAATTTTATAATTCGATACTTTTACAAGTTTCATTTTTATTTTTTGTCTGGATTCAGATTTTTAACTCAATGTGAACGTCAAACAAGCGGTACCAATTAGTTCATTAGCTTGTAGTTAAGCCAGCCCATGATTTCCCGAACTTTTAATTAAGAAATTTTACTTTGATATTTATTTTTCGAAATTCTCTTTACTACTAGTTAAAATTAATTATTAAACTTTTAACCCAAGCAGAGCTAACAAGACGAGTAATCCTGTAAACAACCCTAACATTTAAACGAAAGTTATCTTGAAAAAGCGGGATGGCGCATTACTAAATATTTCTGAATAACGACATTGATTTATAATGCATAAACAACGTTCAAACAATACGTCCACTAAAATATAAATTTCCTTTTTTGACAACCAAAGAATATTTACAGAATAATAAACAAAGTTATTGTTTTGCCCCCTCACAAACAGCACAACATAAAAATCTAAAAATATTTTTGTCGTGTTTCTTTCAGCTATTTGAGTCTGTCAAATTATTTGTCCTCGGTAGGAAAATAATGTTCTATGTACCATATACAAAAATCATATAAAGCACACAACCAACCCTTATATACAAAAGCTCGTATATTTATATTATATTCTGAAACAAATTAAGAGTAAAAAATATTTCTGGGAAAAATGTCTAGAGTTGATGCGAGACAAAATATACTGTAGGAGTAAAGACTAAAATAAAAATTTTCCTCGTTTAATAATCGTATTCACTATGGCAACACAGTTAAATTTAGATGTGTATAGTCCTACGGCAGTAAATATAATGATATAAATTTATATCGTTTCGTATACTTAAAGAGACGAAAAGCTTATAGCTGCGTGTATATTGAACCGCCTGCAACTAAATAAATTCCTAAAGAGTTTAGAAATAATAAAAATATTACAAAATGGTTTGCTTGTATATAATCTATGCCTAAAGTATTAAACCACTTTATGACCATACGCACACTTATCTATAGTGTATAAGACGTTTCAAAGGGGATAGCCTAAATAAAATTATTTTATATCAAAAATCAATAACAATAATTCTATTTATCGTTTCCCTTAGAGCCCAATCGACCTTATTTTAGAACACCACCCCAACATCTTATGTATAAGCCTCTCCAAAAAAAATGTATGTATTGATCTATCTTAAGTGTGTACACACAAATTTTATTCTTGGTACTTAAAATAAAAATAAATTTTGACATTTTTTTTTTAATAAAGCAACTACCAACAAAAAACAATTTACTTAAGATGATTATATTGGGGGGTATTATAAGATCATTAAATTTTATGTTTTATTTTTATTAATTTATTAATTTCATCGTCTCCATCATTATAGTGTTTTCTTCGTTTTTGTGTTTAGGCTCAACAATTGAAATTTATGGCACAGAATGCTTGAGATATTTGGATATTTGGTAATGAGGTTTTTCTATTTTCAAATGGCTGACTTATTGATTTTGTTTGTAATATATTAAAAACGTGTTTCTTATGATGTGCGTTCAAGTAAAAGTATAAGTACTTGTTATACAACAATGATATCGATTAATATTTTTACCAAAAGAAGAAAAGTAACGTATAGGGGAGAAGAAAATGGAAATCCATCAAAATATTAAAATGTGATGCCTTACAAAAAAATAATATGACAGGGAAGATGTATGTATATACATCTTACAAAAAAGCACAAAAATGTTTTCGTAAAATAATAATATTAAGATTAATCGATAATTTTGTGTCATCTTATTTTATTGTGGTGTGTCGCATCTTATGTATGTTTGAATGTGTGTACACGAAGTTCGTTGTTATTTTTCATGACATAAGACAAAAAAAAGTTTTGACAGATGAAATAAACATTTTAAATGGGGGAAAAATATTATAGATGCCAATTGTAACTAAATAATTTAAATGGAAAGCATCTTATATAATTTTTTGTAAGTACATAATAGAAAGATGTCAACATGACTTCAAACCGCACATAATTACAAATTTTTACGTTTTTTTTAATTTTCTGAAATACACAGTGAAAATATTTTATAAATTCGACAATAATTTTAAATTTAAGTGGACTGTAATTCTTTTAAGTAATTTAAATAAAAAATGCAAATTATTAATTTCATCTACGATGAATTTTCTTTATTCTTCTTTATTCAACCGCAGTCAATTTGTAACAACGCTAGTAAAAACCAAAAACGAAAAATCCGTTTATTATGTTACTCTCCTCAACACACCAATCGGTGAAAAGGATTGAAAAGATAATACATGATGCAGTATTGCAGGAGCATCGATCATTGTTTCCTTTACAAATACATATAGTTAAAAACCATGAAATTGATTATTTTCTATTATAATTTAAATATACTGCCCGCTTTGAAGTATTTAATACTTCAAACCAAGGTTTCAACACTAATAGGTATTATGAATTATAAAAAAAATTAACAATCCCTCAAATATGAGCTTTATAGTCAACTGAATTTGCAAATATAGTGAATCTTAAATTGGAAAGCTAAAAAATTGCGACGCTCAACATTTAACGAAAATAAGGTTGCTAATCACATTTCAACTGATGTCAGATTCGCATCGATTGACAGAGGGTAAATGCGCGTAATAGTCCGCTTAAATTGTTTATCTCCAATACGAACCGTAACCACTCTGACGAAAGCATCCCCACCTCGATGCACCTCTACAATTCAAGACAATGACCATTTTAAAAGAGGTACATTGTCTTCTTGAATGATGACTACTTCGTTTATTTTTGGCTCTGTTTGAATTTTATTCCACTTCCGAAGTCGCTGTAATTCTCCCAGGTACTCTTTAGACCAGCGGTCCCAAAAATTTTGAAACATCGCCTACAATTTTTGATAATGAGACAATCGACCAAAGGTCAAATGACGAACAGACGGATCGGGTAGCGAAGTAATTGGTTGCCCAATAAAAAAATGTCTGGGCGATAAGCACGTTAAGCCATTAGGGTCTTCAGACATTGCTCCAATGGGCCTTGAATTAAGGCAACTCTAGATTTCAACGACGAGGGTATTTAATTGTTCGAAAGTCAATGAATTTCGTCCGACAACTCGCGTTTTAGATGAAATTTGGCGCTTTTTACTGCCGCATCCCATAATCCGCCAAAATGTGGTGACCGTGGAGGTATCGGTTTCCATTAAATGATGAGATTAGTACAAAATCTTGTGATTTCATTTTGGTGAATCTCTGATGTGAAAAGTCAGTGTAGTTCCTGCAACTCAGACCTAGCTCCCACGAAATTAGTGGCGTTATCTGAATAGACGCTTGAACAGACTCCACGTCGGGCAATAAATCTCCGGAAAGCAGCTATAAATGCTGCAGTGGACAAATCGCTTACAATTTCCATATGTACCGCTTTAGTAGAAAAACATATGAAAATTGTTGTCCCATAATTTGTGACATTGTTTGAGGACGAGTACGGACACATCGAACATACTGTTTGACGATACCTTTGCATAAATTTCGTCCGCCAATAGTCCAGAAACATTCTCGCACATTAAATAACAGTGATTGCGCTCCGGCGTTTAAAAGATGAACATGCTCTGAATGAACTAGCACTTTTGAAAATGAAAGCGAAGCTGGTAGTAACCATTGATGCTTCGAAGCGTCTGGAATATTTGAGTTTTTTAATCTGCCGCCAACGCGTAGAATGTCATCTTGATCCAAAAAAGGGTTAAGATGCAACAATTTGCTATGTTTCGATAATACCTTGCTCTTTCTAAGTACTTCAATTTCTATTGAAAATTTAGTTTGCTGAATATGCTTTATGAGCCTCTTCAGGGCCAAATTCATTTCAAAAAGAGACAGTTCAATTTTGATAAGTGATACATTTTCCAAAGACAGTCGATTACTGTCACTTAACTTTCGATTGCGAACCGCGTTTTTCAATTTGTTGATAAATCGAAGGACAATTGCGAATTTTCGCAGCAGTTTCGAATAATCCGAACAATTTGAAATTGCTTTCCATTCCTCAATTTTTGTGGAAACATAAACCTGAATCTTTCGGAGCCCCAACCTTTCTGGCTCGGCTTCGATTGTTGGAGGTTGTCCTGGGCAATTCTCCTTTGAGAGCCAAAAAAAATTTGGAACTTGGAACCAATTATCACGCGCCAAGAAATCGTCCGGTAGTAGACCACGAGAAATCATATCCGAAGGGTTTTGATCCGATGGCACATAATGCCAATTTTCGGGGCTTGATAAATCTTGAATTATGGAAATGCGATTCGCCACGAAAGTCACAAATCGGGATTGTACCGATCTGATTCGATACAGCGTTTTCTAGGAATCTGTCCAAAGATGAATTGATGAAAAACTAATTTCGGAACCTAAAAACCTAACTTGGCAACGATTTTCTTGGTCCAAGATTCGAATATAAATGCAACTCCCGAATCCTTTCTGGGACGCATCTCCGAAACCATGAAGCTCCACCCCCTCTAGAGATGGAAACATGACGCACCTAGGAATAGACAATCTATCAATGGTCAAAAGTTTTCTTTTGAAGTCTATCCAATAATTGCTTAAATTCGAAGGCAGATCGTCATCCCAATCTAGTTTGAGAGCCGTAAGGTCTGCATGAAATGTTTGGCGAGAAAAACGATTGGACCACAGAATCCCAATGGATAATTGTGCGATCTCCGACAAGACAGACCGTTTTGTACACTGACCAGTTGTGGAATACTTTTTGAGCCGAGGATTTTCACATCTCTTCCAATGGTTCCAATGTAATGTTGCTCGAATAATTTTTCTTCCAGCGACAATTCATTCGGAGAGTCAATGACTTCAATCATCCAAAATTTTTGCATTTTGTCGTTCAACTCCTGAAACGACACGTGTCAAATCATTGTTAATGCCAGAGATCCTAATTTTCATTGACTCAACTTTCAAACCCAGCAATTGATTCATTTTTTCGGTTATAAAATTTGCTTGGAACCCACTATCCAAAAGCGCGCGACATGGAACTCGAATTCCTTTTGCGTTTTGAACCCATAGCACCACTGTACCGAGTAAAATTTGAGACGAAATTGTTTCATGCAGGAATTTTGAATTCAAATTAAATTCAAAATATGACGATGTCAAATCACATGCATCCGGAATTTGTGGAGATCTCAATTCTATTAGTTTGAACATAACTTTGTTTCAACATTCGGTCCAGCTTGGTTCGTAGAACCAGGACTCGCTTTCTCGAAATGCAACAATGTATGATGTTTCTGTGAACAAACGGAGCAAACACTTTTGCAGTCTGCCGTCTTACGACTGTCATTAAGGCACGACACACATAAACTTCGACGTTTCACGAAATTGAACCGCTGCTGCGGTTTCACACTAACATCTTTGAATTTAGCACAAGATTCCAGAGGATGAGTACCTTTACAGAACGGGCAATTAGAACTTTGTTCAAAGAGAACGCACACTTCCTTACGAGTATCTGGTTTACTTGACCGGTATAAATTAAGTGGCGCAACATTTGACACCTTCTTTGCTTCTAAGACTCGTACTCGAGTTTGCAAAATTTCAACAAATCTTTCAATTGCCAATACTTCTCTTAAATTCGACTTTACAATTATTTCAAACAAATTCCAATGTTGGACCGATGCATTTGATGCTTTCAAAGAATTGTAATGCTTGGTCACAGTGTCCAAAAATATTTGTAGAGAAGAAGCGGAATTATCGACCGGACTCTTTATGTCATATAGTTGCTTCATATGCACTTTTTGAATCTTAACCTCATTATCGTTAAAATCGACTAGACTCTGATAAGCCTTTTGATAATTTTCCGATTATATTGGAAATGGCTGTACGAACTGAAATGCTTTGCCATATCTATGTCAACTGAGTATTTGAATGAAATAGATCGTTATAAATTCCCCGAAATTTTAGCCAATTCTCCTCACGACCATCAAATTTTGGCAATGGAATTTCAGGAATCTTAATAGCAGTTTGATATGCTGGTTGAGCGACTGGGGAAGGAATTGCTTTCGATATATCAGGGCTGACTTTGAGCTCCCATTTAGCGATTAAATTCAAAATTTCTGATTCGACGCCGCCGTATAAGTACTCAAAATCGTCAAGAGTCGTCTCAAAAGTCGTGCATTCTTCCAATTTGTTTTTAAAATAATTCACCTGACTTTCGTATACAAATATTAAGCGTTTCAACTTTTCGATTTCCTGAAAATTTTTCTTTGAACAAAAATTATGGCACGATGTATATATGACGCAATCGACTTCTCACTGTTTTCTGCACTCTCATACGAAATGGCGATAATGCACGGTATTTTCAATCTTCCACAAATCCTTATAAACGAATAAATCAACATCGCTTGCGTTTCAAAAAATATATTCTCAAAGCTATCAATTTCTCCTTGTTGGCTGGTATTAGACAAAATAGAAATGGTATCGTTCAGTTCATGGAACTTTCAATTTGTTCTTTATTCAAAGCTTCATTTTCAGGAGGCTCGTTTGCCCTATCATCGGTAAATTTTCTAATGTACACAATGTAATTTCATTTGTATTTTACTTAATTTCACAGCGAAAATACTCAAATTACATACTCGAATTACAAACAAATTAATCCGTTTTTAAATTAATTTAACTTTTCAGTGAACGCGATCTAAACGGTAAGAGCAATGCGTTAACAAACTTGAAAGTCTAATTTAATTTAAGTAAATCTCATTTTTTATTGTATTATTCAATGCAGTTGTTGTTGTAAATTTATCAAAGCTATTACACTTTGTTTTGTTGCGTACTTGGCTATTAATCAGGGTTATTACAATCAATTGAAAAACGCATTTACCTTCTTTACGATTTTTACCAAAATAAGCGATTTACCCAAGAACTGACCCACCGCCTAAATGTATGCATTTTCAAATTGTGTATACTTTGAAGTAGTTATTGGATTAAATGGATTGGATTTAATTTTATTATAATTTATAATCATTAAATAAATCGATAAATAGAATAGAATTAAAATTCGCATTGAGATGGTATTAAATTTGCACATAAAAACTGCAAAACATTTATGTACTTTGTAAATTTTCAAAATAATATGTCTTCGCTAAATATGGATCATGAACATGCTAAAATAATTTTTTCTTATGCACAGCGCTTTATGCGTGTAACACGAAAAGCCTAAAAAAAAAAATTTAAATTACATTTGCTTTTCGTTTGTTTCAGTTCTTCATCTTGTTGCATCGCGATTAGGTTAAAAAAAATGCGTTGTATTTTGATTTTATTTTATTAAATATAGTTTAGATGTGTAAAGTGGTAATAAATAAAATGTGTAGTGAAATTAAACAGTAAGCCGTGTATATGTATAAGTGAAAATTAGTTAACGTACTCTATATTAAACCGTAAGTACAAGAATAAAATTATTCACAGCGCATATTCATTTATTACATCCATTTATGGCATCGACAGATGTGCAGATGAAGATGCAAGTGATCCTAAATCTTTCAGAATGATACGGGTCGAATCTTATCATTTTGGAGTTATTGTTTTGCATTTGAAATTGGATTTCAATGGAAAGTTTAGCTTACATTTAATTCCCCATAATTCGATCAATTTTTTAAAATGTATTTTTTGGTAAAATGTTATTCATTCATTTTTAGGTTTAATTTATTCTTCAGCGATAAAGATAGGAATATAAATTATCTAAATCTGCGCTTGTACTCACATTACAGCTTATATTTAATGATTTTGGTGAAATGGTCTCTTCACAGTTGTAATTAAATATTTTTCTCTTTTGGCAATCTGATCTCAACCAATCACTTTTATTTCTGTTCTCTGACCGCCCCCCCATACAATCTTTTATGTCAATCGTCTCTTCAGTCAGTATGACGGAAGTTTCGCATCGAATTTTCATTCGCTGAAATGGAAGTTTTGTTATATGCAAACATAATATTCCTAACCAAATGAGTTTTGAGAAAGTAAAATAAGGAAATGGAATTTTCCTAAATTTATTACAACGAAATTCCGATACAGTGAACAAATTTAAACGGCCCCTATGGCTTTACTGAGTTTTCACTGTCTTTAAAATAGATTAATGTGAAGTGGGTTTTATTAATGATAAAATGATATTTTGGTTTTACATTGATAGACTCCATCGCATACCATCCGGCAATGGCTCTTGTCCAAAAACGAGTTTAAGATTAAGGATCGGAGACATAATTTCGATTTTTTAGTTGCACTAACTAATTTTTCGTAATGGCATGTTCGAGTACCGCATTTTTAAACAAGAATAAAACTGCAAATTTATTCAGGAATAACTAGAAAAATTTGAAACAATAAATATTTTCAAATAAAACTGTGTAGTATATCTGAAACCTGTAACGCTTGCTCTCCCAATATTACAAAGGGAAGATTTCCTGGTGTCAAATGTGGTGGACCTTCTATGAAACCATTCCATACACAATGCGCTCGCATATCTGATGTTCTTCTACAAGGCATCAAAATCGATCCGTGAATTGATTATGTGAAGACTGCCGTGTAACGTCAAACCAATCAATTATGGGTGATGATCAGATTGTTTTGGTTTCGGTAAATACTAACATTAGTTTATCCCATGATAAACCAATTAAAGTAGGTATGATCAAGCGCATGTATTGCTATCTCTTTCACTAAAAAAATTCTGTCATTCGGTGCTTTTTTCTTGCTATACTTTTTTTTATAATCACTAGTTCATAGCAAACAAAAACAAATCGAATTGTTTTGCGGTGATAGTTTTTGTGAAAACAACGAAGGCTTGTGATTTTATCGCACCGAATGACGAGATGCGCAAGAAAAGACGAATTTGAAACAGCTGTCAATCATACCTATTGAATTAGTTTATCATGAGTTTATCCGATGTCATGACCCATATTAAACGCATGGAATATGAGGAAATTAAGTCGAAAGTTTGTGTTTTGGACGGAAAATTGACAACGAATTACGTAATTTTCGTATTCGTCTAAGTTAATGTTATGTGTGAGTTTGAAATTTCCTGCTTGAAGTTTTCCTGTCCAGTGTGAATTGAAATTAATAGTGAGTTAGTGAAGTCCAGTTTTTGAATTTCAGCACTAGTGAAATATCGGAAGCACCTGAAATAGAAGTTTGTAATGAATGTATCTAATTAAATTACATATGTTACTCTTATGAACCACCCTTCCAGCCTCTGCGATTACCGTAGAATTTTTGTTTTCCCTAACTTGTTCCTTAACATAGCGCACAGTTAGCTAGAGAGCCCAATCTCTTATTATATTTAACGTAGATGACATCACCTTGTTAATATTGTTTTGCCGGTTTTCTCTTCTTATTATGATGTTTTAAATCTGTAGCCTGTTTATTTTTTAACTTCTCCATGTTATCCATCCGAGTGCATTAAAATTCTTCGGGATCCGCAAACCCGGAACGCGACCAAATAACGACTCTACAGGTTTCTTTCCCGTAGTAGAATGAACCGTATGATTATATTCGTTGGCGGCTCTTTCCAATAGTTGTTGGAATGAACGAAGAGGACCTTCGGCCTTCAGACACCTCATGATTTCTAATAATGTTGAATGGAACCGTTCAACTTGTCCGTTCACTTCGCTTTTGTAGGGTGAAATAACTGAAGCTGTACAGATTTTTACAAAGTTTGCTATTTTGGAGGAAATTTGTGGAAAATAATATTACCAAAGGATTTGCATGCGATTTTCGCATGAATTCCGGTGAGCACGTTTGTGTTCTGTTAATATTAATTCTCTTTGTTAAGCTTCATCTTCAACATCGTCTATTATAATTCGATTAAATCGTATTTTGTAGCTCTTGAAATGGAGTTGGTTAATTTCTTGAATCTTTCCCATAAGTGATTCTGGAGTAAAAAGTCCATTGACGATATAGGGATTCAACTACCTTTTGAAGATGTTTATGAGTTCACATTCAGTGAAGCTTGGTTGCGTAAAAATATGTCTCGAATAAAAAAGTTTTCACTAGATAGCTATTCTCAAATTCGTCAATTTTTAGCACTAATTGGTTGCGGAATACGTTAATTGGAACTTCGACAGATGGAATTAAATTGTCAGAGGAACTCTTATTACTGTGTTTTGTAGGCGTTAATGAATTTATTTCTATCGTGTTTGGTAGTCTCTAGAGAGAATCTGCTACCACATTTGCCTTTCCTGGTTTGAATGTTATTTGATAATTGTATTCTTCGAGGATGGCTTTCCATATTTTCATTTTACTATTCGTCCTTGTTACTAAGAGCATAATGTTAACGGCTGATGGTCTGTGAAAATATTCACTTTACGTGAGACATACAGAAAATTTCTTAAAAAATTGAGTGCCCAATTTATAGCCAGAATTTCTTTTTCGTGTGTGACATAATTTTCTTCAGTTTTACTCAGTGTTCTAGAGATGAAAGTTATAGGTCTATTTTCTTGCATTAGGACAGCTCCAATCACATAAACGGAAGCGTTCGTGGTTAGTTCAAAATATTAATCGAAGTTAGGATGAGATAACAATACTTCTTTGGAAACAAAGTGTGTTCTTTAGTTTCTCAAAAGCACTCAAGGCTTCTTTATTAAGAAAAAACAATTTATTTTTTGAAGCATTTTTGGACACACGTCCATCCTCCCCCCTTAAAAGGGATGTGAGGGGTTTCACCAGTTTCGTATAGTCTTTAATAAAACGACAATAATATCTTGATATACCAATAGGAATGATCTTAGGTTTTTGAGATTTTCTGTCGTGAAAGATTTAATATTGCGTTAATTTTTTTCGGGTTTGGTTTTATCCGGTTTATCCCGACAATAAATCCTAAGAACTCAACTTCTTGTTGAAAAAACTCGTACTTATCCAGTTGGAATTTCATATTGGAGACTTCTAAAGTTTTAAACAAAGTTCTAAAATTAAAAAAAAAAAAGTTCTAAAGTTTAAAGTTCTAAATTTTGAAAATGTTCCTCTTGATCTTTACCAAATATGATAATGTCATAAATATAGTTATAAAATCTTTTGGCTATATACTCTCTTAAGATGTCTTCCAAAGTGCTTTGCATTCTCAAAGCATTTTTGAGGCCGAATGATAATCGGCCAAATTCAAATTTTCATTATTGATAGAGAAAGCGGTTTTATCTATATCAGAACTTCTAAAAGGGATTTGGTGGAATCCACTTTTGAAGTCGAGTGTAGTGAAGAACTTATTTTTTCCTAGATTTGCGAGAACCTGCCCCTTCCCTTTCTGGAATTGGATATTTATCTGGTATAGTAATAGCGCTTAGTTTGCGGTTATCTATTACCATTCGATATTTTTTGTCGCCAGATGCATCGTCCTTTTTCGGTACGATCCACACTGGAGAGTTGTAAGGAGACCATGAAGGTCTTATAATTCCTTGGTTTAACAACTCCGTAACTTGTTTTTCCACTTCGTCTTTCAATGCCATGGGGTAAGGATAGGCTCTTGAATAGAGCATATACTGGATTGTTGGTAGTACGTATTTCAACTTGACTCTGGAGGTATAGATTAATTTTTTATCCGGTTCCGCGAAAAGCTTGAGACATGTCTCTAATAAATTTTGTATTTTCATTTGTAGATCATCGTTTAGGATGGCTTAATCTGAGTTTAATATGGTTAACTAGCTCGGAATTCTGCTGTTTAAGAGGGATTTTTATATTTGGGAAAAATGGTCATGTGATTCTCATTCGTATTAATTATGGCCTTAAGTTCTCTTAATGTGTCGTTTCCTATCCTTTCGGTTTGCTCATACTGAGGATTATAAATAAACTCTAGATAATCAGCTAAAGGCGGTTCATTGTAGTCTGTTTCCTGTCTGTTGGTTTCGTTGTATGCGTCCGTTTGTACAAATGAGTTGTTTCTTCTTTAGTTACGTCTGTTTCGTTAGTATTTTGTTCAGTAAGATAAATCCTTTAAAGTTTATTAGGCAGATGACTTTGCTGTGAATTATCGGCGAGAGCACGTTTTTGTGGAAATTGGTGATTTTGGGGTCTGTTACCATAATTTATTTGCTTGGATAGTATACTACGATCTACCTCCATTGGTTCTGGGTTTGGTAACGGCCCACTAATTGATGGGAATCGTCTGTGGAAACCTTGATTTTGATGACCGATTGTTCTATTAAACTGCCAGAAAGGTCTAGAGAATATATTTTGTGGTCTCCTTGGGTTGTGTAGAAGTTGGGGATAAAAAGCTTGCCGGAAATTCTGATGTGGTATAATATGTCTCCTAAGTGGAAGAGGCGTTGGAATTGACCTTTTTTGTGAATTTTGGTGGCTACTATTTGCATACTGCATTCTGAAATCTACATTCTATAACTTTAGACAGAGATGTAGTGCTTGTCGCAGATCTACTGGCTCTCTAATGCTTAATGAACGAGGAAGGTCACCTTTCAATCCTCTTACAAAGGTGTCTAATGCTTTGTCTCGATAAGACTGTGTCATATTATTTAATGACTCGTTGCTCACCTCCATACAGAAAAGCTTATTGACTATTATAAAAAGGTGCTGATATACCGTTTGGTAAAGATACAATTACTTAACGCAATAAAAAGAAGTTAAAGCCCTGGATAAATTATTATATTTTTTGTAAAATTAATAAACTTAAAAAAATTTCTAAAAAATTAAGAAAGTATCCAATTACCACTCGGTTAAAAAATCATGTAAGAAAACTCTCTAAGCACGCGAATATGAATGTCAAATGGACTAAAAGAGTATATTATAAAGACAAATTTAATTTAGTAGAGAATAATCCTATAGGATAAGCTTACTTGGAAGGAAATTGATGATATTTTGGGTGGAAGTACGTCCCAAAACAAAAACCAAATAACGCAAATTTATGAATATAAATAATAAATAAATAATAAAGTATAAAATCAGCCTCTAAGTGTTATGTCTGGAGATGTATATTATTGATGTGACTTGTCAATAGCCTCGAGAGTGTTAGGTCTGAAGATGTATGTTATTAATGTGACATTTTTGCTGTGATAGCTATTGACAGGTCACATCAATGTAATCCATTTCCAGACATCACACTCTGAAGGCTGATTTTATAAAAATTTTCTAATGATTTTTGGAAAATCGAATTTTCCGAGATTTCCCACGAGAAACTTTAACTGAATTTATTTTCCTGCGAGAGCTATTGACAAGTCATATCAAAGTAATCCATCTCCAGACATAACACTCTAGAGGCTGATTTTATACATTCAATTCTTATTTTCGGCTGGAATCTTTATCAAATTTTCCGAGATTTTTCGAGAAATAATTAAAACACAAACTTTAATATTCACGTAAACGATTTAATTGATATTATTAATCTGCATACAACGAGATCAGAACAAGACTAATTTTTCTTTTTGACTTAACCTACAAGTTGAATTAATAACGGGTATAACTCAAACGTAGAAGGTATATGCGATTAGTATATATACGACACCCCTTAACACTCAGATCGAAGGTGCTGAATTAACGATGAACATCATATGTCCGAAATGTAGTGCGTTGAGAATTGTCACTTGGCCATCAAGTGGAATAATTGTACGATTTCCCTACAATAAATATCCTCGGATGCACGAGATTTCATTTCGGGGATTAAAGAATGGTTTGAGGCTTTCTTCGCCTGCAGGAAGCTTCTCCGGCCACCCCCTTAACGCCCAGAACTTTCAAAAGCACTCAGAAATATTATACGGCGCAGCATTGTAGATGAATTGATTAAATATTCCCAAGAGCGGTCGGTGACAATTGTGAAATGTCGACCAAATAAAAATTCGTGGAATTTTTTAACTCCTTCTACTATGGCGACAAATTCTCGATCGATTTGTGCGTAGTTTCGCTGAGCTTTTGACCGTGTTTCCGAATAAAACGATATCGGCTTGTCAGCTCCATCGGTCATACTGTGACAGAGTACGACACCCAGACAAGCTAGTAGGTTACTGGTAAAGGTACCCAAGTGTATCAAAACTTGGTCGGACGCTACCATGTTTTTTAGATCATCAAATGTCTCTTGATGAATTTTAATCCATTCCCACTTTTGGTTCTGATCTAGAAGACGATGCAATGGTTCGGCGATGATTGCCTTTTGCGGTAGAAAAGTGTAGCAATAATTCAGGAGGCCCAAGAACGCTTGTAATTGTTTCTTATCAATCGGTGGTACCTTGGTGTACCTTTTCCGTGGTTGAACGAATGCCAAGTCCATTGATTTTGTAACCAAGAAAATTGATGGTTGGTACTCTAAATTTACATTTTGTTAGCTTAGGACGAAGGCCATTCTTGTCAATTCTAGATAAAATTTCAGTTAATCGCTCAGCCAGTTGAATATCGTCGCGCGCGGTGACGACGATATCCTCAAAGTACGGAAAAACGCCTTCAATACCTCTGAGCAAACTCTCGATGAAATTTTGGAATATCCCTGGAGCAGATGAGATTCCGAATTGTAATTTGGTAACTCGGAAAGCTCACTTTTGGGTCACTATCATCTGGAGCATACACGATTGCTGATCAACAGATAATTGTTGATACGCCTATGCTAAAAGTAATTTAGCAAATATTATTTCTCAGATTCTGGATGGTTTGGCCATTGTACGACACGTTTACATTAATAATCCCGATAATTGGAATGGGATTGCGTTGAAAATCCATTAAATTTAACTCAAATTTTGAAATTTCAGGATGAGAGGATGGCCAAATCGATTTAAAGGTGTTGAACGATATGATCGTACAGTTTGACCTTGAATCGACTTCGAAACCACATGGCTTATCGTTGATAATAATGGTTGTCCTCTTTTCCAATCAACCAATGGCAATATTTGGTTAACTCCCGATTTCGATTGGTTACGATTGTGCTTGTTCCTTTTGTGGATCGGTGTTGTTTTAGCAGAAGATCAACATTCATTTTGGATGTGACCGGTTTTACCGCAATGATTGCATACGGCATTTAAATGCGGTTATGACGAACGAGCATGTGATGCACCACATCCATTACAAGGTCGAATTGTAGACTGAGGTTGATTCTGTTGCTTTTGTAGGAAAGACGTTCTCGAAATTTGCTGAACTTTTTCCGCGGATGACGAATATCATGGAGATTTTTTGTTGCTCCTTCAGCTGTTTGAGCTCGATTGATAACCTGGGTCAGGTTCAGCCCTACCTCGGCTAGGAGGTTTCGTTGCAATCCTTCATCTTGAAGGCCACAAAGTAGTCGACTGCACAACATCTAATCCAATGGGACAACATACGAGGCGAACAGTTCGTCCGGTAATTGGTCCCATTTAAAAAATTTGAAGAACGCTGCAATTTCAGATGGTTTGGGAGAAAAATGATTTTTTAGAGTATCTTTAATTTCTTCTAGGGTAAGAGTACTTACCTCTTTAGGTGATGCCAATGAGACGATCTCATTGGCTTGCAAGTATAAATCAAAACGTGCAGAATAGCAGGTTGAGGTGCATAGTTGAGGTGAAACAGGTGGTGTTACACTTTCCGTTTTAAAATTTTTGTTTTCCCTGTCCTTGTTGATCATCCAGCAATTGATTAAAATTATTAGCGCGAATTAATATTATTTTGTTACGTGATAACTACGATAATTAGTTTTAATTAGCTCGAGAGAAAAAATATCCTACCAACTGCGCCAATGTTGTGCAAATATGGACACACGTCTGGCCATATCCCTTTTGAGGTAGGCGTCTCTGTGAACGGCGCTATTCAAACAAATATCAGAGCCCACACCTGGGGCTTTAATGCCCGACAAAAATGTAAACTTTTAATTCGCATACCTCCACAAACATGAGCCGGCATTGTTGAAAAGTTATCCCCTAATTATTTAATACCCCTTTTCAGAAGAATTTTAAAATATTCTGGCAAAATGTGGTTTTATTCCCTATGTTTCACAATAAAATAAAATCTTACTTTTCCATAATTTCTAGAAAGCAAAATTTAATTTTAAAATATTCTGGAAAGTGGAGATTTATATTCGAATTTTAAACCTAAATCTGACATCTCCAGGATAACAATTTTCACTCTTTCAGTCGTGAAAGTGAAATAATACCATAGGATTTTATAAAAATGAAAATATGTCTGAAAAACATTTCGGGGGCTAATACACTTCGATTGCGAATTAAAGTCTTAATCATTTTCGGGGTTAAATGCCTCGGGTCTTATATTTAACAGTACTCAAATTGCATGCATTTCTGAAATGGGTTAGGTGCATTCACTACTTTCATTACATTTATAATGCTGTACATGTCGGTCTTAAATTTTTTTGTATTGATATTTTAAGGCACATATTCTATTATTTAAACACATATTACACACTACAGAAGAGAAATTTCAGTGAAAGGTTTTCCGGGCTGAAAGGCTTTTCGACGTCAGCTTTATAAGTTGAGAAAATTACCCGACTAAAAATTTACGATGGTTTTATATTTGTGACTTTAGGATTTGGAAATTGGGAGGCTATTCCATGTTTAAAAAGTGTATGTTCTTATGAGTATACTCAGTTTTCTTTGAATTGGAAGCTACTTAAAATCTCACTTTAATTTCCATAAATGGCATTTTTGGAATTTGAAAGTCTCTATAAGACAAACTCTTTAGAAGATCTTTCCCTGACAAAGCAATCTTTTTTTGCTTAGAGTTTAGAACTTAGAGTTTATTTCTACTTGGTTTTTGTCGCTGACCACAATTACGACAGAAATTCTTCTCTTACCTCAAAAAAGCAGCATACCATTGTCATCCATATTTTCTTTTGCTGTTAGTGTCACCCAGGATCAACGAGGTGGACGTAGCGCAGAGATATTATTTCTTTGAGATGCTTATTTAGCATGAGTCTCCTTGCCTCTAAGATTTTCTAATGCAGATAAGCTTGGATTTGGCTTGAACAATATTCATTTTTCCCTTCATCGTTCATTTTACCATAACGTTATCTTTTACTTTAGTTTCGCTTTTAAGTTGCAGCAGCAATTAGCTAACATGTTTTCAGAAAAACATTGATAATGCTGCTTCTCTTTTAAGTATTTGTGAAACCGTTCCCTTGTACCTCACTATACAGTCAACCAAGTTTTCAGGGAAGTTATCGAGGTGTGAATTTAACAAATACATAGAACTCATATCATATTACAGCCAAATTTTTCAAAGTTCTATACTATTTCTGTCACTATATTTTAACCATTCTAATTTTCACTTTCATGATTTCCTAAAATATTCTTTGCTACATTTTGAAAACTTATCCAAACCACTTTTTCTATATGGTTCTCGTTTTTGTTATAAATTCACTGTTTTGAAACATTGTACTGATTTGTTGTCCATCGGATGTAAGTGGCCTGTGTAATTTTGCTGTCCTCTTTATTACCCCCACTGATGCAGTCATCAGCATTTGTCTTGTTCTCACTGATGCTCTCATTTTTTTCTTTTCAGCGGTGCTAACATGCTTATAAGATTATATACAATTCTAGATCAGGAGGATTGTTCCTTAGTTTATTTTGTCATTCCTTTTGAGCCAGCGACTAAACATAATATAACAAGAGTTACACATGCAGTTCTGTGCCCACCCTGTCATCTCGTTCAATATTTCAGACACAAAATACTTTTTGAATGTGCTCCTTAGTTTGACGTTTATTTGCCTACAATTTCCCTTAACAACATTTTTGATTGTTGATTTATTACGAACGTAACAAAAAATATGGGGATCATTTTTACATGGATCACGTATTTTTCTTGAAGTTGTATGTACTCAATACTAGCCAAGTTATCCACTAATGTTGAGTTGCAGTTGCATAAAAACGATAACTACCGGGTCCGCTTTCCTACACTAACCAGCTTCTGATAGCCGGTTCCAACTCCTTGCATCTTAAAATGTTTTTTCCGTGCGTCATGAAAGCCATAATCCTAGGACTTTGCCTGATCCAGAAATTACTCCGTTGCAAACAGTTGCCACGTGGACGAAGACACACCAAATAAACCTATTGTAAAACAAATTTATTGTCAATAGATTGTGTATTCGGGTTATTGGAGTTTGAGATTAAAATACTTATGTATGCTATGGAATAGTAAAAATTTTAGTAATTGGTTAATAGTGTCTATGGTACAGTTTTGTTGAATTTTTTGAGCTAAAATTGATTGATTTTACAATTCTGCGGCTCTTAGGAGAAGACTTCAAAAACCTGAAGCTAAAAAGCTCCTGTTGTAAAGGTGTTGTGTTAAAAGGGCTAACCACATGGTTTTAGGGAGTTTACAATTTTATAGTTTTCCGGCTACTATAAGGAAAACCTAATAAAGCTTATTTTAGAGGGTTGTTAGGTTTAAACAGTTAAACAGAATTGTTTAATTTCAGGTGCAGCATTCTATAATTTCAGGAGGTAGTACTAATCGATCTGAGGGTGCTGGGGCCATAAAGCTGGGATAATGAGGTTTGTTGTATTTAAAGAGATTGTCTTATAGAATTGTTGGGTTTAAAGAGCAATACGATATGTGGTTGTTAGAGTTTAAGAGCTAATTTTACCAAATTCTAGGGATATTTTACTTCTAGAGGAAAATTAAAGAGTGGTGGGTAAATTTTAAAGCCAGATTCGATATCAGCGGCGAAAATACATGGAACTACTGCAGCTAGTTTGATGTACAATTTTTTTTTTGTGGAGCTGTATAATTAATTAAATTATTGGAAGAGAGCCCAATTTTCATAATTTGATACATAATTTTAATAATCCTAGGAAATTTAAAATCATAAACTTGAATTGTACGGCTTAGCAAAACACGTTCTAAAAATTATTTAATTTGGTGGTGTTTATGAAGAACTATAGTATTTGTGTTACAAATGAAGTTTTTCAAAGATTTTTAAGTTTTTGGTAATAATAAATTTGCATAATCCGCCAGCTAAACCAAAGTAAATTTTTTTGTATATCAAATATTGTACAAAGCCGTATATAGGTTTATCCTCATTATCCAAACGGAATATAGCATTTCGTTCATCTCATTTGAATTTATTTTAAAAAAATATTTTATGTTGATTAAAAATTTGTTTATTTAGCCAAGGATATTTTCATATTGGAATTTCAATAACATTATATGATTATGTATAAGCACAATAATAATAATAATAATAATAAAAGCTTACCAATCCAAAATTATTTATACATAAATATAGCTATACCTTTACATTACGTACATACAAACGAGATATATTCAGATGAGAGCTTTTATAAAACTTTTTTTTTTGTGTTTTGTGTATAGAAGCTCAGCACACATAATATAACGATGTACAATGTGCGAAATATACAATAATGCATACATTTAGGACTTATAACATCATAAAAATGCTTCTGTAACTTTGTATTTATGAATGTGCAAAACACCGATATTGATTATATGGTTTAATATATAACATTATGTTGATTATTAAATTATAAATGTCATGAAACTTTGATTAACACAAAATGTATATAAATTATAGCTTAAACCATTTTGCTTTTTTATTTGAATACACAAAAAATTTATGCTTTAAGTTTAGAATCATTAAATAACTATAACTGATCACGTTTTAATGTCCTAAACCAAATAATTTCTATTTTTGTAACATTCATGTAACATCGTGTGCGGTGCTACATATTTATAGAAATTACTTTGTAATCAAAATGATTGGAAAACATGCGATTATATGGATATTTATATACATATTGCTTCCTCTACAATTGTTATTTAATACAAAGCTATAGAATATAATTTTACACAATACACCATATATATACATACGTATGTAAGAATTATGTGTTTGACCATATCACTAAACCAGAAATAAATGGAAGCAGAAAATATTTTATTTCAACAGGTTTTTTATGTATTCCATACATACCAATAAAATATTCATACAATTATATCCAATTTAAATATTTGTAATACTAATTAAATTTCATAAAATAATACCCTTACTCTTATATATTTGGGGGCTACAAATCCTAAAATTTGTAAGAATTTATATCACCCGGAAAATCCTTATAAGATCTAGGAATATCATGTTTCTAGTTTAAACATTAAACGTGTAAATACCAGTTTAACTTTAAATATAATATTAATTTTAAAAATTATAACTTACAAAATCCAATTTCTAATCTGATTAAAAATTAAAAAAATTATAACATTATAACATTTTTAAATTAAGATTTTAGATCATCAGAATTTCAAACAACATAGTTTTTGACCAATTCAATTATTTCAAGACATAGACAAAAATGAATATTTTTCAAATATTCTGAGCCTAAAATGTATACTCTGTTATAGTGTTTCGATTATATCACACCACTAACAATAGATTTTGACAATTGCAAGCAGGCCCGGATAGAGCTCCAATGGAGCCCGGGCCAAAAATATTTCTCGGGGCCTCAGATCATATTTTAAAAAAAATTATATTTTATATATTTAATACATAATAATTTATTTACTGTACTTCTAACTATTTTAAAAATGCTTTGCGCGCTTTACAATTAGCTAATTTTTTAATGACTTTTAAGAAAAATCAACCTTTCGCGCATAGTCACAATTCATATTGAGGATTGATAAACCATTTAATCTCTCTTGTGACGTCCTCGATGTTAAATTTGGAAACACCTGATCTGCTGAAGCTTTATTTTCTCCTCAGAAAGATCTTCAAACATTTAAATAATTTCAAATAAATTATAAATTTGATGCAATGATTCAAATTGCCTTAACAATCCAGATATTACAGAATCAATAATTCAGAAGAAAATATTGATTCTATAGTGTTCCTCAATATCGCAATGCATTTTGATTTTACGTGTTGTTTGAAACTCAGTCGAAATTTCGGAACATTTTGATATTACTGGCCAATCTTTTGATAGCTTTAATAATTACAAAATCTTAGCAAATTTAAAAACCAAGCTTTCTAGGAAAGTTCTTGGAAATAAAATGCTTAGAAAATTTTCTCGATAATCACTCTAATTTTGAAACAAATTTATCAATTGAAAAAAGAAACCACATGGTGACATGAAACATTAAACTTTTTTAACAGCAAGTCATAATTAAAAGCCTAGCAAATATCTAGAGAGCTTAAAGTTTAAAGAACACTTTGCGCTATTAAGCTTTAAGCTTTTAAATGTTTTTAGATGTTTTTAGATTTTTTTAGATTAGAAATATTATTCGACGAACTCTATAAACTAAGCAATAATTGAGCTCGCGTTGGCGGAATTTATTTCGGAAGCTTTTGCTCTAAAGCTTGTAGCATTACTTAATAACCCGAATGTGCTATATAGTTATTCGAATTAGAGAGATTTTTGATCAAGTGACCAAATATATTACGGACAGTTGTAAGGCTATAGAATTACTATACTATATACGGTGATTGTCATGTGAAGGGCCGTGTTTGTGCAAAAATCAAGGTAGTTTTGATTAGTTTTAAATTTTTTTTTTCTGTAAACAGAAAAATTTTATTGTTTGATTATATAAGTAAAGTAGTGAAAAATTGTGGTTTCCTTTTCTCATCCTACCTGAAAATGTAGAGAGATTTTCTTCTATAATTGTTCAATCATTAATTCTAAACATATTGAGGATGCAAATTATCGAATAATATATTGAATTCGAGTGAATTTTAGTTCATAAATATTTAAGTCAAAATGACCGAATTTGCATTAGTTGTTATGGGAAATTAAGAGAAGTAATATTTACGCCCTTATTACGTGCTTTTTCTACTAGTTATCTATATAATGTGTAAAAAACTCCAATCGAAGGTTTGCACGAGTCTATCACAAATTTAAACCAAAATAAAACTTGTTGATATTTTTACAAATTACAAACCAATTGATGACGTCAAAATTAAATATTCTGGTTAAAGTTCTGTTAAAGGTAAACTTAGTTTGCAGAAATATTACTTAAAACTCATAAATTTCTTTGTTGTAGCTAAAACTCAAAATTCTTAAAATCCTTGAAAATCTATCGAAAAATATTAATGGTCTAGTGTTAAATTTGAACAGTATTATATTTCGATTCGAGATTAACTAAGCTCATTAAGCTTTATACATTTCTTTATTTTCAATGGTACTTATGAGGTTTGTGGCAAGTTTAGTTTAAAGACATTTTTATTTTAGAATGTTGTTAAATATTGTCTTCGGTTATGGAATGTAAACGATGATAGTTGAGCTTTTTGAAATGATTTGATTTTTATTCAAATACACCCATACCTCACTTTGCGACTGTAATTCGTTCCATAAAAATGCGTCTTGTAAATAAAATTGCAACGTAATTAAATGACCTTGACGTTTGACGTATTTCCAGAAAGAAAACATTTAAGTAACGATGTAACAAATACTTTAAGCGACGCAAAACTGAAATTTAGTAGTAACAAATGTACCGTCGCAATTCGAAACGTCGCAAATCGAAACGTCGCAAATCGAGGTATTGGTGTATAAGGTTTAATGGAAATGAATATTCTAAATTTAATAAATACATTTGATTTAAACATCTCATTTTCAAATAAGCTTTTCGCCTTTGAAAATCTCTAACTTCAAGTTTAAAAAATATATTAACAAATCTGAAATCGGACGACTGCTTAAAGATTTGTATCTAGGAGCTTAATTTTACTGTATTTTTAAAGCTCTAGATAGTAGCTAAGTAAATTAACATTTGTGATTTTTAAAGCAATAGTTGTGATTTGATACTAAGGGATACAATCGCCAACTTGTATACACGAGTCCGACCAGATTGATATTGACCCCGTCGAAAACCCAAGATATTTAAAATCCAGCTTTAATTATCAATTTATCTCTTACTAATTGTTTTGGGTTGGCTAAGCATTCGGCTAAAGCAAGTCTATTATTTCAATGATAGAATTGTAAGGAATTTTTATTTAAGCAGCATTTGTTTAAAAAGCTACATATGATTTAAAATATGTATGTATTCACATATTTTAAAATTAAAAGCTTTGAACAAATAACCCGATAATTCTAGTGTCTACTGTTAAACTTAAATTTATCTGAACTCCTTCTTACCATAATTCCCTACTTTAACATCCTTACATTAGGTACTCTCTCTTTTCAGCCTAAGCAGTTTTTTAACTATGTACATAGTTTCAATAAAATATCGGATTCTAACTTGCTCTAAGTTTGAATTTTCTTACCAAACTCCCAATGTCATAAACTCATAATTCATCTGTTTATCAACTAAAAAAACAATAATAGGGGCGCTCCAACAATTTCCGCGCCAGGCGCTGGCAGTCAGCCGAATTTGAAATTTTTTTATTTAAATCCTGTTCACCGTCAGCGACGAAAAATTAAAATTGTTAGGTTACTATTAATTAATCAATCGATTGACCCTTGAGCCACATCCGGACTACCTGTGCAAGGATTTTGTTCAAAAAATGAGACTTGAGAGTTGCAATTTTTATCGGCTTACTAGATGTACGATAATATTAAAATTAAACTAAACAACAATAATATTTACTGTTGTATATCTAGTACGTACAACTCTCAAGTCTCATTTTTTGAACAAAATCCTTGCACTGGTCTCTAAATGTAAGTTCTAATTTGTGTAACGCATAGGTTATATGAACTTTAGATGGCTTTTAAAGCTATGGGCCAATACACATTACAATTAATTCAATTTACTTCTAAAAAAATAAAAAAATCTAATCTATAATTTAAATCGACATTTTAACTCTCAACCAATTATTTTAAAGTTGCTCAAAGCAAACTAAAACAATTTAAAGCAACATTAAATTTTACTATTCTCAAACAGTAATAAATTTTCACGGAAACTTTTCTGTTTACTTGTTTTATAGTGTTTTTGTTCCCAAAACTTTTTGTTCAAAATTTTTATTTTTTTTTTTTGGGTTTAGTTTATTTCACTATTATAATATTTATTGTTTGTTACAATTGTAACTTTCCAACTTGGTTTTTACCGAACTCAAAATTGAGTTATTTATTGTATATGTACATAATATGTGAAACAAAAGTTGGTAAGGAACATAAATAAATATTTTTGAAGGGATGTATTTCACACACAAACACACATGAGTTTAAATATGTGTGTCATGCAAGCAATCGATTTTGTGTATAAAAGGTTTTAGTAAAAAAAAACGTTTATTGTTTAGCAAGAAGCTCGATATGTTGTAGGTGTGGCGTAAAAATAAGCTTTCACGTGGTTATCCAAGTTTTTATTTTTATTTTGCAATGATAACTATTCGAGTGTTAATTATACCTAACATATCTATATAAATCTAGAAACTCAACTTACGGTAACCATTAATAATTTATGCAGATATAATACCAAGTATTTGCCGTTTCTTTGACACCAGGTAATCCAAACAACTTAATGTACTCAAATAATATTTTTTTATTTATTCGGCACAGTTTTAAGAATCGTTTTAATAATTTACAAAATAAACAAAACGGTTTAATTTTATTTAAAAAAAAACAATAGAATTTTTCTTATTATTTGAAATGCGCGCGTAAGAAAATTACTACATCAACATCACATCAGACGATAAATTTTACTACCTGATTTTATAGCTGGATTTAACATAAATAGTGAAATCGAAAATAGTTGCATGAAAGACAATGATCAATAAATAAAAATTTATTATTAGAATAACATATATTGGAGATTAGGCATATGATTGAAAATTTTTGATCTCACACGTATTAGAAAATTATAAATGAACAAAATAATTAATAAAATAACGAGATGAGTAATTATACCAATTTTTTAAAACAACGTAGCTATTATTAAATGTAAGTTATTTGAAAAATGTTTCCTTATAGTAACAACTCATTATCGTATTACACCCCACATAACCAAATTAACAATTAGCAACGTAAATAAAATGAAACCAGATTTAATTCTCCTTGTCACAAATCAAATAAAAACATAAATCTTTTACAACAACATAATTACATTTATAAATAGTTAGTTAGCTTTCTAATTTTTTCCTTAGCCAAATAAACATAACCAACCCTTGAAAAGTTGAATAAAACAAGCCAACGATAAAAACCAAATTAATTCATATCAACTTTATATATGTTGACATTTTCATGAAGAAAAAATGTCAATTTTTTTTGTTTTGTTTTTTGCTTTTCTTAACTTTAAGAACATAATCTCATATATTGTAGAGAAAATTTGAACAATAAAAACACAAAAAAACATCTGGTACGCTTATATACGAAATGAAAACTAATGGTAAAATTATTTTAAAATGTTAAGAAGATTTTCTTATTTCCGTTTTTGTCTTCAAATTATATAGCTCGCTCCGCATTTTTGTTTATTGTATACTTGTGAATAATAATTCATACCCGAGAAAAGGGAAACCGAGCATATACACACACAACACACAAAAAAAATAAAAAATAAAACTCAAGTCGTACATATTTTATGTTGCTCCACCATTCGATAAGATTTGTGAAAATAGAAAAATTACGTACCTAACATATACAGACAGACATAATACGACAACAACATCAATAAATTTTCATTTTATGCGGTTTAAAAAAAAAAAAAGTCGTCTTCTTCGATGTTCACAAATTTTGATCTGCACGGGCAACAACATAAAACTGAACGTAAAACAAAAAAGAATAAAATAAGGAAAATAGAAAAAAATAGAAAACGGAAATCACTTGATTCCACGCTTAGATGATTTATCATCATTTTTCAAGGTGTTTCCGTTCTGCGCTCCGCTTGTTGTTTCAATTCGTCGAAATTTGTATAATAAATAACAATTCTAGTCTTTATCCCGCTAATACTCTACGATTCGCGGTAATATAGCTTAATTGGCGGATTAGACTTAATGCTGTATGAATTTTATTTTTGTACCAATTGATGTCGATTTTTTACTGGTTACAATTTTTTAAATCTATAAGAGGATTGACAGAGTGAGATATAAATACTTAGTTGAGAATGAAAATTATAGTTTTTATGGATTAAGATTTCATATTTTCATGTGCAGATTTATTAGTAAGAAACCTGCATATCAGCTGAAAAATATAAACGTGTTTTTAACGAATTGGATGGAATAACTCTGTTATGCTTGCAAAATATTACATTTTTCTAATTTGATTTGTAAATTCTTAAGTTCATTAATAAAGGAAATTCAATTTTTTGCTTTGAATATTTACTAAGCAATAGCTTCTTGCCATACATTTCAAATAACTGGTAAATAAATTTATACAAATTTGCCTCAAGAGTGTTGCCAATTTTTTCTGCTACAATTTAAAATTTTTAAACTTTGGATGATTATAAAACTTTTTATTGCTAATTCTAGGGATGTTTACTAAGTTAAAAAGTACGTGTCCAACTAAATTTAATTATAAAACATTGACCTTATACCCGTGTTTGGGGAATACAGTTCCCCTTAAAATCAAATAAATCACATACTGCATTACATTTAGAAGCAATTTAAAATATTTATATTTATATGAATAATTTTGTTAAATTGTTACTCATGTTTCAATTTCTTGTTTCTTCTGTTAATTCATTTTTGAAGTAGCCCCAATCTCTCAATTCCGAAATTGTGTGAAATATACTAAATTAAATTATAAATTCATTAGCTTTGCTACGGAAATTGGTATTTAGTCCAGCTATTCGCAAATTTGGGCTAGGCTTTTTGGACAATTTTCAAAAGGCCGGTACAGATATTGTTTTTATTTTAAGTTAATTTTGAAAAATATTGTAGAGTTCATTACAAGTAGATTTGGTTGGCCACTGAAACTAGGGTTTGGCTAAACTTTCCGAAAATGTAAAAAATGTGCTCGTTTCTAAAACATGCAGAAATTTACTTAAATTGTTAATTATTGGATACATAAATTTTAAATTTCTTAAATCTTTAAATTTTTAAATGCTTAAACTCTTTATTTATTAAATCCCTAAATTCTTAAACTTTTTAATCCTTAAATTCTGTCTTTCTTAAGTTTTAAAACATCTTAAATTCTTAAACTCATATATTCTTAAATTTCTTAATTATTAAATTCTAAAATACATTAATTCTTTCATTGTTAAATTGTTAAATTCTTAAGTTCTTAAATTCTTAAATATTTAATTTTTTAGATGCTTAAATTACTTAACTTTTAAATGCTTAGGCTCCTTAATTCTTAAATTATTAAACTCCTAAATCATTAAAATCTTTCATTTTTAAATTTGTAAATTTTTAAATTCGATAACTATTAAATTGTTAAATTCTTAAACTACTAAATTGTTTCAATTTTTAAATTGATAAATTCTTAAATGTTTAAATTCTTCATTCTTAAATTCTAAAATTTTTAAATTCTTTCATTCCTTAATTTTAAAGTTCTTTCATTCTTAATTTTTTGAATTCCTAAATAATTTAACTTTATTTTGAAATGCTTAAGCTCCTTAATTCATAAATTCGTAAATTCTTAAACTCTTTAATCCTTAAATTCGTTCATTCTTAAATTCCTTAATACTTAAATTCTTGAACTCCTCAATCCTTAAATCTTTTTATTGTTAAATTCTTAAACTCTTAAATTCTTAAATTCTTTTATTTTTAAATTCTTAAATCTTTAAATTCTACAGTCTTAAAATCTAAAATTCTTAAATTCTCAAATTCTTAAACTCTTAAGCCTTAAATTTTTAAATTATAAAATTTTTATATTCTTATATTCTTAGATGCTTAAATTACTTAATTTTTAAATACTTAAGCTCAATAATTCTTAAATTCATAATTTCTTAAACTCTATAATCCTTAAATTCTAGAATTTTTAAATTATTAGATTCATTAATTCTTACACTCTTAAATTCTAAATTTTTTTCATTTTTAAATTCTTAAATCTTTAAATTCTTCATTCTTTAATTATAAAATTCTCATATTCTTAAACTCTTAAGTCTTAAATTGCTTCATTTTTAAATTTTAAAATTCTAAAGCTCTTAAATTTTTAAATTTTTGAATTGTTAAGTGCTTAAATTACTTAAGCTCCTTAATTCATTAATTCTTAAACCTTTCAACTCTTTAATCCTTAATTTTTTTGATTCTGAAATTTCTTAATTCTTAAATTCTTAAACTACTACATCCTTAAATCATTTCATTGTTAAATTCTTAATCTATTAAATTCTTACATTTTTAAATTCTTAAATGCTTAAATTATTTAATTGTTAAATGCTTAAACTCCTTAATTCATAAATTTTTAAACTATATAATCCTTAAATTCTTTTATTCTAAAATTGCTTAATTATTAAATTTTTAAACTCGTAAATCCTTAAATCCTTTCATTTTTAAATTTTTAAATTTGTAAACTATTAAATTGTTAAACTCTTAAATTATTAAATTCTTTTATTTTTAAATTCTTGAATCTTTAAATTCTTCGTCCTTAAATAAATTCTTAAGTTCTTAAGTCTAAAATTGCTTTATTCTTAAATTTTTGAATTTTTAAATTATTAGATTCCTTAATTCTTAAATTCTTAAACTCCTAAATCCTAAAATTCTTTCGTTTTTAAATTCTTAAATCTTTAAATGTTTCATTTTTTAATTCTAAAGTTCTCATATTCTTAAACTCTTAAGTCTTAAATTGCTTCATTCTTAAATTCTAAAAATTTTAAATTCTAAAATTCTTAAGTTCTTAAATTCTTAATTTTTTGAATTCTTAAGTGCTTAAATTACTTAATTTTTAAATGCTTAAGCTCCTTAATTCATAAATTGTTAAACTTCTTAACTGTTTAATCCTTAAGGAATTTAAGAATGAAACAATTTAACTCTTAAATTCTTAAACTTCTACATCCTTAAATCATTTCATTGTTAAATTCTTAGACTCTTAAATTCTTACGTTTTTAAATTCTTAAATTCTAAAATTGCTTAATTATTAAATTTTGAAACTCGTAAATCCTTTCATTTTTAAATTTTTAAATTTGTAAACTATTAAATTGTTATACTCTTAAATTATTAAATTCTTTTATTTTTAAATTCTTAAATCTTTAAATTCTTCGTCCTTAAATTCTTAAGTTCTTAAGTCTAAAATTGCTGTATTCTTAAATTTTTGAATTTTTAAATTTTTAGATTCCTTAATTCTTAAATTCTTAAACTCCTAAATCCTAAAATTCTTTCGTTTTTAAATTCTTAAATCTTTAAATGTTTCATTTTTTAATTCTAAAGTTCTCATATTCTTAAACTCTTAAGTCTTAAATTGCTTCATTCTTAAATTCTAAAAATTTTAAATTCTAAAATTCTTAAGTTCTTAAATTCTTAATTTTTTGAATTCTTAAGTGCTTAAATTACTTAATTTTTAAATGCTTAAGCTCCTTAATTCATAAATTGTTAAACTTCTTAACTGTTTAATCCTTATGGAATTTAAGAATGAAACAATTTAACTCATAAATTCTTAAACTTCTACATCCTTAAATTATTTCATTGTTAAATTCTTAGACTCTTTAATTCTTATATTTTAAAATTCTTAAATCTTTAAATTCTACATTCTTAAATTTCAAAATTCTTAAATTTTAAAGTCTTAAAATTTTAAATTCTTAAATTCTAAAATTTTTAAATTCTTAAATGCTTAAATTATTTAATTGTTAAATGCTTAAGCTCCTTAATTCATAAATTTTTAAACTATTTAATTATATAAAATTGCTTAATTTTTAAATTTGTAAACTATTAAATTGTTAAACTCTTAAATCATTAAATTCTTTTATTTTTAAATTCTTAAATCTTTAAATTCTTCATCCTTAAATTCTTAAGTTCTTAAGTCTAAAATTGCTTTATTCTTAAATTCTTGAATTTTTAAATTATTAGATTCCTTAATTCTTAAATTCTTAAACTCCTTTTCACTTTCTTAAATCTTAAAATTCTTTCGTTTTTAAATTCTTAATTCTTTAAATTTTTCATTCTTTAATTCTAAAGTTCTCATATTCATAAACTCCTAAAACTTAAATTGCTTCATTCTTAAATTCTAAAATTCTTAAGTTCTTAAATTCTTAAATTTTTGAATGCATAAGTGCTTAAATTACTTAATTTTTAAATGCTTAAGCTCCTTATTTCATACATTTTTAAACTTCTTAACTCTTTAATCCTTAAATTGTTTCATTCTTAAATTCCTTAACTCTTAAATTCTTAAACTACTACATCCTTAAATCATTTCATTGTTAAATTCTTAAACTCTTAAATTCTTATATTTTTAAATTCTTAAATCTTTAAATTCTACATTCTTAAATTTCAAAATCCTTCAATTCTTAAACTCTTAAGTCTTAAATTTTTAAATTTTTAAATTCTAAAATGCTTAAATTACTTGATTGTCAAATGCTTAAGCTCCTTAATTCATAAATTCCTAAACTTAAATAGTTCGTTCGTTCTTTCTTCGTATCGTTAAATTCTTTTATTTTAAAATTGCTTTTAAACTCGTAAATCCTTAAATTCTTTCATTTTTAAATTTTTAAATTCGTAAACTATTAAATTGTTAAATTCTTGAACTCTTAAATTATTAAATTCTTTCATTTTTAAATTCTGAAATGTTGAGCTTTAAAGTCTAAAATTGCTTCATTCTTAAATTCTAAAATTTTTAAATTTTTAAATTCTTAAATTTTTAAATTCTTAAATGCTTAAATTCTTTCATTTTTTAATTCTAAAATGCTTAAGTTACCTAATTTTTAAATTCTAATATTTTTAAATTCAAAAATTTTTAAATTCTTAAATGCTTAAATTACTCAATTTTTAAATGCTTAAGCTCCTTAATTCTTAAATTCCTAAATTCTCAAACTGTTTACCTAAATTCTTGAATTTTTAAATTATTAGATTCCTAAATTCTTAAACTCATAAATCCTAAAATTCCTTCGTTTTTAAATTCTTAAATCTTTAAATTCTTCATTCTTAAATTCTAAAATTCTTAAACTAAGTCTTAAATTGCTTCATTCCTAAATTCTAAAATTTTTAAATTCGTACATTCTTAAATATTTAATTTCTGAAATTCTTAAATTTTTAAATGCTGAAATTACTTAATTTTTAAATGATTAAGCTCCTTAATTCATAAATTCCTAAACTCTTTATTCTTTAAATTCTTTAATTTTTAAATTCCTTAGTTCTTAAATACTTTCATTTTTAAATTCGTAAACTATTAAATTGTTAAATTCTTAAAATTTTAAATTACTAAATACTTTTATTTTTAAATTCTTAAATCTCTTCATTCTTAAATTCTAAAAGTCTTAAATTCTTAAGTTTTAAATTTCTTCATTCCTTAATTCTAAAATTTTTAAATTTTAAATGCTTAAATTACTAAATTTGTAAATGCTTAAGCTCCTTAATTCTTAAATTCCAAAATTCTTAAGCTCTTTAATCCTTAAATTTTTTCATTCTTAAATTCTTGGTTTTTTAAATTATTAGATTCTTTAATTCTTAAGTTCTTAAACCCTAAATCCTAAAATTGTTTCATTTTTAAATTCCTAAATCTTTAAATTCTTCTTTCTTAAATTCTAAAATTCTTAAATTCTTAAACTCTTAATTCCTGCTTCATTCTCAAATTCTAAAATTTTTAAATTCTTAAATTTTTAATTTCTTAAATTCTTAAATTCCGCAATTCTTAAATTCTTTCATTTTTAAATTCTAAATTCTTAAATTCCTTGATTATTAAATCTTTAAATCTTTTAATTTTTATTTTTTAATGTTTAAATTCAAAAATTTTTAAATTCTTAATCCCTTGAATTATTTCATTATTCAATTTTTAGAATTTTAAATTCATAAATTCTTAAATTGGGCGTATCGAAATCTAAATTAATTAATTAAAGGTAATTATTGGATTTGCATTTCGATAGCCTCCCATTTTTAAATCCTTAAATTCTTTCATTCTTGAATTTTTAAATTCTTAAATTGGGAGCGTTCGAAATCATGATTCTCTTAAAATTTTACGCCTGGTATCTACAAGCATGATTTTTATTTTTATTTTTTTTAAATGAAAATTCTCCTTCACAAGAAGGAGCGACTTGAATTAACAAAAACGGCATTGTTAAAACTAAGGAAATTAAGATTTTGAAAAGCAATATTTTGTACAGATTATATAGATTTAGTAATCAACCCTATTAAATCATTAAATTCTTTAATTCATAAATTTGGAAATCCTTAAATTCCTTAATTCTGAAATTCTTAAGTTCTTAAATTTTAAAATTTTTAATATCTTTAATTCTTAAATACTTAAATTTTTAATTCTTGAATTCTTAAATTCTTAAATCCTTAAATTCAAATATAAATTTAAAAACAAATTTTAAATCTGTAAATTCTTAAATTCCTAAAATTTTAAAATCATAAATTTTTAAAATCTTAAAATCCGACATTAATTTTTTTTAATTCTTGAATTCTTAAGTTCTCAAATTCTAAATTCTCTTCATTTGAAATTTCAAAACATCGGATGTTCAAAGTAAGACAGACCGCTTATAAATATTCTGAGGAAACAATTTTCCCAGTGGGTTGTTTTTTCGCAAGGATCTTTTAACTGACGAATCACTGCGGAAAGCCAGTGCGAGATTCGGGTACAATAAATTGGATCATAAGCATAGTTCGAGTGAATATTGTTACACTTTCGACATTTATTGTGGAAAACCAGCAGACGAATCAGGGTTAAAGACTCCTATTTTTTAGCGAAAAGAAATAATTTTTTTGTAAAATTTTTATTTTATTCATAATTCATTAATTTTTAAAATTTTAATTCCCTAATTGGACCATTCTAACAAAGTTGCCTAGGAGTACTTTTTCAGTCGAACCATTAAAATTTAGATACCACCAGATTTAAGAAATTACACAGAATTTCTTTATAAATTAGTGTGCCTTGATGATATTTCCCGTATTTTTGTTGAGTTTCCCTGAGAGAATCCTTAGCCGGTATTTCCCAGGCATAAGTTAGGCGCACAGGTCAATTACCGTTGGTTTTCTAACATTAGGAGAATCCTTAATAATTATTTTCTACTGCCTTCAGACTTCCTCCCACTGCTAGCTAATATCTTTGATAGTTATGACCTAGGTTTGCAATAAAATTGGCATCAATAAGAAGCTGATTCATTATTTGTTGCTAGCTTCAGTAAGGCCTTCGTTAATTAAATATAACTTTTTACGAATATCTATTACCTGTTTGCAAAATTGTTTCGATTTTGCTTCATTAAATTTTCTTGACCAGCTGCAATGACCACATTTAAGTTCTTCTTCATTATCACTTGAGTTAAATTCTAATTTTGGAATATTTTGTTGAATATAAAAAAATTTAAAGGTTTGGTTTTTCTAAACCAAATTTAAATTGTATTCCACTAAACACGAATGCGTTAAAAAGAAAACATATTTCCACATGCTTCTTATTAAATTCTAGGAAATACCCATGATTCAACACCATCATCATTTTTCATTCTCGCATATTCTCATTCAGTAATAAACTACGTATATGTATTATATTTATATACAATTGAACATGCTACCCTCGCTTTAAAAATATTTGTTTCGCAACGACAAAAAAATGCTTTTTAACCCATTTTCACACTGTCATAGAATTTATGAAGCATTCACACAAAACGTAACTAACACACAACCAGCACCAACAAATACTAACCTTTATACAAAAGCAAAAAAAAAAAAACAAACATGGATTTATTTCGCGGGTGGTTGGGACAAAAAAAAGTAACTTAAATAAATAAATTATTGTCATTTGTTTCCATATTTAAGCTTTTCGAATTTATTCAATTGTAAGCTTTTAGTTCTCGTCTTTATACAAATATGTATATATACACACAGTATGTATGTATATTTTCGTTAAGACATATTAAAACGTATACGTGTTTATGTATTGGTTGTAATGATTTGATTACTTATCAACGTTGAAAAATATATGTTTATGTACCTTGTTTTGTGAGCTTTTGTTTGCTCCTTTGTGATTGGTATATAGTGTTTTATGAATGGTGTACAAGTTTATTGTATACGTTTTCCATGTGAGTAAAAAGCTTTTGTTTATTTATAATGTATTAAAAAAACCGTAAAATCAATGTTTACACATATCGTTATGAATAATTAAAAATGTTTTTTTCAATTAAGTGTAGGGAAATTACATTTTTATGTTTGGTTTACATTTATCGTAGTTGATTGAAGATTGTACAGCTGTTTAAATTTTTATGGGAGTTGCAATTTGTATAAAAGGGTAATAATCAAGGGTTAATTGTTAATGAGTTTACTTCGTCGTTTGAACGATGTGAAGGTCAGATTATTTGATTAAATGCATTTGTTTTTATAGTAGCGCATATTTCGGAGTAAATCAATTAGTGACACGATAATTGAATCCAAGTAGACCGATAGCCTTAGACATTATTAAATTAATATGGTCTAGCAAATTTAATTAATTCCCCAAGGCAACTCCTAAGTCACCAAATGTCATTACTCGTTCAAGCTGATAATCGCCAATATGATATGGATGAACAGTGCTTTACAAAAGTCATTTTAGAATCTTATATTCATCGCACATACAAGTCGTTTCTTTTTCATATTAGCGTTGAGGGTAAAAAGAAAATTGTTCTCAAATAATCAGTAAAGCGCCTTGTAGGAAATTTACTCAAGATTTTAAGGCTGGCCTAAAATTTACTCTAGAAACATTGGTTGTTAAGATATCGATGATCAAAGACAAGGATCTTTTTTCATTCAAAGTCAGGTATCTCAGCAAAAATTGACGTAGAGAGACCAAAAAGAAATTTAATTGGAGCTTATTTAACAAGGTAACTGACTTGGTTTAACATAAAAAAAAATCGGATTCTTAAATAAAAATTGGAAGTATTTTGCGTGATAACGGTATATCCCAAAAATGTTCTGCTAACTCAGAACTGGAGATTTGAAGCTTTAAAATGCTTTTTTTTAATCTTTGTACGACCGTTTTTTGAGTAGTGTTTTAAACAATCTCGCAGTTTTATGCTCTTCCTGCATGTAAAAACATGTTTATGTTATAATATCTACGTGTTACGGATTTTATATCAGCCATGTTAGCGTCATTTGGTTTAATAAATGTATAAAACGGTCTTCATTTGATTTAAAATTATAGCCAGTGATTCTATACAGTTGTCTTGAATAAACTTCGCATTTGTGCTCTCTTCCTGCATGTAATACCTGTGTAGTTCAAATAACTACGTTTTAGTGATTTAACATAAACCAAATTAGTGTCATTTGATTCAATTAATTTATAAAATAGTCTCTAATTGTTTTGGAATATACTAAAGCAATCGTTTTAGGCCAATTTCTCATTTGTATTCTCTTCCTGCATGTAAAAACTTGATGTAGTAAATACTAGCTAAATGAGTTTTGTGTGTAAAAAACATTATTTTTCTTCTTGTAATGTTTTAATTACCTAAAGCTTCTGTGCAATATTTATACTTTAATTAAAAACCTGAATTTGCTATGTGGGTCATCAAAGCTTTTTGATGTTGCTGATTTTTAATAGACAGCCTTAAGTATTCAAAACGTTGGATTTAGAATTGCGCTTATACCGTATTCGAAAAAGCTTTAAAATCGTGAAAGTTTTACATGTTTAGCTACATGAGTTTATTTTAAGTTACTTGAAGTCATTTAGTCAGAAGATGGGATTTAATTTTGTGAATTCGAAATGAAGGGGAACAGATTTTCTAATGTTTTGTTAAAATATAATAAATCAGGCAATACAATTTTATTTTGTACCTTAGACAACAGTGGTTAAGTATCCTAAATTATTACGGTTTGATTTCATTTATTTTTCTGGAAGAAGATAAAATTATTAAGAGTTTGACATTTAAGTTTTCATATCGTGATGAGATCTGATGAAGAATTTCCCCTACTTTATAAAAATATTATCTTTCTCTATTACCCGGAATAACCTAATGTTTTGTTAATTTTGGGGCGTTCTTGCATTCCCACAATTGAATTGTTGCTCATTACAGCAACGTTTATTAAATGTAAATAATTTTATTTAGCTGGGCTTAATTTATTAAAAGATAAGTTCAATTTTTTTGTTTTTTTCAACTGACCATTGAATCTTTAAAAGGATGCCCTTTAATTTAAGGCACATGTCCAAAAGGAGTATCTACATGAATGTTACTAGCAATAGTTTGTTCTCTATTTAACGAACTCAATAAAAAATAATGGAATTTAGGCTTTGGAAAATAAGAGTTTGCTATTTCCTACCCCAACAAATTTCTATATTTTCTAAATTCCGAGTAAAACATTTTAAAATCTCCCGTAAATTTCCTAATTCAATAAGTCCTAAATAACAAAATAATTGGGTAGAAAATATTGTTCTGTTGCTAAAAACGGGGTTGTCCTCTTCGGTGCTGTACCTTTCATTTTGTAAATATATTGCCGATGTCGCGTCTTATTCCGGCCAGTAAATTTGTCTAAGTGCTATCGGCCAATAATCTGTTTACTTTATCCAGGACAGGCAAAATCGTACAGTAACTTCTTCGTTTAAATCTCCGTTGTTCCTCGTAATACTTTCCAAAAATTAAGTAAAATTAAGGTTATGACTTTTGCATGCAAAATTGAATGTGTGTCTCAGAATTTTCTAAAAAAAAATGTAACAGAATTATCGTGGCTTGAACAATAAACTCGAAAATATATTCAACATTCTTAAATTCGCCTCTTTATATGCAACTTTCATATGGAATATGGCTGTATAGAATTGCTTAAATAACTTATGAACGAACCTAAATAATCTACTAGCAAATTTATTTTTTCCACATATTCCGTTTTAGACACGGATGCCAGTGTATAAAGCTATGGTTGAACAAAAATGCTTGCTTCTATCTAACAACATAACATGTTATATAACAATGTTGCGTAGCATACAAAAATAAATTCCTAAAATTATGTTCATAAAGTTTTTTATTTAATTTTACAAGGTGTGTGTGGCATTTGTGATATGACACCAATTATTTGGGGGTTATGCGCGATGAAAAATAGTTCAAAATTGTCAAATAACTGAAATATATAAATTTGTTCACTCTAATTTTAAAATTAGAATGAACATATACGTTCGAGATAATTTTAAAATAAAATCTTCGTTTTTCGAAAATTTTGGCTAAGAAAGATTTAAGTTTAAAATATTCTGAATTAAGCAGATTTAATTTTAACATTAGAATACAAATCTTTGTTTTGCAGAAGATTTTAATATATCTCCTTTCCGTAATTTGTTTTCTTCTTTGAACTAAAATGGATCATTTTCATTTAAATTTATTAGGACTTTATCTTACAGCCCCTATAAAAAATTCTACATAAATTTGGGAAAATTATTTATGCTCTAAAGTTGCTTTCATAATTCGTAAGCATAGCAACTGGTTTTTGATTAAATCCAACTACAATATAAAATTCCATTCCATATTGTTAAATCATACCATCTGTAAACAAAAAGCCATCACATCTTTTATGATAGTTTTCTGTTTTCGTGTTGAATTTCTTTTCGAAATCTAAATTTCAAATTTTTTTATTTGCGGCATTTTGTCTCGAAATGTTTCTTTCGATATTTTTAAAAATGTTTCTCGAGATATTGACCAGCTAAGATTATTTTCTTTCTAGAAAAAGTGCTGGGATCCGGTAAAATTAACGTAAACAATACATGATAATTATGTTACATGTATCTTAGAGAAAACTCAGTTAACCAATTTTGAGGAACTATTTAGGGGTTGTTCCGTGACGGAACGGTTGATTTGATGGTTTATTTGGGATTGAATTGGTGATTGAGTTTAGGGTTGAGTTGCCAGTTGATGCTTTGAGGATTTTGCGATTGATCGATAGATATGGGAGTTGAGTTGGAGTAACATGATATTAGACACATATTTGTGGCAAACCTTTGTTCTACACCCTTTGGTTTTAATCCCTTATTAAAACCCATAATTGTGCTACTCTATTCAAGGAATACATTTTAATTGCAATTGAATAATATTTGCAAAACCATATTTTTAGAAAAACTCACCAATTCCTACAAAAACCCAGTATCATTGTAAAAATGGCTTCTAAAATAAGAGCATCGATATAAAAAAACGCCTTTTCAAGGTGAATATTTATTGCCTTTTTATAGTTTAATCCCAAAACCACAATTTCAGAATGCTGACCTATCCTATTTATAAATTTTATGTTTGTTCTGGATTACGAATTTATAGATAGAGAGAGATACGTTCTTTTTTCTTTTAATACAAAAACGAAAATCTTTCAAAGTAAAAGTAAATTATTTTAGTATGTATTGTGGACATAACCATTTACCATTTCTGACCATATCTATTTTTCGAAAATAATTTTTTTAACAAACAAAACTAATATTCACTCTAATCCTGGAATATATAGGGAGAGATAAATAAACATGAACATTTTTTTATCTCGAGTCACGAGCACATAAAATTAAGATCCACTGGCTATATACAAAAAGTAAAAAACTCATCATCCCCCATAATATATACTTTTGTGTATTTGATATAGAATGACAAAAAATAATAATGAACGGAGTATGATACACAGGGTAGTTTTATTTGTATAATATGTAGAGGGTAAAATATAGAGCTTAAAAGCTTTTTTGTTTTAGTGTTTTTATGGTGAGTCAAGTGTTTAGAAAATTTAATAGTTATAAAGCGAATGGCCTGTGTTTTAAAATTTATCCACTTAAACCACACACACACACACACCATTCACATCATGCACATTATAAAAATGATACATTAAACAAAATACATATAACATAATGATATGCTCTTATACCTACCATATCGCGTTCAACTGTCTCATTTATACTACACATTCTAACTTAATGTCAATTCTAAATAAATGAAATTGTTGTTGGTATATATTTTCAAAACCATTTGCGTTTGACATTTAACATATAGCTATTACGCGACACATACATACATACAAATTATGTATATTCATGTTACGTATGTCATTATTTTTGCATTATATTTATGACATACGCCCAAGTAATTTCATTTTATAAAGTTTAATTTTAATGTTTTTTGTGAATATGCTTTATGATTTTCCAATCCATAAAAGTAATAACGAAGTAAATTTTTTTATGTTTTCGAAACAAAATAACACAACCGGAAAATGTATGGGGATAAAAATTTGATGGTATAATGTAAGTTGGATATAAAGACATTTTCTAATAATATGCGTTTGGCTAAAATAATTTTGGTAGATTGGTAGTAGTTTTGGGTAAATTAATTGGATTAAGGTGTTTTACATTTCTGCTAATATGTTAGATTCTCGATTGTAAATTATATTGAAATGTGTATCTAGAGCCCTGTTTTTTCGTTAAACCGATCAAAAATATTTATCATGCATAACTGTGTGGCTGTGTTCTTAAAAAATATATACAGCTTTTTATAAGCTTTTAAGTTTAGAACAAGCTGTACCCAAAAAAAAATTGAATTAAATTATGATTGGTAAAACTTTAAGTAATTCAATTTTAAATATTTCCTAGTACTAGGGTGCCCATAATGCGAAGTCAGAAAAAGAGGACAGTTTTGCATAATGAAAGTGTCGTTAATTTTCAAATAAAAAAATAAATAAAAAACCTTCAAAACAATATTCAATATTGATTCAGATCATTCCGAAGGATCATATTTATCTGAGCTTTGAATGGTCGAATAAGACTTTTTGTTAGGTTTGATTTTCTCTATAAAAATTCCGCGCAAGGCTCTGTTTTAAAATTGAATTTAATACTCAATATAGCTCGGACTAGTAGGTATTTTGAGCCAATTTCGCTCATCAGTCTTAAGTCCCATCAATAAAAACATCATTTCCACATTGGTATTTTGACCCAGTATTGATAAAAGAAAATTTGAAATTTTACGAAGCTCACTGAAAAATTCATCATTTTTTACTTGAAAAAATATTTCACGCTTTTATCACTCGATAATAACCTCATACATATATGTATCTTGGTTTCTCTACAAAATATTTATAACTTTTGAAAGTAGTTAAATAAGTTGGAATCATTAATTTTTATTCCCTTCTCCAACATATATTTTAATTAATATTCCACGTCTACCCATTCGGGAACTTAATATAGTATCATCCATGAAGCAACGAAATTTCGTAAGATTTATTCTCTTATTAATTTACGGAAAATTGATTCACGTGGAGTAACATAAAATATTAAATAATTTAACTAAATAATGTCCACATCCCACACCACCACATTTGGGGTAATTCCATATTCGTTCGGAAGAATATCATAAGATTTATTAGCACCACAGCTATCGATCGCCTTCTTGCAATAATGAAGAGTTTCATTACTTCGCCAATCTGCTCCCAATATGTTATATTAGTAATTGATCGACATGTTCAAGTTTGGACTCTTCACCACTGCAGAATTTTCGTTTATGGTAGTCCTGCTAGCGTAATATCATTTGGGGTATGAAATCGTTTAAAAATTGATTTGGTCGTTTAAAAATTTGGTTACTTCGTTTTATTTGAAAAATGCATTTTTTACATCCAACAAATTTAAAATGCCACCTAGTAAACGGATTGGATAGTTTTTCTGTTTCAGTCTTCCAATCGTAGTCAGGAAATTCTTCTAGACTAAAAACTATTCCATGATCTCTAAATATATCTTTGTATTTCTCGGGCTTTAAAATCGTTCATTACTCTGTTGGTTGGTTTGAACTATAAACGAGTAACTGTCTCATTTTGTAATCATAGAGGTCATTGAACGAGTTTTTTGTACTTCAAAATCAACAGAAAATAGTTTTATGGAATTGATAGTACTTGGAAATGCATTAAATTCAATTGGTGGTAAACTGTCGATACTATTTTGTTTCATCGTTTTGATTGTTTTGCTTCATTCCAAGTAAATCGAAATGTGTTATCCAAAGATGTTTCCAATGTTTGGAATTCGATTGGTTTTTAAAGGTTGGTAGCATTGATTTTTTTTTTGTGGTGAAATACATTTGTTTCGCGAATAAAATATTGGTAGGTAGATTTGTTTACATTTAGCGTCTTTAATAAATATTTTTAACTTTTAATTGCCAAATAGTTAAAATAAGAATAAATTTTACAAAGCCAACCTATAGAACTAAAAAAAATGTGGGCTAGCGCAGCAAGCGTAAACTAGGAAAACTAAACGATGAATTCGATTTTGAATCCCCCCAATTTAGCAGGAATTCGTTGAATTCCTACTCAGGAATTCAATAGTGCAATCGTTGTTGTAAATTGTCAAATAAAATAAGGCTTAAGTGTATTGTTTTAGTAAAAATAGATTAGATCTAGGTTTGGATTTAAAATTTCCAAAAGCAGCAGGCAAAAATTTATTGTGAACTTAGTTTTTGTTTAATGTGTTTCTTTTATGAATCAATTTCTAGTGGTAGGTATTATAACTATAAAAATCGAATTTAGCTGATTCGTTTTTTTTTTCATTTATCCAATGCAATTGTTGTTGTAAATTTTTGCAAATTATCCAAAGCAATACACTAATTGTTTCTATGCGATTCTCCTTGGAACTCATTGCCTCGCAATTTGTAAGTATGTAATTCAATCATCGCATGTTGCGTCCTTGCTGAAAGTTCAATTTTTAATAATTTTCTTCAAGCATAAACACTTCGAACAATATTACTTATGAGTATTCGGTTAACCGAGAGGAAAAAGAATTTTTTAACGAAAATGTTGCGAAAAATCCCGAGGCACGTAGGATTCGATCATTCTAGTCCGTTTAATAAGCTACTTTAGGTACTAATTTTTCGCTTCATTTCATTTTATTTTATTATAGCACAGTAGATTGCAGTAGTGATGATATCTACGATTATTCTATCATACTCCATTTTGTTTTTTGTGTTTTTCATTAATTATTTTATTCATTAAAATCGTACACAAAAACCACAAGCCAAACGCCAAAATTAATATTTTGAGGTTATTGTTTAAGTTTTTATTTAAATTTCATTAACTTGTTCGGTTCGTTTCGTCTCTGAACTTAAAATTGTAACGGCTGATGTTGTGCCTCGACGTTAAGTTGATTTCTTCAAATTAAATCACTTCCAAAGCGATTTGATGCTTAAATCACTATGGCTAGGCACTTTCGCTTTACATTCCATTTACGACAGTATAACTAAGTAACTAATAGATTGCAACTCATTTAAATTGCTTATAGGTAAATTTGATGACCGAGTTGAATTTGTCTTGTATATTTAAGAAAATCGCTCTCCACCGGTTTCTCTGTTGATAATTCTCGTGTTACTTCAAAATTTCATTATTTTCTATGAAGGCGGTGTAAATGTGTAATATCCGTTGAAATTTCCGTATATCTTGCTTTGACAAAGTGGTGCATTTAAAGCTCAACGATATTGGATAAACAAGTTGGTTTAGAAGGAAAGGTTTTCGATAAGAAATATGATTTGAATCGCTGAAATATTTGCAAAATACGATGAACAACCGGGTACAACGACAACCATTGAATTCTAGGATGTTTTAATAAACTCCTGTATTCTATTCGAGGGAAAGAACAAAAGCTCATTAGGCCTTCTGTTCTTCCAGTATAACTTACATAATAATTATACATTGTGAGACCGTGTTTTGCTGCATTTTGAATTATATGGACTGAGCAGCTAATGCTATTAAATTCTGGCCCGTTTCAACATTTAACATGTCATATCTTGCACGATATTAATCTCTCGTGAAATTGGTATTGCAATTATCAGCAGAAAATGCGATAAATTTGTCTAATTTCTTGTATTTATTCAGAGATTTGAGAGATTTTACTAATAAGTTTGTGATATTTTCAGCTGTCTCATTTGGTAATTCATCCAAATATGTCAGTTTTGTGATAGTTCTGCTTTTACATCGAAGAATTGTCGAAACTGACAAATATTAAATTTTGGAAATTAATTGAACTGTTTGTTTTTTATATGTAATATGAAGCAACCATATTTTTCTTAATCGATCTTGTTTTTGGCTTAGCAGAAGAAATGCAATGTGCGGTTTCCGAGTCAGTCAACATTTTTTTAAATAGCTTTGTTGTACAATTTGTGAAGCGGAAAATAAAATGATGTTTGCCCGTGCAGCAAACCTGGGTTCTTTCCACAACTGGAACTTAATCAGCCCAATTTTGAAAATTCAGACACTAAAAACAAGTCGAGTGAATTTGAACATTTGAACAGCAGACACGGTGTTGTTGTTATCAAAACTATTAAAATTTTAAATACACGTGATTTTCATGGTTCTAGGCCTAAAAAGCTGTAAAACAGCAACGAGGCTGTCATCGACCCAAGATTTTATACTAGAAAATCCTTTAAAGCATAAACTGTAATATCATTTTAATTATACAACAGATTTTAGGGTTTTTAAGTTTGGAGAAATCTAACTATAAATTACGATTGTTGAGGTTTGGGTTGTTGTAGATTTTGTACGTACTATACACACCTTTTTTGCTTGAAAAACATCTTAACCTAACATTTACGTATCACCGTCAATGTAACTACCTAAAATTATTGTTAGTGGCCTCGGATCAAGTTACAAACGTATTTAAGCTTTTGTGTGTTTTAATGCGTTCACTGTATTTGAATATTAAAACTATTTATTGCAGGTTAATATATTAAAGGAATTATATTCCGGGTATCCATGAATAATGCTTCTGGAAGCTTTAGCCAGAATGAGCCAATAATTAAACAAATATTGCTGAAGTTTGAAAATCGGTTATGCAAGGCCCTTTTAAGTCCAATATACCATTGGACACCATTTGCCACGGTAAGCAAACTAACAGAAATATTTTCTTGGATACAATTTTTATCACAGCTTCAATATGTTTATTATACCCCTCGCTCAAACGAGAATGGTACATAAGTGGGCATTTGTCCTTTAATGTTTCTGTCCGAAGTGACTTCGACTTAATACTTTTAAGTATAAAAGTTAAAAAGGCTGACCGCTAAATATTTAGTAAATCAAAGCTTTATTTTGCATATTAAAAATATATTATACTAGCCGTATTACTACTAATAATTTTATTACTAGCCGTATAATAGTAATATTATTATACAAAATTGGTCTCCATGAAAAGCACTTTTGTTTTAACGGAATAGTATAACACTGTGCAAATATCCAATATCCATGTCCATTATAAATATTGGTGAAAAAATTTTTTTAAATCGGATGAGTAGTTTCGGAGATTACCTCCTATATCAAAACTTTTATAATGTTAGTATAGATAAATCAATTAGCACTGAAATATCGTAATACCAAGGTACAACAAAAATTTAATATTTTTTTGAAAAATTAGAATTCAAACAAACTTGTGATTGCTTAGGTTGGTCCTTGGGCTTCTTGCCTCATCCAAAATATTATCGCTATAACGGCATGAGGAGGTGAGTAAAGCCGCACCGAAAACATAAATTTTAATTAAAATTAAAACTACAAAATAGTGATTTATAATGCTGGAGAGCTTTGTTGCGAGGCAACGTTTTATTGTGTCAAAATTTGCATAAATAAACAATGAATAAAAAAATGAGAATGGAAACGCAGCCCACCCCGAATTTTAGGTGTGTCTGTGTGTGACTGTATGTGTTAGGAGTGCGTGCGAACCTCATGAATATTCGTCCTCACTTCTTCCTTCCCAATAAAAAAAAGTGTTTTGTGTCTGTGTAAGTGCAAGCACTTAAAAGAGATACACAAAAATCCTATGGATCAGATTACTCCACTCAGAACAAAGATCTTTAGTATCGAATTTTTCCATTTACAAAATCACAAGCTTTTAACATTATTCTAAGATTCTTAAAAATGGAAACATTTTAATTTCTCGTAATTTTCATAAAGGTTATATTTTAAATTCGTAGCAACAAATTTTCTAATATACCGGGTGTTTCTTTTAAACTGAGACGATCAAATATCTCGAAAAATAGCCACTCTACGGAAAAAATGTCCATAATCAAAATTTAATCATACCAGGGGGGAAATACATTAGTGCAAAAAAATAGCCCCTCACCCCCCGCTTTGTAGGTGGGGCGAGGGTAACTTTTAAACTAAGATAGGAAGCCATACTTTTTATTGCAGATTCGGATTCTACGGCTAAAAATACGTAGGATTTGACTGAAACATTTTTTTCGATTCATGTTAGATGGCGCTGTAATTGACGATATTCAATTTTTATCTCGGATTAAATATCTCGGAAAATAAGCACTCTACGAAAAAAATGGTAGAGATCAAAATTGAATTATTCCGCGGGGGAAATACATTAGTGTTAAAATTAGTACCCTCACCCCCTCCTTGTAGGTGGGGGTACTCATTTTAACACTAATGTATTTCCAGCGCCATCTATCATGAATCGATAAAAATGTTTCAGACAAATCCTACGTATTTTTAGCCGTAGAATCCGAATCTGCAATAAAAAATAGGGGTTCCTATCTTAGTTTCAAAGTTACCCCCCGCCCCACCTACATGGAGGGGTGAGGGCTACTAATTTTAAAACTAATGTATTTCCCCCGCGGAATAATTCAATTTTGATCTCTACCATTTTTTTCGTAGAGTGCTTATTTTCCGAGATATTTAATCCGAGATAAAAATTTAATTTCGTCGATTACAACGCCATCTATCATGAACCGAACAAAATATTTCATTCAAATCATACGTACTTTTAGTCGTAGAATCCGTATCTGCAATAAAAAATATGGCTTCCTATCTTAGTTTAAAAGTTACCCCCGCCCCACCTACAAAGCGGAGGGTGGGGGACTATTTTTTTGCACTAATGTATTTCCCCCGCGGTTTGATTAAATTTTGATTATGGACATTTTTTCCGTAGAGTGGCTATTTTTCGAGATATTTGATCGTCTCAGTTTAAAAGAAACACCCGGTATATACAATTTTAATTCTAATCTTAAAAGCCAATATTCTTAAATTTCTGAACTTCTAAATTTTCAAAATTTTAGATCAATAATTATTTTAGTTTCTATATTTAAATTAAACATTTCGTTTATCTAAAATACTAATAATTTTAGTAGTTATTACCTAAATTCCCAAATTTTTTAATTAAATAATTCAAAATAAACTCCTTAACATATAAATCCTAATTATAACGGTGACTAAATTTGCGAAAATTCAGCCTAAAATTGTTTAGTTCATATAGCTTAATTTACTAAACATTCGGATTTTCAAACTTTTAATTGACCTTAACCCATTTGATCCGAGAACTATTAATTTTCGAAATTTTAAATAACCTAGTGAAATTCTAGTTGGTCTTAATTATTTCAAGCAAAATTTGTAAATTTTGAAAGTCATTTTCCACCAGGTCGGAAAATTTCAAGAAAACAGTGGTGGGTGAAAAAAGCCAATTGGGAATTATGAAGGTCATAAAAATTTTTAATTAAATATAAAAAATTCAGTTTTATTAAAATAAAATAAAATAATAAATACAAAATAAATTCATTTCAGTGTCCTTAAATAAAATAACCTTAATTATTACATTTTTTTTGGTTATATCACATACATTTTAGGTTGAAAATTTAAAATTTGCTCAAGATTTTGGGCTATGATAAGTTAGAAAACACTTGTCATGCAGTGGAATCCCACATGATAAGCACATTTTAGTTGTTCTAAGTCCACACTCATCGCATGTTTTTCTTGATGACCCTGTAATAATTATGTGTGACCCGCTTTGACGAGCCGGATCGTACTTTATTGTCTTGGGACGAGGACCAGGGGTGAGAGGTGGTGTTCCATATTTATTACATAGTGACCTTGCAATTTGACGACGAAATTCTAATTGGTCCAAATTGCATCCCAAAGATTTTGCCAAAACCCACGAGTTGCTGATCGCCGCATCGAATATCCATAGGGAAATTGACAAATACCATTTTTTTCCGCCAATTCCAATTCGATAATTTGCTACATGATTATCGAAGAGATCTACTCCTCCCATAAATTGAAACGTGTGGTTGTACTATAGTCACTTTCGTTTTTGCGGTAGCTGAATACCTCACGCAGGTTTTTGTAGGCTTTACATCAAATTCATTTGACAGCATTGTAACTATATTGTTGTCCATCCAACGAACGGCTACGATTTCATTATCTTCGTCAATCACTGACTGAAACGCTCCTCTTTGAGATTTTTTCGTTACTTGGACTAATGGCGCTTTGCCACATCGGTGTTCTCTTACTGTACCAGTACCACCATATCCCAAAGCAGACAGTTTACTGATGATTGAAGGATTAGTGAAAAAATTATCAAAGAAAAATGAAAGCTCCAAATTTTTGTAGTTGTCTGTTAGCACATTTGCAAAGTTCAATATAACCGATTCACCCAGCGGTAATTTAGCGGGGTTCGCTGCGTTTTTACCCTGATAAACGTCAAATTGAATGCAATAGCCACTTTTATGTGCCAATGTCCATGATTTAAATCCAAAACGAATTGGCTTGCTTCGCATGAATTGTTTGCATCCGTGACGCCCGAAATACGGAATCATTGATTCGTCAACCGATAATCCGTTGGTAAGGGGTGTGTATTTTAAAAACGTTTTATTCATTTCTATGATCAAATTTGATTTCATACATCTCATTGCAGTCAAGGTTTAATGATGTGTTTTTATATTGGGATGAGTATTGATTTGTGAAATCGACTACCATTTGCACAAATCCTTCATTAATAAATAACTCGAAAAATTCCAGTGGATGAGACTCTTTCGATATTGTTAAATCAGGAACAACTTTTGTAAAACTGTGGAGGTTTGGTGTGCTGGATTAATCAATATCACCATCACTCCATTTGTGTACCAGCTTATTGCTGCTTTCCAATTTCAACCGTTTTTGCTTTGGCTCCTGAATAATTTTTGCCCTAAGATTTTCGCTTTCATCGTTTTGATGTGCAATTGTTTCTGCGATCAAATTGTCGCCGTGTTCAGTTTCATTCTCGTCTAAAACAATTTCCACTTCCGTTTGGAGCATTGCACTAGATAGACAGTTGGCGTTTGGAATTTCCTCATCCCCAGAGTCCTCGTCGGTTTCAACAAATTCATTTTCTGGTGGCAAAACGTATATTGACGAGGGTAAATCAATTTCACTATCTGATTTCTGCAACTCCTCGAGTACTTCTGCAAGTGTAAGCTTTTTTTTCCTGAAAATATTATATGGTTAAATTTTCGTAATAAATTTAAATATGTATAATCCATATTGTATCCCAAGTGGACTTTTTCGACCAAACGATTTTTTCGCTAAAATTAAATCTAAACCCCAAATGGCTTTTAAAAGCCAATGCAATTTTCACATCATTTAACGCAACCTTACAGTAAAATTTCCACGAACCTTGATATTTCCCGTATGACTTGATATTTAATTAACACAAACCTAGTATCTACTTTATAATTAAACACATGATGCAAGTTTACCAGTAATTTGAGTCCATTATGGTCCCGCACACAGATTTAATCGCACTTTAAATGATTTGCTTTGACATTTAATATTTTTGGACGCACTTCTAATGATGTTTCTGTTGATTATTAATATGTTTAAGGAGCGTTCCTTTGCTAATTGTAACAAGAACACACTTTTTTATTTAAATAATGACCAGTACTTTGGGGTTAAATGGGTTGTGTTTCCGAATCAGTAATTTTCTAAATTCCAAGCACTCCGAAATATTATATTTCTGTAAATTCTATTTAATTAAGTTGGGTAAGATATCAATTTTCAAAATCCAATATTCGAGACTCATTGTTTCAAATCCAAAATTTCAAACCCAAAAATGCAAGAACAAAAATTTCAAAAATTCCAACGACAAAATTCCAAAAATTACATTCCAACTTTTTTTTTTTTTTGGGAAAATAAAATAAATCGATCTATTTTCTTTCAGGAAAGTAAAGAATGGGATTTTAGTAAGACTTTACAAGAATCCAGAAAGCTATAAAGACAAACACAACTAACACTATAATAGAGCATGTGCATTTGAGCTATAGGTTAGATTTTCATCTTGTAGAGAAATATTTATCTGACCATAGGAACATTGTTATTTCAATGTATATTAGCAATAAATCTTCTCCGTCATCACTTGTGAAAACGGTAACTGATTATAAAACAATTTCTGAATCCCCAATATGGGATTTACTTAAGAATGTAATGTGAAGCCTATAATCTGATTATAGTTTGATTATGGATGAGTTGAAACTTAGTAATATTTTTAATACATTTTTCACCACTATTGGCGAGAGTATTACACAGGTGCTACCCAAATCAAATATTATTGATTTCGACTACATCAGGTATGCTATTACTGTTCCTTTACAGTTTACTCGTGTCCATGAAGTAGGGGTTAAACAACATATGCAGAACCTAAACCTGAGTGCTTCTACAGGAATCGATGGAGTCTCAGCTAAATGTATTATAAAGTTTTCTGAAAATCTTGCAAGTATTTACGCAAAATGTATTAATAATGCAATTATTAATAATAAATTTCCAATTTCCTTGAAATTAGGTTATTCCTATACCAAAATCTGGAAATTATTTACAGCTTAACAATAACAGGTCAATATCAATATTAAATGCGTCATCTAAAATATAAGAAAGTGTGATACTGGGCAGATTAAATATTTTCTTATCGGTAAATAGGGTTATCTCAGATTCACAGTTTGGATTTAGGAAAAATTCAAGTAGTACTGCTGCGGTGTTGGGACTTGTGAATATTCTGAATAGAGCTTTTATTAGAAAATGTTACGCTGGATGTATTCTCATTGATATTAAAAATGCATTCGATACTAAAGACCACGAGCTACTGTTAATGAAATTGGAATATGTAGCTCTTTCTCAATATCAATTAGACTTTTTCGCAGATTATTTAACAAATATAGAACAAGTAGTACAACTATGGGATACACAGTAAGTGAAATTCTGAAAATTATTAAAGGTGTTCCGTAGGGCTCAATTCTAGGGCCAACTTTGTTCAATATTTTTATTAATGATAACACGAAAATAGATCTAGTTGGTAATATTATTCTCTATGGATTCTCAAAATGAAAGTCTCTTCAGTATGTACTCTGAAATGGAAAATGACCTTCTAAAAATTAAAAAATCGTTTGACCTTAACCTTTTAATATTAAATGTCGAAAAAATTAAACTTTTATTATTTGGAAACAAAAATATTAAATCTGAGGATAAGGCGCGTTTCACATTATCTTACTATAATCAACCAATTGGGTATGTAACTGAATATAATTATCTTGATGTGATCATCGATAATTTGCTAGGCAGGAAAAAATATATTGATAAAGTAAAGTCACTGAAAGGGTTGGCAACTTTGTGCCTTTCAAATGTTTACTTGCCATATATAACTCATTTATTTTGTCGCGAATATTATACGTCCTACCAATTTGGAGTAACTGTGTTAAATATAAACTGGATGAATTATTTATTTTACAGAAACGAGCATTAAAGTACATGTGTCAAAATTTTAAAAGTTTGACTTTGCTAATTGAAATTGAAAAATTAATATTGATATATAAACTGACCAATGATTTAATAATGCACGATTTGGATTTTCAACAAATACGAAGTCATCATAACCATGGGACTAGACGTATTTCACATTACTTGATAGCCCCAAATACAGATAAAAATTTAAATAATTTAAGTCGTAGTTTGTCGCAGTTTAACTCACTGCCCAGAGAGATTAAATATTCAAATAATGTCATAAGCTTAGACCTAATAATATAGCCTTGTAAGCTCATATAAAAATAAATTTATGCTTTTTGAAATAAAAGGATTTACATTTCTCTTATGTATTAGTAATACCAGGATTTGCTGGCAGTTTCACGTTTATTTATATTATTATTCAAACATTTGGTACTATCAGTTCCGCCAAAAACATTGATAGCATAGTTGTCATTTTGCCATCAACTGACATAAGCGGGTACTTTGTTAATTAAAACTAATAAAACTAATTTAATTAAAAGGTCTATAGTATGGGAGCACTCCAAAGTCTTGCATTATAAAATCTTGCATTATAAAATCTCGCATTACAAAACATCGTATTACAAAATCTTGCAAATACAAATATTATTGAAAAATAACAATGGTGGAAAATTATTAAATCATTTTATTATATGCAATAATATTTAAAAATTCAAAAATAACATTTAAAAATAACAGTGCCAGAAAATTAATTAATTAATTATTATATTATAGGCAATATTTTTTAAAAATTCTATTGGAGTGAGTCTAGCCTTTTTCTTTAATATTCTTTGTATTTTTTTATTCTTGTTAATTTGCTTTCGTTTTATGGGAAACTGGACACCGGATTTAAGTTGTTCAATTCTAAGCTTTACCAAAATCGCTTCCTTTGCTAGATTCTCTTTTATTTTATAAACACAAGCGCGTCGTTGGCCGACTGCAATTTTTAAACGACTGTGCCAGGCTTCCACACTATTTTGCGTTGGAGGGAAGCATTCAGTAGCATTTCCTGAGTATGCTATAGACCAGAATTCAGGTTTATATGTTGGTGCTCGATTGCCATTGCCCATGTAATTTTTCTTGAACCATGATCCAATTCCTTTGCCACCTGTGTGATTAAACTCATTAGACAAACTGGCATAATACGCAGCAACTTCATAATCTGGCACAAAAGCTCTGTTTTTAATCATTCTAATTTGCATTGAAAAAGATTCGATGTTCCTATACTTGTGTACCAACCTTTCTTTTTGGATCTTCCGCCAAATAATTTGGCCGAAATGAAATAAACATCCTTTAAAAACGGTTTGTGTAACCCAGAAATAGAGGCTTCATTAGAGGTAGAACAATATCAGTTTCTGAATTGTAAATTTTTGTTGTTAATTTTTTAGAGGTTTACGATTAATAAGGGATACTCTTAAATTCCAACAAATAGAAGTAAAACACGCCGACGCTCGGCAATGCCTATCGCTAAAGGCCGTCAGGTTTTTTTTGTTCTTTGTTTTCGTTAAATTTTGCAATCAGTCAAACCGCGTTTGCACGTTTAAAAAATTTATGTTATCGTTATCCAAAATAAAATAAATCAAGTGTTTTAAATATAACAAACTTTTGGAAGATTATTTTAAATCGTTTTATACCTTAGACGCCCACAACCCATGTTTTAACGATTTTTTAAAATTTTAACATCTATAGAAACTGGAACTTTCTTGAATTACATTGAAAAAATGTTTGGGATATTTTTCGGGAATTTGTGCTTCGGAATTTTATTTTTCGGTATTTCATCTTTCGGAATAATATTTTGCAGGATTTCGTCTGGGGATTTAAATTTTTCGGCTAACAACACCAACCAAAATAATGTACCCCATTAAAACGGAATACGCCATTAAATTATTGTTAACTACAACACAAAAGGAAACTCCATAATTTCATATCATATCCTTACGCAGAAAGGACCAATGCTAAGCGGCTTTAGGGGGGAACGTTTTATTTTAGTATGTGAAATACAAACTTAAATTTTTATAAATGTGAATATTTTTGAAACAATTTTGTTGTTTTACTGTAATCGCTGGACAAATGGTTAATGCTAAGCGGCTTTCGGGATTTCTCTATATGTGAATAATAATTAAAATACAGAAATTGTTGAGAAATGTTCCAATTTGAAGGAAAATCGGAATTGTAGTAAATCAATAAACGGGTTTTGGGAGCGGTGGTCCCTCTCTTTTAAGGTATGTTCAAAAATTTATTTTTAAAAACAAAACTCTTTGGGATTTAATGTTTTTTGGAGATTTTTTTTTTTTTTTTTTGGATAACGATACCAACCCAACCCCAATACCCATTTTTAATTAATTTTATGTAAAACAATTTTTAAAGTGTCTTGCAACAACAAAGAAAAGCTAGTTTATTCAGAGTCATCCAGAAATAATTTGTTTATTACTCAATAATAAATTAATTGATCCCCGTTTATCAATTTATTTCACTAGTGGTGATTTTAATTTTGGGTTTTGTTTTAGCTGAATATTGCCGGTGACTGTTTAAGTTTCATATTATAATGCAAATTTAATTTAATTTTATCTGGTAGCCGCACAATTCCCCTTTGATTTTCTGTTAACCTATGGTTCAACATTGTACCTAACCTACCTGGCTTAATCTGAAAACAGGAGCTTTCGGACAATTATTAAAAAGTGATCACAAAATTTACTTATAATCTGTCATAAGTTTTAGTCATAATACTTACCGCAGGCATTTAGGCTTTATTGCTGGACTATTGCTTAACCGCCAGCTCTATCATATGCATTTTTGCAACCTCTAATAAATAAGTAAATACTTACTCGAAATTTTATCGAAATTATTTAATGGTATGCTAGTAAACACTCCGGAAAAATGCCACAACTAAAACATATTAAACATATAACTAATCGGTTCAGCAATGTATAAGGCGCATTTCTTAATACAGTTATTGGAAAATTCATCAGGGCCTTTACCGTACTGCCGTGCTAAGAAAAAAAAAATCACATCTACCTTTTTGTAGCTTTGAGTAAATTCAATTTATCTATTTTTATTTGCCATATCGTTATATGAAACTTGACTGTTAAATAATGTAATTTTGTGGCATTTGATGAACGTTATTTGACTTTTTAAAAAAGCAGAAATGTAAGTATTTGTTTGAAGAATCCAAATATGCCTCTAACGCATTTTTCGACTTTTGACGCTTATGATTTTTTTTCTTAGCACGGCTGCGTAGCTATTCTTTAAAATCATGATCGTGCTAAAAATCTCATCAGGTGTAGTAGGATAGAAAAAAAATGTCGCTTCAAATATTCGAAGAAAACCGGAACACGTTTTACTGTTCCTTATTGTAGTCATGCAAGACAATGTTTTTATTTTTAATCTGGATAGAAATTTCATAAAAAAACTGATTAAAAATATTAGCTACAGCTAATGGCTCATCAACAATCACTCCGGTATCATCAAAAATCGAATACATTTTCTTCTTCTTCTCCTTTATATTACCAGTCACATTGTTAATCACTTGGCATTTTTTTTTTAACATTGGAAGAATTTAACAAAAACAAGTTTTGATAATACCAACTTTTGGAAGTACTAATTTCTCGTTTTACTATTTTTTTAAGGTTGATATACCGTATTAGAATCCTATCATTACTTGGACAAGAGCGAGACAAACTGCCTAATTTATTCTTCAATTGAATTAATTTTAAAAGATGGCAGTTTATCCAAGCAAGCAACTTATTTGTAGGCCTAGATATCTGAAAGATTATGTTACATTCATTAAATATACGGTTCATTATTGAATAAAATCTTCCTTAAGCTAAATTAATATCATCCACAAAATAAATCTCATTCCAAGATTCATTGACAAACATGCTTTCGGGTCGGATGAAACCAATTTTTTCAATTTTGTTAGAAATATTTATTAAACTAGAACTGGAAGAATTAATTCCAATCAAGATCATATAATGAATGATTCATTGTTTGATGATCTTCTACAATAAAGGTCGTTTGTACTTCACTATTTCTCAAAGAAACTGTAAGAAAAATATGATCAAGACATACTAACATTAAAAATTTTAGTTGTTTGGTTAACTAGTGAAACTAGGCTATAACTAATAACCCCCATGATAATTAACACATCAGCATTTAAACCACTTAAAAGAGTATCCAATTCTTGAAGAATGCTTCAACAGAAAATGCATGAAGGCGATATAATCCTAGAAAAACTACAAAACTTTTGCCTATTGTAAAACAACAATGTACAATGTTGGTTTGATTATTGAATTGGGTATTGAATTTGGAGTTGAATTGAAGGTTAAATTAGTAGCCAATTTGCGGGCTGAATTGAAGTTCAGTAGGGGTTGGATTAGGATGTAGTAAGCAGTTAACCAATTTTTTTATATATGCTGGTGTGAGGATTGAGTTTGGCGTAAAGTTTGCGGTTGAGTTAAGGGTTGAGTTGAGTTCCGTTTGCGAGTTGAATTAAGGCTGAATTAGGGTTGTTTAGGGTTTAGTAACCAGTTAAACTGAGGATTTGTGATTTGTTTATAAACATTTTATTGGGATTCTATATCTTATCCGATTTTGATGAACTTCTGTATTTCCTATGAAAATGGGATTCTCAAATTATTTTTAGATTAAGATCTTAAATATGGTTAAGTATTATGGAACTTATCTATTTCGCTAAAATGATTTTTGTGTGTCTAAAATGATTCTAAAATGATTTCTGTGTAAGGTTTTGGAATATGGCCAAGTGTGATACCACTTGCCTATTTCTTAACAGATTATGATGAAATTTAACATAACTGTTGGAAATGGGATTCTAAAATGTTTTTTTGATGAAGCTCTGGAATATGGCCAAGTATGATACCACTTGCCTATTTCTTAACAGATTATGTATGATGAAATTCGACAAGTGCGTTGTAAATGTTATTCTAAAATGATTTTTGGAAGAAGTTCTGAAATATAGGTAATAGAAGTGGAATTTGGCTACTTTTAAACCGGTTTTTGGTGAAATATGACAGCCGCGATGAAAATGGGATTCTAAAATAACTTTCGGATTAAGTTCTGGAAAATGGCCAAGTGTGATGGAACTTCCCTATTTCTTAACCGATTTGGAGAAAATTCCACAAATGGAATATGGGCAATTAGAATATACCTTTGCTATTTTTAACCGATTAACATGAATTTTGACGTTTCCAACTAATAGAAGGAAATTTGACACAAAAATTATTCTTTAATTGGTTTGTGAGGAATATGTCAATATGGCTTTTAAATTGTTTTCTGATGATGTTTCTGTAAATCATGCAGCTATTGAAGTTTCTTTGAGGCAGCGTAAACGTCTCGAAATAATATTCAAATTCGCTTAGAAACTTTTCTCGCCAATTTTTTGCTTTAAACATTGGGGTACATTTCCTGAGTATTTACTTTCAGAGCTGTAAGTTTGGCCATGCTTAAAAAAAATAAGTATGTGGCGGACACGCGCTGAAGAATAAAAACTGCTAAAGGTAGTGTATAGAGTCTCGGAAAGGAAAAAGTTCATCATATTCGATTAAGGAATATCCAGGTTTTATCCTAATTGGCCATATTCCAGAATTTCATCCAAAAATCATTTTAGAATCTTATTTCCAACACACATTTCGAATTTTATCATAATCGGATGAGAAATGTGCAAGTTCCTTCCCACATGGCCATATTAAGTTTATCCAAAAATCATTTTAGGATCCCATTTCTATCGCGGATGTACAATTTCAGTAAAATCCGTTATGAAATAGATAAGTTTTATCCTAATTGGCCATTGTAAAACCTGTATATGTGCAAGATATTTAAACAAATTTAAACGTATTGACCAATTTGAACCAAACTTTACACAAATATTGTTTCTGGAGGTTGAGCTGAAGAATGACTTAAGAGATTCAGTTTGTGATTGAATTAAGAGTAGACTTAATTTTGAAAACCGAAATTCTGGTCACCTAATGAGATTTCAGCCCTTTATGTTTTTTAATATTGAAATACATTTTGCAGAATTATCTCAGCAATAAAGAAGTTGCCATCAATAACTATCATGTATGCATCAATGAATAAAGAAATAAAAGTGCTTTACACAAAATAAACAGAAACCTCGTTCTGAATCTAAATTGAATGATCTTTATATAAAGAAAATTAAAAGAAACGTAAATTCTATCATATTTCTTCACATCTGCTACTGTAGTATATGTGTATGCAATGCAGATAAATTATTTAACTTGAAACAAACAGAACTAAGTGGTTGAATGTTGTTGTATGAAAAACAAAATTATTTTTTCATCATCCTAACACCACAGAACATTGTATGGTACAAGCAATACGAGTGGTGCGGTTTGTATTGTATAACGTAGTAGAAGAAGAAAGCTTATAAGTGAAAAGTGTGAATCATTAGAATGAATGATGTAGAATTTTATTTTATTTTTGAAATATTTTATAAAAAAAAAACGAAACTGTTGCTGATGAATATTCTAATGGATATTTTTGGTGTGTTATTTGTAAAAAAAGATAAATTTAATAAATTAGGTGAAATCATTAAGCATAATTTATTATATGCTTTTCCGTTTTACAGAGTTTTTTTTTTTTTGGTTGAATTGAAAATGAATTTAATTTTTCATTTTCACTTTACTTTTCCACATCGTTTAAATTTTCGATGGTTATAAATTGAAAACTGGTATAATCGCCTTTTACCTCTTGCATTATTACAATATATATAGAAAAGGATCAAAAGGTGGTTGCCATTAAATTGTGAAAATGTAATTGATTGCCTCAATTTATAGTATGAAGGTAATAATTGGATGTCATCTATATATCTAATTTCAATCAATCTGTTTGGAAATAACTAAAAAATTAGTAAAATTTCACGCTTTGTAATAAGCAACACATAAAATTTATAAAATTTATAAATATTTTAATTTAGTATCAACTTAGCTATACGAGAAAAATGGAAAATTCAAGTTATATTCCAGAAAGCTTTTTATAGTGGAAAAGTTTTAGTCCCCTGAGATGTATGCACTTAAAAATATTAAAATGTATCCAATCCAAAATTCACTGTATCATATAGAACAGGAAGAGAGTAGCACCATAATATAAAAAAGCTTAGCTTTACAAAATTGAATGAACATAAATGTTGTATACTGTAAACCATTTAATTACTCACTAATGAATATTTAACATAAATTTTTATGTTGTTTTGACTATTATTACGTTTTATAAAGTTTGTTGCCATTTTAATAAATTATAAAGGTAAATGGGCGCAAAAAAACTTTTTATTTCGATTTTTTTATTGTTTGTTTTATGGCAAGACAATTAAACAAAAAAAAATTAAATGTTCTTAGTGAATTTAATGCTCGATCCGGTAATAAATTAGACGCGAAGGTTAATAATGTTTATTCTAGTTAATTTTAATAAGATTATTTAAGCGTTTATAGCTTTAATTTAATTTGGTATTTGAATAAAAAGTCGTTAATTTTGGTGACAGTTGGAAATTAAAATCAGTGTGAAATTCAAGCTGTTTAGAAAACGATAAATTTAGAATGGAAAGAGGGGTACATTTTGATTTTCAAATCAGTATGGGTAATTCTGTTATTTAGTGGTGGTTTATGATAATAAAATTTTCTGAAATGACGAAACTTATCGAAATACTTTCCACATAATCAATAATTTTAGTCGCTTTTGAAAATTTGTCATCAGAGCCCAGTCCTAAATTATAAAATATGTCATTTAATTTAAGCGAATTTTAACAGAATCCAATCCAGTTAATGTACTTGATAATGTACTTGTTAATGAGCACAACCACGCTTAACCTAATCTCATATACCAATATTTGTTTAATACATTTTCCGGTTTTACTCGAGTAATTCTAGAAAACGGCCCTAGCTATTCAAGGACCTTGGCTATCTTTAATGTATATCCCCTAGACAAATATTTCCCGAATACCAAAAACATCTATAACAGATTCACATAAAGGTCATGTACGAAAATTTCCCTAGGATTAAAAAAAAAAAATACAGAAAACCAGTAATGCACATATTCGATACGTTATATGAGGATATGTCAAATATGGTTGGCGTAATAGCTTTTTTCAAAAGTGAAACTATTTTGTGATATCATCGCTTATAGGCAATTTTGGTGGCTGCTTCGTAGGATTGTCCCAAGAAGAATCAAAAAATCACTGATACATATACATATTCGATATATTATATGAAAGCATATCAACCAAAAGTTTTCTGCCAGTTTCCTAGTTTTTATAAAATGTTCAGAGTATACGCTGACATCATTATAATAGTTCCTGCCAAAGAACAAAATCATTTTTTTATTCAAACTTTATTTGAAAGGTATATTTTAGAAAATAGTAAAATTTTATTAGTTTGATTGAATTATTTACCCTTGTACATAAATATTATACTGCACGAGTAAAGAAAACTTCAAACCATTGTAGAGCAATACAAAAATAAATATTTAATTTGATCAAACAAAATAAAATTTGAAATTATTTTTTTTAACATGTAAATAGAAATTCAAACACCTATCAATCAATCAAAAATAAAAAAAAAATTTGTAATAAAACAGAATGATAATCTTCACCCGTCACTTTCGTAATATATATGATGTCAATTAAGGAAATCCGAATCACTGAGTTTTGAAATTTTGTTTCTTTTGATATTATAAATCGAGATTTTCATAAATTGCCGAATTGCGAAACAAGTAGCATTCACAAAATATATTACCGTGGAAAACCATAGCGGAAATGAGGGGGGGGGGGGGGGGGGGGGAATTAATATGAACTTAGGTTTCAACCAAATGGAAAGTAATACAAATAGGTAATACGTCTTAAGGAGGTTCACTTAAATGGTGCACCATTATCACATAATCAGTTATTCAGAACACACTAAATTTGGAGATCGAAAACTGGCGCTAGCTATAGAATTACACTATATTTAGTTGTATTGAGTGGTTATGTGTAATATCTTGCGGGCGTAATTGACCTACAAAGATATACGACTCTGTGCATATTCAACTAAATAAAACTGATTTTCACGTCACAGTAGTGAATTTTATATGAGTGGTGAGTATAATATTTAACACTTTTTGTCATCTCTGTAGATCAACATCTTTCCAATGAAAACTATCCAAGTCTGTGCGAAAACTGCCACATAATACAAACTAGTCCACTATCATAATTTCGGGAATTTTATAACAACCTTAGTGTCAAAAATAAAATTCTTGCATTCTTTAAATTTGTTTGATTTAAAACGAATCAGAAATATTTATAAACAGAAGATTAAGAGATTTCAATATAAGTCATCAACTGAACGTACACGAAAATTTAAGCATGTTAATAAGCAAATAAACACAATTATCGACCAATCAGATAATTGTTAGTGTTTAGTGAACAAAATCTTCTAACAAAATATTTTTATTATCCTAATTACCCTAAAGTTTAAATTCGAACCTTCCGTCCAAAATAGTTTTAGTGAGGTGGCAGCCAATGAAACATTTAAGCCATGATTTTCTGCGTTATTTTGAACATGCTACAATTAAAAGCAAGTCGTATGAATATATGACGAAGTTTCAGCTTGCTGTACAGCGAGCTTGTGTAGAATATTTATTCTGATCAAAATTGATGGTTTTATGTATTACGCTGTCTCATGATAAGAAGCGTAATATCGTATTAGAAGTTTGTTATTATTTATAGGTTTTGCACTCCAAATTCAACCTTTTACAGAACGCAATTATCCTTTTCCAAATCAAATTCGTCTTTATATGATACAAATCAAGTTCATTCTTTTCCAAATCAAATTCAACCGTAGACCTTATAATTACATATTATAAAATTTACCTTAGATGTCATCGTAAATTCACTGTAGAATTCATCCCAAATTGAAACGCACCTTAAGTTACACCGTAAAACTAAGCCTTAAAGTTCATCGTAAAATTCACCCCAAATTTAATCCAAATTCTCCGTCAAATTCATCGTAAATTTATCCAAAATTTCCTTTAAAATTCTTAATAAAATTACGGCAATTTAATTCTATATAAAATTCACTTTTAAATTCAACCAAGTCACTCTAAAATTAATGCTAAAATTTTACTAAAACTTACCCTCAACTCTAAAACTATAACCATGAACTTCACTATAAAATTCACCCTAATACCCTAGACACACTGCAATTTAATAAATCGGATTTAGTGAATATTTCGAGTTCAGCCGTATTATGGCAACATTGAATTTAGTTAAACTCGTTGTCTTGAATAGTCCTTGAACGAGTTTTGCTAAATCGGATTTATTAAGCCACTGTCTGTCTAGGGTATAAGTGTGAGGAATTAAGAATGCGAAAACCCTTAGAAGCTTAATAAGAATTTTATCAAATTTAAGAATTCTGGAGTTTAGAAATTTTAAATAGGGGGAAAATTAATTCACGATTTTACAAATTTTATAAACCCGTTAAATTTAAATTCATCAAATATTTGGAATTTGGAATTATTGATTTAAGAAATTAACGAATTTTGTAACGTGGTTTGGAAAGCAAAAAAATTAGGAAATTTAGGAAAATTAAGAAGGACTGTATTATTGGTATATCGAATTTAATAAAATTATTGTGAATTTGGGAAGGTAAAATTGAAAATTGGGAGTTTAAAAATCTAAATCTTTAAAGTTAGTATAAACGTAGACATTCGTCAAATTTAAGAAGCCTGATATTTAGAGAATTTTTACAACATTTTTGAAACTAAGAATTTGTGTTAGGAGTTAGTTAAATTAGAGATTTAACCCTTTCAAACGCCACTTAAAATTGACTTTCTTCCAAAAATAAAATACGTAGCACAATTATGCACTGCTATGATATGGGATTGCTCATAAAACTGTAGTGTGAACATAAATACATAAGAGAACGATCGCACAAGAGAAATGAGACAAAAATTAAAAATTACGGTTGGTCGAAGCGATGAAAGTTGATGTACAATATATTGTACAAGGCGTTTGAGAGGGTTAATACTACATTAAATTTACGGTTTTGGAAATTTAGAAAATTAACAAATACATATAGAAATTGTAAATTTTAGGAATATGGAAACTTAAATAATTTAGCAATACAAAAATATTGAGTATTATTTAGAATTTCTGGATTTTAGTAATATGTGCATAACTGCATACATATATGGTTCTTTCGTATATACATATAAAAGGAAAAATTTATAGAAAGAGAAGTTTGTTGTCTGTATTAAATCAATAAGATTCTTTCGGCTTTTTATAGACACAATATATTAATAATAATGACATTCACAACATTTTCGAGTTGTTAATCAGAAAAGATTAAGAGGCCAGTCATTTATAATATATCTACCAAAAAAGTAGAATTATCAAAATCCCCCCCCCCCCCCCCGTACTTTAACCCGAGAGGCAATACCAAATGTATTGACTTAAACAATGAAAACCTTTCCTTGAGCTTTTTGTGTCGTAGTTTGATTTCGTACTGATAATCTCAAATCTCAAAACAAAAAGTACGATCTACTCATCAGGTAGTTACGACCAAACTACAAAAAACAATTCCAACTTCATACATTAAGTATGAGGCAAGAACGTAGTGACTTAGCGAATTATAAATTCACTAAATCAAAAAAACTCAAGGAAAACTTTTCTAAATTTTTAATAACAGTGAATTGTAGTGAATTTTATAAATTTTATCTGCTAATAAAATTAATAAGCAAATCCAGCCAACTCCATTGAGTAATTTAATACATGAATTTGGCCTTATTCTTGTGGGTGACTGGCTAAAAAATTCTGAAAGATCGACACTTGCTCACTCGTTTCTAATTTCTGTCTGACAGAATAAATACTTATTGGGAACTATTATGGGAAATTAATGAATTTTCTTTCGGCAACTCTTTCCCTTCACAAGGCAGATCACTTTAGGCAATTTCGGAGAAATATATTCCAAAATACAGAACGAAAATATTTGAGAATTTTGAAAGTTTCATGAGATTCATTAATTCTAAATGAATTGATTATAAAGGTCCGATTCTTTTACACTGGGTTAGAAAATGTACAAACATAATAAAAAATAAAATCAATAAACAACTCATATATAGGAATACGAATTTAATTTATCAAATTATTTATTTAAACTTACCATAGATGGTGTTATTGGAATATGCGTCTAAAGTTCACACTTTTACTAAAAAATTAAATATAACAAACTATTCGTATTAATTCGTCTGATTGTTATTGTCTGTCGTTAAAGGTATAACACCATTGGAACTATAAGCTTCTTCCTCTATGCGAGTACCCTTTGGAACACGTTTCGCATTTAAAATATTTCCAGGATCCTTGTAGAATAACGTCAATTGAGAAAATTAATTTTTGGCAAAAGATAATAGTGGGATCACATTTGTATTCCGAATTTTTAACTTATGTTAAATGAGTACTTCAAAGAGGATATAAAACCGCCTTGTTGACCGCAGAAGCTAATCAATACGATCCAGAGATTTATAAATAAGACCTAATGTAAATAAATTTATTTATCTGGGTTGCTTATTCACAAAATAAGGCAAAACTAGAAGGCTTCTGCAAGTCCAACTGGTTCTCAAGGTGAAACACAACAATTTAGACTAATATCGTCGGCGAAACTCGCAGAATGTTTAAGTCCAAAAAACATATTTTTAAGGAGGCGATGAAAACTATCTCATTCTCCATATTGTCTATATGCAAAAACTAATTTACTTTCTAAGTTTTTTCCTTTAACATTACTTTTTTTTGATATTTTAGAAACAGCAATCGAATCACAATTTTCTCTTCTTTCGTTCGATATGAAAAACGCAAAATTGGCAAAAATGGACTTACGCATTCTGCGAGTTTGGCCGACGATATGTGAAAAATGGTTTAAACTCATGTATATACACCATTCCCAACAAATATCACACTATACATATTAACAGAAATACCCTAAGCCAAAACCATACCAAAAAAAAAATTAATTCTGAATTAAAGTAGAAAACACAAAAAATGGAACACACACAAAAACATTACAATCCAATTTGGTCAAAATGAAGAACAACACAACAAACAAAAAAGGAAAAATTCCAAAAATTTCATTTCCATTTATCTTAAACTTATTGCTAAGGTTTACAGCATTTTAGGCTACCCATAAAAATAATTGCGGTTAGAAAATTACAAAACCAAGTAACATTTGTTATGTACAACCGTATACGTATCTACATACTCTCTATATCCTATATAGTTACTTACCATTTTTGGTTCAAGTATAATTTATATCCTTTTTTTATGGTTGCGTTGAAATTTAAGTTACGTATACTCATGTATTCGACTTATATGTTTTATTGACCAGACTTCGGCAGGCACAATACGAATGTCTTTTTGAAAAATGTTCCTTCTACTTTCATTCTAAGAAATGAACTTTTCTGTTAGAGAAAATATAATGAGCTTTGTACAACAACAAATTGCTTTAGAACTCACACAATTTTACGAAATGTATAAGGATGAAAATCGTTATGTATAAATAATCGTTTTAATAACGAAACAAATATCCGTTTCCGTTTCAAGGCAAGAACATTTTTTTCGTGCCGTCCTATATTTCTTATGTATACTACTTATGTACACAATTTTATTTTAGTGTATGACGTGCAATATAAATACAATATTTCAACACGTTAAAACTATTTTTGTATTGAGACCTCTCTGTAATAGCTATAACATTGAGCACGAACAAAAAAAAAACATTTTGATTACGACTTTTCGTGATTTTCAAATAAAATATGCAAACTATTTATTTTATTGTTTGTTTATTGATTTAAGGTTTCTTTTAATAAATTTTTTACTAATTTGAATTTTATCGAATTTTTCATGGTCACCCC